>JAUMHQ010000048.1:9839156-9856185 GCA_032361165.1 Enteromius paludinosus
CAAAAACAGACTGTTTCATTCTAGGGTCAAATTCTAGGGTTGTAAATGGACCTGTAAAACCGTTTCTGGCCATTTTCTCCCCTTACCTAAGCTACATACCTTCTATGTACATATCAGAGAACAATTTAAAATATTCTCTCAGTGCATTCCATGGCACCTTTAAAAAAAAACAGCTGGATCATGCATTTTACAAATAGTCTAGAGATTTGAATAAGTACTACTGATTCGATTTAATTATAGATTAGCATCTGAATTTGGCATTTCATGTTAAAAAAGTTGCTCATGTAACCTGGTGCATACTGTATGCATGGTGTAGGATGTTTTACTGAGTGCTTGTGTATGTGCAGATGGAGCCGCGTAATTTGGCGCTGGTGTTTGGCCCCACTCTTGTCCGGACCTCAGAGGACAACATGACAGACATGGTCACCCACATGCCTGACCGCTACAAGATTGTGGAGACACTCATTCAGCACGTGAGGCACACAGCTGACAAAAAATTCCTACCAGTTTTACAGCTAGCCTTCATATTAATTATTTTAAACCATGATTGTCTTGCTTTCTACGCAGCATGCCTGGTTTTTCTGTGAAGAACACGAAAAAGATGAAAAGGTTCCTTTGCTTTTGTTTACGATTAGTGAGATTCATAAGAAAAAGAATGTATTATTAAGTGATTTAAATGACTAAATAACTAAGCATTTATATTGGACATGTCGCCCCCTCAGACACCAGTGGACACAGAGGATGTCCAGCCTGCCCCAAACATTGATCACCTCCTCTCTAACATTGGCCGGACTGGCCCGCTTGGGGAGGCATCAGGTGAGAAGGCTTAACCAGTTACAACAAACATTATTCAGGATAATGACAGCCAGTTATTGTTGACAGTAGTCTCCATTAGATGACTTTTGCCTAGCAGTCATTTTCCACCTCGGATGACTAACACTAGAATACACACTTTCATCTGCATGTGGATGGACAGGTCTGTCTGTTGAGCATGTGACAGTAGTAAACAGCAGCAGGTCCAACATGTTTCTGTGTTCCTGCATGCTGGAGGTTCTTTACTTCTCTGAGTTTTGTTTTCTTTTTTAAACAATCTCTTTCATTATATTCACGTTCTGCTGTCTTTCTCTGTACATTTCTGCATCCCTCTCTTAGCTGAGCCTGTGGAACAACCACTGCGGTAGGATGGGTTTCCCCTGCCATGCACTCTGTGTGTGTGTGTGTGTGTGTGTGTGTGTGTGTGGTCATGAGTGTGTGTTTAATGTCTACAGTATATGCACAAGTGATGGAGGTGTTTATGGCCCCGTTTACATCTGCTGTTAACATCTGTGTTAATTCAAAGTGCTAAATAAATCTGTCAACAGGATACTTTCTTATCCTCTCATCCATGTTCAAATCGTTCTAATATTTTGTCATTTTAGGGCATGATAAAGTAGGTGTTAATCAAAAATAGCAACTAAGTGTTCCAACTTATTTAAAGTGTTTCTTAAATATATATTTTTCGGCTACTTCTAGTTGAAATAGTGTAGTATTGGTTAGTTCTGACTAAATAAGTAGGTACTGCTTAGCATAGACCATATACAGTATCATTCAAACCAGGTCGGTAAGATTATTTGAATGTTTTCAAACAAGATTTCATATGATTGCATTAATTGGATGAAAAATACAGTAAAATACCGGGAAGAAAATATTAAGAGCTATTCTTACAAACAACGCTCAATAATAATTTCTATTTTAAAATGCAACCCGTTGTTATGCCAAAGCAGAATTGTCAGCAGCATTATTCCAGTCTTCAGTGTGTTTTTTTCAGCGCATTTTTCAGCGATCACTCTAATATGCTGATTTGTGGCTAAAGAAACATTTATTGTTATTATCAGTGCTGAAACCATATTTGTGCAGACTGTTTCACACAAATGTATTTTTAAGTCCTCTCCTTTAAAACTTTGGAATCCAGTAGTGGTAAATAGGTGAATTTCATGTAAAAGCGAAATAATATTGAAGAGTTAACATAATTTTAACGTAACTTTTGAAAACAAAGTGACGCTCAAGCTAGGTAAACGGGGCCTGTGTGTGGTGGCAAACTGTGTTTGTTTTTTGTCATTCTCCCCCCCTCTTGACAATTACCGTTCTGCCCTGGCCTTCCCATAGCTTCTTTCGTGGGTCGATGTCATCAGTATGTGATGTGATGTCATCAGTGTGCGCTTTATATCTTTACCACTGCATATATGGGCTCCTTCACTTCTTCCTCTAAGACCCTGTTCACATTGGAACATTAAACTGACAATCAGCGGCTGGTTGTTTATTACACAGATGCTGTTTATACTGGATCTTGTGTGAACACTGTCTCACAATCATTGTTTATGGGGGTGATGCTCAATGATTGACACAGAGGCTGCTATAGGTCCTGTTTATTAATGCATTAAGTTAACTTACTGACAATCACAAGGTTGATCCTCCTCTGTGCCTCTCATTAATACAGAATATATTTAACATGGCACCAAAATATTTGTTAATTTCACTAACTTCCTCTTAAAATCTCTCTCCCTATCTCTCCTTGTTTTTAACTGGCCAGACTCAACCAACAGTGATTCTGCAAAATCTAAGGTCAGTACTGACCAGAAACTATTTAATGTGTTTGTTGTGCATTAAAAGGTTGCTGAAAGAATACTGTAGGTATTTGGATGCTCACTTTTAAGTACTATTATTGTTTTTATTTTGCCCTCTTGATTTATTATTAATTGTTAAATTATTTATTAAATGTTTGTATTGTATTTTACATTTACTTTTTAAATATTTAATAATTGTTTAATTTCTAATTGTATAATTTTTATTTAAAATAAACATTTTATTTGATATAAATTCAATACTACATTTTCATTTCTATTTTTTAATATGTGATCCTTAGGGGTCGTGGGGAGCCAAACGTGACTTTACTGCCAAGGATATTCTGACGCTATCGATTATGTCGGCTGTGACACGCAAACGGCGGAAGCGGCATAATGGCCGTCTACTCGGGAGCAGCACAGACGACGACTCTGAGCACGAACCCATTAAATCCTGCATCTCCGAAAAAGACGACCTGCAAGAGATGGGGCAGGTCGCATCCTTCTGTGCCCCTCGAGCGGAGGGAGAAGAGGATGAAGAAGAAGAGGAGGAAGATGAGGAAGAGGAGGAGGAGTGTGAGAGACAGAAGACACGGGAGCAGAAGGAAGAAATAGTTCCCAGCATTTCCTCTACAGAGGAGGCGCCCCCAGCGGTGCTACTGAGCGAGGAGGAAGAGCAAAGGTCTGAAGTGAAAGGTCGCAGCTGGCGAGGAGATGATGCACGGTCTATTGTGTCAGGCTACTCGACTCTCTCCACTCTGGGGCGGAGCTTAGCATCAGAGGGGCGGGGTGAAGATGCAGATGACGAGCATAGCGAGTTGGTCAGTGAAACCGATAACGAAAGCGGATTTGCTTCGCGCTCCCTCACCCAAGAGAGGCCGGAAAAACCAAGCCGGAACTTGCACACCTCACCCGAACCGCCCGCCCCGCGCAGTTTTCTCTATGCACACTGCAAATCACAAAATGACTCTGGCTCCACCCTTGCTCCGCCTCCTCCATCCCTCACAACCAGTCCCGAAGACAGCGCAGCACGTTCAACTACTCCCTCCACCTCCTCTTACTCATCCTCTGCCTCCCAGCGCCTCCACAGCCGCCACTCTTTTAACTCCCACCGCCTCATTCAGTGTGACACCCTTGCGCGGCGCCGGATGAAAGCAGACAAAGCCAAAGCACCCTCAGTGGACCTTTCCGAACTGTCCAGCTCCTCCACTACAGATGGAGAACGGCTGTCGGGTGCAAATCAAATCCCTGATTCCTCTTCGCCCCCTTCACCCAAAGCCAGATTGTCCTCCAAAGGGGTTAAAGTGCGCAACGAGTTCACGCCAACATCTGCATCTGGTCTAGGAAGTAAGAGTTTCTCGTCGTCCACCGGGCAGGGTTCCCTTGCGGATCAGGTCCGGGCTCGGCTGATGGGCTCGGCGGATGATCTCCGCAGTGTTGGCCTGAGGAAGCAGCTCTCGCCGGAGACACGCCGAAAGAGACGGGCGTGGAGGAGGCACACCGTGGTGGTCTCCCCTACGGACTGTACGGACAAAAAACCTCCGGCGGTGCCCCCCAAACCGCTAGCTTCACCCTCCCCTGTTGAAAAGCAGGACGTGGGAGCGTCCCACCCAGAGTGCTCAGAGACTGAAGCCCCTACTGCACGTCGGGCCCCGCCTACCTCGCGCTTTCGTGATTTCTTGTAGCAGTGATGGTGTGTACAGACTAGTTAACCAAGAGAGCTGGGTTTGGGTTGTGTTGTAGCTGCGTCCTCAGTCTGTTCACACTGCTCACACTGATGGCGATTACGTGGTTGCCGAGGACTGTTGACCGCTGGCCGTTCATACTCACTATAGTCAAAGACTATAGGATAACCGAGACGTGTCACTCGTGTAGTTCTGATAGGGAAAAAGGCAACGCTTAATATGTAATGAATCGAATGAAGCCCCGCCTTCTGAGTAAAAGAGCCAATCACTAGTCTGTAAAGTCAGCTTGTCACTGCAGCTGCCATTAGAAGTCCCGGTCTAGGTTGATAAATAAGCTTTTTAAACCCTATTTGAGCAAAATAAACCACATATATGATATAGTTGCGGTCGGATTTGGAATGGCGATTTTAAATATGAAATTTAATTGTAAGCTTGGCAAACAATTTTGGAGAATTTGATGTTTCCCCATTTAAAGAAATAGGAGCTGCACTTGCATGCCCGAGAGGCGCAGAGTGACATGACTTGCCTTGAATGGACTTTGCTGGAGTGTCCAGCTGTGTCGGGTAGCAGATGATGTGAGCGCCATTGTGCACCATTCACAACTGGATTGAGAACGATTTTAAATTCTAGTTTGGAATCTGAACAACATTTTAATTGAGGCAGCGAATTTTAAATTACAATTTAATTAAGTGGAAATAAAAGGAACCGAAATACTAATAAAACTGAAACAAGGGAATTTTCATACCTCTAGACTGTTGTTCAGGAACAGGGGTTAAAATTGTTACAGTTGCCCCTTTCACACATACAGACTTCACTAGTAAATTACCGGTATATTGCTGTTAAAAAAATCATTAAACATCCTAATTAAAAAATAAATAACCAGTAAATTGCTGCAATGATGCTGTGTGTGAACGCAGAATGAAGATTACTAGTATGAGTATGTGTGAGTTTAGAAAGGTGCAAAAGGTCTACTCTGGACCAATCCGGAGCTGCTGAAATTCAACAAAAAAATTAAACGGCTCTGGGCCAATCACAACTTTCTGATGCGTTTACTCTGCACTGTAAACTTCAATTCGAAGTCAAGTAATGCAGCGTCTCTGGATCAAAAGCACTGCATGAATGTGAAAAATTAAGACATCAACAAAAACACTGACCACGCACCCCTTCCATGTTTACAAACACAATACAGGGAGGCGCAGCGGTTAAGAGGTTAATTGTAAACTTAGTTAATTATGTCACAGAGTTTACCGGTAATTTGAGACGGTACAATTTTTCTGCTACTTTTACAGCAATTTACTGGTATTACTGTGTGAAAGGGGCCAATGTTGCACTTTGTCAAGGCAAAATGTCTCTTATTAAAATTTACTTGTGCAAGTCACATGTGCGTAAAACTGTCCCTTCATTAGTCAGAGGGAACTTGTTCCTGTTGAATTGAATTGTTACACACACTCAGATGGATACATGTATACATTGGGACAGCATTGTTGCAATAAACCTGTTTCAGAGAAGAGCAATAACATTTTAAAATGAAGAGATGCTATTTTCAACCGTCACCCACTGAATGAAGACATTTCACATTATGAATTATGACACAGCTTGGGTTGCTGGTTCATTAGGTCAGATTGCATTCTCACCACAAGTGAACCACCTCGTTCTCGGACTGTTTCAGTGTGGATCTGAACAGATCGCCACTTTTAAATAATCAGAATAGTATCAGCTTCTGAGACAAATGATCCAGGTGTGAAAATGCCCTTGGAGTCATTTGTAAAGAGAAATGAAAGAGTTATCAAGACAAACATCTGCCTCATTTAATGCCACCCATTAAAATGTATACATTTTACAAATTAGTTTTCATTTTATTGACAAATTTTAAATTGTAATTTCCTTGAATCGTAAGTTCTACTTTAATTCCTTTAAGTCCAATTCAAATTCCAAATCAATTTCCGTGAGGGCATGACCAAATCTGATTGCATTGAATTGAAAGGAATGCGAAACTAAAATTTTGGTCTGGATCCCTATTATTGCTTCATCACTTTGTGGTTCATTTGCATAAACATGATCTCTTCTTTATGCACTTCCCAAAGTCCAAAGTTGCTTTTGCTTACGTTGCCTCGAATCATTTTCAATGAAAATGAATCCAATCGCTTTGCCACTGCAAATCGCTGTCGGTGTGAACAGCCCTTTAGGTCGGCGTGTGAATACAAAATAAAGAACTGTTCAAAGCCCTCAGTTAAATCACATTTACATTACTTTTACTCAGATTTCCTTCACCTGCAAGGCTAAGGGGCTTTTCGGTGTTGCCAAAGTTACTGCCAAGTCCCTCACGACTCGCATGCCATGGAGTGCTTTTGTGTTTTCAAGTCCCAGATGAACCAATTCTTCAAATGTGCCGGTGCAGTATTGGTTAAACAGTGTTATCAAACAGGAACAGTGTGATAGTGACAGTTTTACTAGATTTAACACAGGCCATTGAGCTTAGAGCAGGTGCATAATTCTACCAGTAACTTACTACATTAAGATCCATAAGAGGCAGTGTGATGTGTTCACCCTCCTCACATGTTCATCTACTTTGAGTAACGGCTCATTGGTGAAATCACTTCATATGAGTGTGTATGTGTGTCTGATATTGCCTGTGTATACATTATGTGGTCGAGTATGTGTGTCAAACTATTTTGTAACATTTGTACAAAGCCTTGCTTAAGTTAACCTTGTAAATAAACATATATTATCTTTTTTTCCCCTTTATTTTAGTTTATATATGGTTTACAAAGTGCACTTAGGTGCACAGTCATTTCTTTCAAGATGTTACTTGAAATGTTTTTCCTTAATATTTTTTGTTTGTTTGTTTTATACACAGTATATATTATGCATATATTTTGTATGAATATAATAAGTACTTTTATTTGGAAATCTTGGGGTGTACCTGTTTTAACTCCACTAGACTGTTTTCCCTGTTAATGGCCTTTCTCTGTGACTAACAAATACTATGCAGAATCTATTCACCTCAATGCAAAGAACAGAGATCTAACCTGCAAAGAGTGTCTGTCACAAGCTAAAATAAATTCTTATTGCAGAGCATATTTCATTCGGGTTTTGTGCTTTTGTCTTGTGCTACAGGCATTTTATCTCAGAGCGAGAAATGCCACTGTTTCTGTCTCTGCTGAGATATATAAAACCTATATATATATACATATATACATGGGGGGGGGGAACGACAAAGCTGTGATTATAAGTTAGCTAAACTTGACATCTAAGAATGGTAGGTTATACAGTATCTAAATAAATGTAGGGGGAAAAAATCCCCCCAATTGTTAAGATGCAGAAAGTGTTATGTTAGTGTGTGGGTTAAATTTTAGTGCTTTATAGCAAAATATAGCTCTACTCTATATAAAAACAACGTAAGTGACGGGCTAGATAAGTGAATGCGTGCGCGTGCATGTTTACAGCATTATAGAGGGACTTGAAAAACCTGTATACAGATCAATGTGTTAAATGAAACCGTTGAACAGTTTCGTTTAAACGTGTTTATCAGTCGTCTGCTAGTTAGATATTTGCCTCTAGTATTTCATATATGTATCCTTTTATAAAATCAGGTCTATATTTTACTCACGGGGCGTGTTATATTATTTAGCTTTACGTAGGCTATTAGTGTAACCTATATGTGGAGATATTAAAACAGATTCATCAGATGCTGCCTTCCATGAACAACACGACACCCTTGTCACGTAAGTACAAAACTGCTCACAACGACTACAACCTATTTTGACACTTGAAACATAAATTTTTTTATGAGGCTCCAAGACAACGATATTAATCAGTTCTCACGGAGGCTTTATATGTATGTATGTATGTATATATATATATATATATACACATTTATGAATTCCAAACACACTACTGCTGTTTTCACAGTTTATATCAATAAATAGATTCATGTATTAATTTAATGTGCATGTCATCATAAGGTAGGCTGAGGTTTGCAAAGATGTGAGTTATTGTAAAACTCGGAGCTTTTAATGTCATATTACTTTAGGATTACATTTGAACACTTGTTTTCACGTATGTATATATATATATTATTTAGTTTATTATATTTTTTAGTTTTGTTTTGTCTAATTTAATTAATTTATTGTCAGCAGATGGCAGCATTTACATTGCTGTGTGAGCGCTCGATAAATCTGACACACACTGCTGCTCAAATCAGGATTTAAAACACTTGCTACTATGAATAAACCCAGTATGTGGCGTATGTGTGAAGTTCATGTTCTGCCTTCAGACAGCCTTCTTTATTTTTTTATTTTTTTATTTATTTCTAAACAGTCCAAAGCCTTTTTTTTTTGCTACACCTGTTCATCAGCTAGGCAGACAAGTTTAAAAAAAATAGGCTAAAAATAAAAGTAACATATCAGTTACACAATCAACGTCTCGCATAGTTTAGAGTGAAGCGGAGTGTGTGACACAGTAAACGCGTCCCAGAGTGAATGACTCGTGTTCATCAGCCGAATACTCACCGCACCTCGCCGCATTTAGACGCGTCCAGTGTTACGACAGCAGCGCTGCGACTCACATGCGCTGACCCACGCATTTAAACGCGCTCTTCTGGACAGCCAGTGTCTGTTGGTTATTCACGTTTACCTCAAGAAGGTTATAACAAGTTCTAGCTGGAGCCGAGGGGATACGCAACATGCTGGGGAGGAAGAAGAAACCAGAGACAGTTCAGGCTGAACCCAAAGCGTTGGAGTCGAAAACCCACGATCCGCTTCGGAGGCTTGGTGAGATTGTAGCCTACTATTATGCAATTATAAAGACAAAAAAGTGGTGTATACTCTGATTGTTGCATCAGTTATGCATGCTTTCTTTCATCGAAAGCAAATGTAATCTCAGAAACGAACTTGTTTTCAAGTTAAGCATCTAACTTGTTTATTTTGCGAAAAGGGTCAAATGAGCAGATTCCACCATAAATCAATATAGACCTTTACTCAGACTGAGACAAATGCTCATTTTGCCTGACATAAAGACGTCTGATATATGAGATGCCTAGTATAATAACTCCATGAGTTTTCTGTCCCGTTGTCATTTTTGACCTGCTTTCTGTAAGAAACATTTTTGCACTTGGACCTAGTTTGTTAATGTTTCTACAATTATAATTATATACATACAACCGTTAGATCTGGTTTGATTAGTTGGTCATACCAAGAGTGCTTGACAAAATATGTTTGTATTGCTTATGATATGTGAGTTGAAGCAGCAGGGAGAAGTTGTTGTTGTGTGTGATATTATACCTGAAGTGTCCCAAAGTTAAGTCAAGTTAAAATATAGACTAGTCTTTTAAGTTAAACAAAATGTGTCAAGACTGCTGTATTCCTTTTCAACAGCCTCTTCGAAATGTTTTGTACACAAAATCTGTGTTTACAGCCCTTTAAAGATTGGATGCTGTAATAATGTGACGAAGTATGTTGGTGTGCCTGTGATGGACTGATGTTTTGTTTTTATTTTTTGTTTGTTTTGTGATTAGCATAACCTGCACATAACCGCACTGCCACGCTCATAACCACTGACTGTCCTCGCACAATTGTTATTGTCCCACTCATGTTTACCTCTCATCTCCACCCTTCAGCAGCATGACTCCAGCTGAGATCATCACCACCACCACCTACACCTATGACCCTTACTTGTCCTGTCCACATAAAAACCATTCTGCGTGTGATTTCTTATTATGCAGCAAGCTGATATCGGAAGCTAGCGGATTTCATGTTAATATCAGCCTAGTTCCCAAACCAAACCAAAATATCTGTGCTAGTTTGTGCTTCAGGCTTTTGAAAGAAGGTGGAGAAAAGCAAATAGTGGAAAATATGTGACATGGACGTCATTATGTTTGTATTGTCGCAAATTCCGCAACGAATCATATGCAGCATTCTTCTTGGCTTACTTCCAAGAAAAGTAACCGAGGTGTATTTATATCGCTTTTATTGACCTCGGCAGGTCTTCAGATGTTTAGCTATCGCACACTGTTTTAGCTGGGTTTCTTCCCGTTACTGCAGCACTTGTATGAGAAAGAGTTTAGCTTAAAGTGGTCGATAAGCCTGCTTCGGTTCAATTAACTCTATTTAATGTTGTGCTCATCTGCTCATTATCTTCCATGGCAAGGCTTTTAATAAGACTTGTTGCATGGTCGGCGCAGTGCTGCTGGTTTATCTCTGCCATGGCTACTGGCGTCAGCAGATATGCTGTAAGTGTATTGCTCACATTTATTGCTCTTGTAAAAATGATGTCGAGTTGTATGAAGAGGTTGTGCAATTTGTTGCTCTTCAGTGGTGGGGTTTAATTAAATGTCGGTACTTCAAAGTAAAACCCTCCTCCGGTGGTAAAAATCAAGAGGTTTTCGTGCGAGAAAAGAGTTAGTTAGTGGTTTGAGGCGTGAGATTTGGTTACATTTCTCCCAGGTTGCTCTAGTTGGTTGACCGTTCTTGGGCTTCTGCTAAATGATAAAGTAATGAGAGAGAATAAGTCACCCATGCAATCATGCCCACATTTATTCTAAAAATAGATATGCTCACTATGAACAAGATGCACCTCAGGTGAACTGTAGGCAACTCTAGTCGTCTGAATGTTGTAAAGCATGAGTCATCTGTTCGCCAACTATTACATTTAAGGGATCATAGAATGCATGTTTTAAAAACCATCATATTTCTTCCCTGAAGCCTGTGCTACTGTTACATTTTTGCTCATGCTTTTGAAAGAAGTCTGTGACTTTCACCAAGGCAACATATATATCTGACTAAAAATACAGTAAAAAAATGTATTTATATATTTATTTTTTTAGCATCATTACTCCAGTATTTAGTGTTGCTTGATCCTTCAGTAATAATCATTCTAATAGGGATTATTTTATCACTGTCAATGTTTAAAACTAGTTGTGCCGTTTAATATTCTAGTCAAAACAATGATAGGTTTTTGGGCATTCTTTGATGAATGTGAAGTTAATAGAATAGCATTACTGTATTTGAAATAGAAATCTTTTGTAGCATTATAAATGTTTTACTGTTACTTAAATGTAATGCATTCTTGCTGAATAAAAGCATTGCTTTCTAAAAGTAAATAAAAACTGCTGACTCCAAAGCTTTGAGCAGTAGTGTACTTAAGTTAATTGAGGTTTCTTGAACTGAAAAGCAACTGTAGTGTTAACTTTCATTTTGCATGACCTGTTTCCTTCCTCTTACTTCACCGTAAAATTAAATGTCCCGTATTTTCCCCACTGACTATTATGATTTCAAAACACCTGACCTCTGTTATGGCTGTCCATTTTTGTGACATTTTCACAGAACACACATGCTAAATTCGTAAGTCAGAAACATTTGGAGGCGCAGGGGTTCATCTTTGTGACATCAGAGCCATGATCTGTTTTTTCAGCTTTTACGGTATGGTGTTTGTTTTGGTAAAGTGAGTGAAATTCAGCTGATCATGTGATTTCCACATGACCTCATGAGGAAACCTACTCCATGTAAAGTTTGTGGTAGCATTTCGTTTCCATGTTTAAGTAGCGTTGTCTCTGCACTCTCTCTCTCTCCATCCACTTTTTCCCTTGAGCTCTTTTCTGTCTTTCACTTACACACACACACACACACACATGCTTGTCAGGGACACTTTATCAGGGTCTTTACATTCTGGTTGCTGTGGTAAGGGTCTCTTTGCTGCCAACAATCCTGGCTGTTCAACAGGAGCGACTGAGGGAGTTTGCATTGCCTCTCTCTGATTTTTCAGAGAGCTGGTGAGTAGAAAAGGGTTTGAGGTAGTTTTGCTTGAGCAAATCTCCATGCTGTGAAAGAATGCAGAGCAGCTATGTCACAGTGAGCATGACCTCTGTCTTTCTGAGTCCAGTTAAAGCTCTGGCAGAGAATTGGGCTGAATTCACAAACAGTGTGCAAATGGTATTTCAATGCGAACAACCTCTTCCCTTCCTGCAATCAGGTGCTTAATGCACTAAAAAAGCACTGTAATTTAATTAAATCATGGGATATTCATACAAGTTATACAGAATTCATACAGTTAATGCAGAACTATTATAATTTGCCATTTGAGTAAATAAATATTTCAATTAAAGAGACAGGCACACTACCATTTAAAAACCTGGGCATTAAAGGAGTCATACAAAGCCAATTTTCCCCACAAGCTAATATGATTCTTTAGGGTCTTAATGGATAGTTTGTAATATAGTGTGTTTTAAAATTTCTCAAAGATCGTGTTAAAATGCTAATTTTCCCCTGTCATAAACGGCTCTTTAGAAAACACTCTGTTCTGTGTACTTCCCCTTTAAATCTTCACGAGCTCCGCTGACCCCGCCCCTCTTTTCCGAGGCGCTCTCAGAGGATCTTTTTTTAGCCGTATTCATAGTGAAACTTGCTAATTAGTACATTATTAGGAAAGGCGATTAGCAAAGATTCATTAAAAGACATTATACTCACTGCTTCTGTAGGTGAGGCTGGATCATGAATGATTCGCGTGAACATAAACGCATTTCGGTTGATCAAGGGCGCGTTTCCCTTCAGAACCAAACGTAACGTTAATCTTCCGCGTCTTCAGTCACTCAGATGTCGAGTGTTCATTAATACATTCAACAACAAAACACCTCAATCTCTTAGGAGTCCTGCTTGTCTCTGCGTCTCGGTCTGATGACGGCTCAGGGTCTGAGGTAAGACACCAGTTCAGTCTGTGTGACACGCTGCTGTCAATCATATATTGTGGGAGTGGCCTCTGCATTTGAGATTGGCTTGATTTCAGAAGAGGCAACTTATTTTTTATTAAATGAAAAGAAAACTACAGATGGATCTTTATCATTGTAGGGTGGTGGTGTACACACACTCCCAACACACATTTCAGTCCAAACAGCTTCTAAAAGTGTGTGTGGCCCCGGATGACCCCTTTAAAGATCTCTCATATTTTATGTAAAGGTCCAGATAGATATTAGCAAGCCGTTTTGGGTAAAAATTCCTGTGTAACCAAATTAAGTGTTTTTTTGCCATTACTGCTACATACATTTAGAATATAAACTTTAAAATCCAGCCATTTTCATTTTTTTTTTTTTTTGTTATTAAACATTTACTGACCTTTTGAAAGCTTGCATCTAAACGAGATGTTTACAGTTTTCTTTTGTTTCTTGGCCTCAGTTTAGTGTGCTTTTGATGTAATGGGAGTCTGTCTGATCATAAACGTGTCTCTGCTGCCACCACAAATTGAGGCGCATTGGTTGGGGACTATATTTTAAAGCTAAAGGGGAGGACAGACGAGGGGGTTTTAGCAAGGCGAAGTGGAAAGTAATGAGACTGCTGGGACAGAGGAGCTGTTGGAAGTGCCGGGTTCACTCCTAAAGAATGCATGTGGCTGTGCCCTATGTTCACCCTCTGCTGTAAGAGGACATTCCTCTGCACTTTTGTTGCCGGTCCTCATCTCAAAGACGTCTTTTGAAATGGTTTCCCAGGCCACCGCTGGAGCAGGCTTGTAATCAGGATGTGCTTCAGATTTCGGTAGCGACAGCTTCGGTGATTGACAGTGTCTGCCAGGCTGAGCCATGTAACTCAGAAATGCTGCTTCTGTTGTCGGTTGAGGCTGTGCTTAAATGAGATGCGGTCCTCAAAATGAATTTCTCTCATCCCCCTCATCTGCTCACTGCACATTAGAGCTCATGAACCTAATTGAACAGGCGTGATTTATACTCCAATATCACAATTAATATGAATGATCAAAATAAAGAGGGCAAGTGTAAAGCTTTTGTTGGTAATGGTATCGTATATATGAAGTGGAAGGAAAAAAGTTGGACAGGTAAGGAAAATTATGTAAACCACGCTAAAAGTCAATTCATCATCCCTTCAGAGAGTCCCACACTCCTTGGATTTGTATAGATGGATTTGAATTGAATAGATGGCTTGTTTCAGTGTGAGAATGGCACTTTTTTTTTAATTTCAGGCAGCAGCTGTAAAGCATTAAATGGTCATTAAATTTGTACGGAGTAGCAGCATATCTACACCCCAATGTTAACTGACCCTATGCAAAGACCCGCCCCCTTAGTTACTACTGCTACATCCGACAAGCCGTGTCACTCTCACGCCACACCTCATGTTTTCATGCAGTGAAAAATAAATTGCGGAGCAAAGAGGAAAGTGACAGCACGCAGACAGATAATATATTTTTTACTTTTGATTACTTTTGATATGAAGCAAAGTTTCCGCTTTTTAAACTTTTTAACTGATCATTTCTTCCTCTTTACTAATTATTATAGCACAAAATAAATCATCAGAAGGCATCTTATTTCGTCCTCAGAAAGACTCCAATACACACAGTTTTCAAAGTCATGTCTACCGACGTGTCCATCTACTTTCCTGACTGGTTTGTTTGTCAGACAAAATGGCAGATTCTGCATTATGATCGCTCGGATCAGTAAAATTCCCTGTGAAGACTAAATTAATCCACCATCCTCTTCTTTTTCTTTTTCCTCGTAAACTACAGATCAGTCAACAAAGTCTTCTGCAATGCAGACCACTATTTTCTTCTCACCCTTACCCTATGTAGCTGCTGGGGTGGGCATTGGGAATAATGTAAACTATTAAATCTTTATGCATGCCAGATAAATGCGAACCGCTTCTTTCACGTGTGAAACAAGCCCAGGGTCATCACGACTAGTACCAAAACAGCATTAGTGGGAAAATTAATTGACTAGTCAGCACCACCCTCCCAGGGTGTTCCTGGCTCCTAATTTAACACATTTCTTTGTATTTGGTATGAATCATCTGTCAAGAATATTACTAAATGTACTTTCACACACATTAGTTGCTCTCCTGTGTTAATTATGCCACTAATGTGCTGCGACTTTATATAATTCTTGGTAGGTCTTCAAAATGTTGTCTTTCCTATCATCAGGTGTCTTCTCAATCAAGCGCAGTAGCTCTGCGTAAGTGCGTGAAGTCTTATACTAGAGCGCTAGCGATCCGTTTTCCTCTCCCGCCGGCATTACTGCAGCTCTCTGATCTGAGCCAGGAAGTGTGCATCTATGCCACTGCAAACACTCAAACATTTGTCTGGTCTAGAGGCATAGCCTTATCACAACTTTTAGTTTGGCAGAGTGCCTCATGAAAGACTTGTGCTCTCACATTTCACATTCTCGCGTAGGGATGTCTTCTCTTCTGATTGAACACAGCTGAGGAAACACTCCAACGCCTCTTCATACGTTCATTCATAACTGCTCGATCTTTTCCTGGAGCCGTTTCTTCCTGATGGTTTTAGATGGGGCTGCTGAGGGAAGTTTAAATGTCCCTTTGCATATCTTTTCTCTCATGCGTCTCAGCCTAAAGCCATTAGTATTCTGTTGTGAGCCTCACGGACACACACAGGGAGCTCCGAATCAGCGGCCAGTAAGCAATCTACAGACCTTTGGAAACTGGAATAGTGAAGAAGACTCATTGAGTTCTGTTTTATGCTCATTGCTGCCAAACCTTTCTACTTAAAGGGCCTCCATTTATTTACGAATCGTGGCAAGTTACTGGACGGGAAGGGGTTTGCTTGTGGCTTCTTTTATAAGGACCTTCGCCTGTTTTGGAAATAAGCAGAACAGGCACAGGAATCTCCCTCCAGTCAGTCTAATCAGTTGTGACATGAACTGAAAATGGCCATGCACTATGGGTAACCCAAAGTTCACGTCACGGTTCAGACTTTGTTCCTAGAACTACTTACGAAGACAAAATTCAGCTGGAGCTGTTGCATGTCAGACATTTCATCATTTACTACTTTTTTCTTTTTAGAAGGAATCTCAGATTGCGTTCATGCATCTCAAATCAGATGATACTTTTGAACAATGTTTATACGAGGAAGTGACTTTGTGTGAGCTCAAAAATTATGAATACTGTGTTTTAACATAAACAGTCTAGTTTTTGTACATCGCACAATGACTCATTCAATAGACATCACTTGTAAATGAGTTTTTTTAAATTTTTTCTCTTCAATATAGGACAATGTATGTTTACTGCATTAGACTTGGGACACAATGTATGCTGTTTGTCACTATTCAGACCGTGAAATTGCATTATCCTTTGCTAACTAGTTGTTAGCGCTTGAGTGAGTAATTGCAGAGCATTGTTGGGAGTATGTGGAGAGGAGACGGATGGCGTAGGTCCTCCGAGAGTGTGTTTGGCTTATGTTGTGAGAGCAGTCTGGGGCCCTGGAAGGGAGTCCTGATTGTTACATGACTTTGACATGTTAAAACGCTTTTGTGGTAATGGAGAGGGTGGAGAGTAGCTATAGTGTGGCTAAATATTTATATTATTTGGGTCATGATGAATTTAAGTAATTGATTTTGAATGTGTTGTTTCCTATATGAATAGCGTTGAATGTGCACTTCTATTTTAAAGTATTAAAACCGTACTTGCTGATAAGATCATGTGAATGTAATAATGTTAGTGAAATGAAAGGGCACTTAAGTGTACTTAAAGAGAGTATACTTTTATGATCACTTTCACTTAAAGGATTAGTTCACCCAAAAATGAAATTTCTGTCATTATTTATTGTCCCTCATGTTGTTCCAAACACATTAGAGCTTTGTAATGACAAATTACATATTTTACTTAAAAGTGCAGTAGAATGCATTGAGAGAATATTTTAAATTGCTCTCTGATATGTACACAGAAGGTATGTAGCTTAGGTAAGGGGACAAAATGCCCAGAAACGGTTTTACAGGTCCATTTACAACCCTAGAATTTG
>JAUMHQ010000048.1:9899386-9919263 GCA_032361165.1 Enteromius paludinosus
CATTATATTGCTGCTCCTGAAGGAGAGATCTACGGTATTGATCATGGTATTGCTCGCTTCGATGTTGAACTAAACGCTACCATCAGACCACAGACGCCTATTAAAAACCTCTTCCTCACGGGTGAGTTTGTCTCATGCAAAATCATATGTATGCCAGCCAAAAGAAGATTTTGAGATCAATTCCATGGCTGGCCTTGTTTTTGTTTTAGTTGATGCTACCTAATGTTAACATTGAAGAATGAACAAAGTGCTCTGGTTGATCCCCTTCCTCTTTCAAATTTTGGACTTGGTTTGCAGGTCAGGATGTAATGTTGTGTGGCTTAGCTGGAGCACTGACGGGAGCGCTGACGTGTGGTTCTGTTATCCTGAACCGTAACCTTCACCTGGATGCTGTTGGTCTCGCCAAGAAAGTCAAGAATGGCAACAACAAGAAGGAAGAATAAGTATCAGTAACATGTAATGTTCATAATCATGAACATGTGATTTAATAACCACTGCCCTGCCTAACAATAATGCACCAATGTATTTGTACCTAATCATTTTAAAACTCATTTATTGGTATAGTGTTTACCAAGTGCCTTATTGCTGTGAATCTCAACAATACAGTAATTTCAAATCTAGTTTTAATGCACTTAAAAGGGAGATGAATCCAATTCGGTTGATTAATTTATATGGTTTAAAAGCTGTAAAATAATGCAGAGTTTTCTAATTAACCTTCTTGAACGGTTTATTGTGTGGAAAGCACAAGACATGATTAGCACTGTGTTTTTGTATCGTGTTTTGTAGCTATGACCTGAAATCTTAGCTGCACTTAGATGAGATTCATAATTGTGGATATAGGCCTGTAGGTCTGTATAAAGGGTTTATGTGCATCTTTCTCAAATTATGCATTTGAGATACGGATGATGTCATTTGCACAGTTTTCTGTGTGTTTTTCTGCCTTTACGCTGCAGGGGTATTGCAGACTGGTATAAATATTCCTGTCAGCTTATTAATGTACAATGGATGCTTGTGCATACTGAATAAATACGTTACTTTCAACAACAAATCACTGTGTGGTGTGTATTAGGCTGAAAGTCAAGTCTCATAATGGCAGATACTACATTTCATCTACATCTACCTTGCTGAAAAATAAATTCATTTAACAGGCCTGAACTAAATTGTTAAAAATATTATGTATGTTTAGCATTTTTAAAATGTCTAAGGTCACTGCATGGTACAGGTTGATGTTGTTATTATTATTATTATTTTGTACGATGTATGACTTCTTTTTGCTGATGCACAAAATCGTTTACGTTTTCTTGAATACTTCACATCACATGAGATGGGGGATATCCAGAAATAAATCCTGAGCTGTTCATTGGTTGGTTTTAGCAGTTGCAAATCTCACACCCCTGCATATTGTGAGGTTTTATTAAAATGGCAATCCACGTTTATTGATCCGTCTCATTGATCCAAATTAGTAGGCATTCATTTTCCTGCTCAAGGTTTTGGATGACGTTGACAGAAAAGGTAAGTTAATTTACTCAATTACAGTTTTATATCTTCGAAAGAGGATAGCAATGAGCAAGTTTCACAGCGTGCAAATATGTTCAGGTTAATGAATCAAGTCAGATTCATTTTAATTCTCAAACTATCTTTTTAAGACCATATGCAAGCAATGCAAAGTTTACGAACAAATCTTATGTCGACGGAATGTCCTCTTTTTTTTTTTTTAAAGTAAAACATGCATTGATAAATATTTGTTATATGTATGGATTTATGGTGTTTATTCATTCATTTCATTTAACAGTTATACATTCCAAGGTAGAGTTGACAAGCTTTGTCCGATTTTCTAAATCTTTTTACTCAGCACCCAATGCCTTTCGTCTCTCGCAGGAACACGCTCTGACAGACTGATCTGATCTAAACATGGATGACAGCTGTTGTTGGGAGAGCTCGGATTATGAAATCTTGTCAGAAATCGGCCAGGGCGCCTACGGGAAAGTGTACAAAGCCAGAGAGAGGCGCGGGCAGCAGCGCTTCGTAGCGGTGAAGAGACTCAACATCCCCGAGGAGCCGGAGTCTGGCATCCCCCAGTTCGTAATACGAGAAGTGGCTCTTCTGCGAAAAATAGAGCACTTCAACCACCCCAACATAGTCAAGTAAGTATGGAAACCGTCGAAAGCATAATTAATTCTCGGATTGAGTATTATGACATTTCTCTTTAGGTTGCTGAATGTTTCGGCTGGATGGCAGAACGAGAAGCTTGACCTGACACTGGTGTTTGAGTATATCGATCAGGATCTGACCACATTCCTCAGCAAAGCATCTGAAAAAGGCCTGGCCAGGGACAAAATCAAGGTTTAACTTTGCTTTCATTTTGCAGTGACTTTATCTACAGTATAACACTCAATAGAATAAATTAGTATTGGGAAAGAAAACAAGGATTATTTTCACAGTTTTACTCTTATAAGGACTACTATTTCTGCATAGACATATAGTGTATTTGTGGCTATAGGCAGCAATACATATGGGTCATTAGGATTACCATAAATCATTAGGATATAAAGTAAAAATCATGTTCCATGAAGATATTTTGTACATTTCCTGCCCTAGATATATCAAAAATTCACTTTTGATAAGCAATGTGCATTGTTAAGAACTCCAATTGAACAACTCAGTTTTAAGAATTTGTCTTGATATAGGATGTGATGCGCCAGTTGCTCAGCGGACTTGACTTCCTCCACACTAACACTGTCATTCATCGGGATCTGAAGCCAGACAATGTGCTTGTGAGCAGTCGAGGGGAGGTCAAGATTGCAGACTTCGGTTTAGCCAGGATATATACGTACCATATCGCCCTCACTCCATGTGTATGGAGCTCAGATTGACGTTCACAGAAATAAGTGAGGTGCTAGTGAGCTCCTGCATGTGATGTTTTTGTATTTATGTGTGTAGGTTGTGACTCTGTGGTACAGGGCTCCAGAGGTCCTGCTGAAGTCCAGTTACATGTCTTCGGTGGATATGTGGAGTGCTGGGTGCATCTTTGCAGAGCTCTTTCTGTTAAGGTGAGAGCAAAACGGAGCTCAGAGAGACATTTTATACAATGGATAGCAAGTCACAACTTAATATACACTACCGTTTCAAGGTTTGAAGTGAGATTTGTTTTTTAAAGAAAATAAATATGTCTGTATAATTTTATTCATCAAAGATGTTATTAAAGCAGTGACAGTAATGATATTTATATACTGTTAAAATATATTTCTATTTCAAATAAATGCTGTTCATTTGAACCTCTAGTCTTCAAAGAATCCTGACAAACATATGAAGATTCCACAAAAATGTAAAGCAGCAAAGAAAATATTAATAATAAAAATAATAAATGTTATCTAAGCTGCAAATAAGCATAGTAGAATGATTTCTGAAGGATCATGTGACACTGAAGACTGGAGTAATCATGCTGAAAATTCAGCTTTATCATTGCAGGAATAAATGCTATTTAAAAGATTTGTAAATAATATTGCACAACATTGCTGCATTTATTGCTGTATTTTGTTCAAAAAAGTATCAAAGCTGTATTTTGAACAGCAGTGCATTTGTCTACAAAGCGAGAAAAAAAGTAAACCTTTTCTGCAGGCCTTTGTTTCGTGGATTCACAGAGATCCAGCAGCTGCAAAAGATCTTTGAGTGAGTCAAAATACTTCTGCATTTCTAAATCCCAGTTAATATTATTGCGTCCAACAACTACACCTTTTTGTGGTGTGCATGTTGGCTCTCTCTCAGGGTCATTGGATTGCCGGGTGAGGAGGACTGGCCCATTGAAAGCCCTGTCTGCTACAGCTCTACATGGGCTGAGAAAAAGCTGACAAAACAACTGCTGCCCGGTCTCAGCCATGAGGAGAATGACCTGCTGTCTGTAAGTGGTGTTTATTCCTGTTTGAGAGAGATTTTAGTGACTGGTACGCAAAATACATATATTTCATTTTTCTCTTTCCACACAGCAGTTTTTGACCTTCAATCCAGCTCATCGCATCTCTGCCTGTAGAGCTTTGGCACATCCTTTCCTGGCAGAGTGCAACAGTGAAGATGAATGACAGATGAGTGAAGAGGGCGGAGTCAAATTATTAGACAGGCTCCTCCCACCCAATCAGTGGCGCACCAAGAACCCTGTTAAACTGATTTTTGACGGATTGTTGTTTTTTTTTATAATGGAGTAAAGTGCAACACCTTAAGCTGTAGATCACGATTTTGTCTAATGAAAACGAGGTGCAAACATTTTCGGGGGAAACTGGTACTGCTAAAAAGAAACAACTGCCCTTAAAAGACTCCAGCTGTTTTTGGAGCTCTCTCTCCTTAATGAATGTGTTTACAATGGTGAGCAGGAATGAGAATTTGTCTTTTTCATGTATGACAACTCTCTAATAATGGCATTTTGTGTATGTTGCAGCACAGTTGGTTGTCTAACAGGTAAGTTGAAAGTTTCCATTTAGTTTCAGTGTGCTACCTTTGAGTTGTTCTTGAAAGTTGACTTACAGCGATGTTTTTGTGCCTTGTTTTGTATTTGTTTTGGCATCAATTGGAAGTGTTTGCTTATTTTAAATCGCATGCAGTGTTTCAAGTTCTGAGCAAATTGTTTGAAGATTGTATGTTTTCTGTTCCTGATGAATTTTCAGTAAACACAAACCAGTTTGTAACTAAATGGGCTGAGATTGAGTATTGTAACATTGTGCACTTTCAGATGAGTGCAGTTCAATCTGTAATTGAATGCACATTGACCGTTTTCTTTATACTGACACTTCAGTAATAAAACTGTCATTTCAATATTGTTTGCCACCTTTCTTCTTGATCCGCATAACAATTTTCATTTGATTAATCCACTGCAAAGTGTCTTGCTGACCACAGTTATGGAAGTTGGCCACTGGGAGGCAGATTTTTTTTATAAAATAGCACATGACCATAAAGTGATTCAGTCACATGGAATGACATCTGCCATTCCTACGAAATCTAATGCATAGGGGTCAGCGAGTTCATTAATTATTTACTCAGAATTTTTCCAGTTTACAATTAAAAGTTCACTCAAAATATTCTGTTAATGTTTTGCTGACACTTGTTGATCTCAGTAGTAGCAGTGGTTTTGCATTTATTGACATCTGGATTTTTTTTTTAACTCGTTTGTTTTTCGTTATTATTTATTAGAATCTCTGTCATGTGATGTCAACATAATGTCGACCATGAGGGGGCGACCAAAAAGTGCGACCAAAAGTAGCTGTTTAATAAAATGTGCTGTTGCCCCTTACAATGGAATGTTGCCCCAGTCATGGGGGTATTTTTATCCCCCACCCCCCATCTCTCTCTCTCTCTCTCTCTCTCAAACACACACACACCCTAAAAGGGCTTTTCACACGTTCCCATTGGCCATTGGGGTAGTGTGTGTGAAGCTGTCAGAGCTGATCCGAGCGCACAGCTGATCCACCCACAGACGGAGTAAGTACAGTCATTCATTTCTGCTGTTACATTTATTACGATTTTTAGCCCGATTTTTCTATCGTTCTGAAACCCACCAAACAAAACGATCAGCATTTGAGCTCATTTCATAAAGTTGCTTTGACAGCCCATGCTAAACTGTTAAGTAGACTCTTTCTCGCGCTGGATTTTGCTTGCAGACCAATAAATGTGCTTTTACTTCACAGTATAAAATGAGTAAAGTGTCATATCTGCTTCACAGCCCTGCTCCGATATCTGTTTACTTGTACCTATTTTCAGCTGCACCTGTACACCTCAAACTCAATAACTCACTTCATCGAGTTTCTATTAATGTACTGCGAATTCAAATGACTTAGCGTTAGACATTTGTCTATGCAGAGCGTTATTTTCATATTGTGGTCGTCTGCATTTTCTCATCAGAACTTGATAAGCAGTATGATGACTGTTATAAGTGATTAATTTTAACACATCATTTGACGTTTTATATATACAATGCATATAAATGCATCCTATACTAATAATGGCGCAATAGTTTATACATTTTATAAGTAATCTTACTCAGTTGCAAATTTTTAATGAATGCATGGAACTACAGATATAGTGCACTACGTTTTAATACTTCACTATTGTGTGTAAAATGCATCTGATGAACACTTTGTAATATGTTATATGCACAGGCTTCAAATAAACTGTCACGGGTTGTTATTATTGTTAAAGTTGTGGACAATTACTAGTGAAGGATAAAGAAAATAGTGTGAAATTTTTCCTGGCATGCAGTGATGTTATAAGTCAGTTAGTCATCATGTCTGTAGTGTGTGTGTGTGTGTGTGTGAGGGTTATGACTTGTCTAGCTTGTGTGACCTGTGTGTTGTGTGAGTACAACCAAGGTCAAAAGCTATGTAATTACCGTCATCCACTGCTACTATTTGTTTATTTGTTAAATCATTCTGTTCCTGGTCAGTGTCTTAAACATCTTTGTGTTGTACTGTTACCCTCTTGCCTTAAGACTATAACTATGTCTGTAATGATGTTGTTAAATATAACCGTGACATTGCATTACCTGATCATAGCTCAGGATGGGGGCTAGAATGCTGAAATCCCATCATGGTTGTAGCTGTAAGTCCATGAACTTGCTCTGCTCTGAATCCTTGTGATGTAACAGAGCAGAATGACATGTAATAGGATGTGTCTTGTAGTAGTAGGTATTAAAGCAAACAAAGCTTTTAGAATAATTGTGCCAGTCTTACTTGTGTTGAACTTTTTCATTCATTTAATCCTTCAACCATTTGAGTCAGATTGATTTATCCAATATACACACACACAGACGCATCACAGACATCAGAAGTCGGAGGTATGGAAGCATTTCACATTGCGCAAGAAAGATAAAGTTATGTTCACTGTTATTATTTTAGAAACGTAGGATTTGTATTCAATCTAAATTCAGTCATATTGTCAAAACAAGAATTGAAATCGAAATCGAATCGAATTAAGAACTTGAAAATCGAAATCGAGTCAGAACATCTGAATCAATACCCAGCCGCCCTATTTACGAAGATACAGGAAGTGTCATCAACATTGTTTACATTGTAATACCCATGTCATTATACACATTTCTTGATGTTTTCAAGTGCACACACACAGTATATATAGCCAGTTTCTGCAAGCTACATACATAAGGTGGCAATAAGTGATGGTAATTGGTATTCAACAGATTCTTTATGAATGAGTGTTTGAATCATTAACTATAACATACTAGTGCGTGTTGAAACAGATCTGCTGTGGCTTTGTTTGAAATCTTTTTGGTAGGAAAAGCAATTATGTCTCTAATATAAAAGTTACTCAATATGTTAGTTACCTTGTAGATACCAAAAACGCAAGACACAAGGTAATATAATTTTTATTTTTTCAGTAAGTTCTAGAAACTTGTTTTTTTTGTGTGTGTGTGTTTTAAAGCTTAAGATGTATTAAGATGTCTGATGATCTTGAATATCTTGTATTACTATATCTTGTATTACTTGTCTTTCCTGGCACAAGCCCTGGACTGTTATTATTGTTATAATGATACTAAATGATCTGAATGCTTCTGGATTGTTGTGAATCAGCCAGAAATTCAGAAAACACACCTTCCATAAGCTATAAGCATAATTAATCCATCGGCTATTAAGCAAGATAAGTAGTGTGTGCTGAGAATATGTCACAGTCGTGACTGGTGAATCGTGAACGCTGCTGTGTGTGTGTTTGCATATGTCTGTGCTCAGCACATGTCCATGCCAGATAGAGTTACTGGATTAAGGACTGATGAGTCTAACTGTTTCCAAACGTCAACCAGCCACTACAGTGCCTTTTCTACCCGTATCCTCAAACTCCCTCTCACGTGACCTGCTCTGGCTCTCTGGCTCTAGTGTAGCTGCTTTGTTTGGTTGCTAACTGTGGATGCTGTGCAGGGACATCGTTACTTACAAACTGTCTTTAATAAGCTCACCTAATAGAAAATAAATAAATAAAATAAAATGTAAAATATCAATATCAAAGTCAGAAGTTAATTCGATGAAATCAAAGATGTTGTTAGATGCACATGCGGATCTTTTTAACAGAAACAGTTGGTAAAAACACTCTTTGTTCTCCTGATCTGAGACTCTTATCAGGGGTCATAACATGGCTAAGCTTGTTAAACCTCTCAGGCAAGTCACTCTCAGACAAGACATGACTCTCTGAAGATCCTGCTGGTAATGCAGTAATGTCTTTAAGAGGTTTAAGCTATTATTAGATTAGATTTTACAGCAGCATTTTATCAGTGTTTATTTATTATAACTTAAATAATAACCTATAGTCTTTCCTATAGCTTGAACCGATGGAAAAGGGGTTTCTGGGTGTTATTACCAGGAAAAGCAAGAACTGATAAAATGCAAATGCGTCATTTGAATGCAATGTAAGCTGATTTGTATAAAAGTGTTTGTCAAATGATTTCCATAGTATTTATTTACTATGGGAGCCAATGGCTGCTGGCAGTGTTCTTTTGTTCTCAACAGAAGAAAGAGGTTCATACAGTTTTGGAATTACACGAGGGAGAGTAAATGATGACAGAACTTTATATTTCACTGAGCTGTTCTTTTAAATGCATCGGTTTGTGATTTTCACTATTGACAGATGACAATGTTTAAGGCACGCTTATAAAACAACTATAAACAACTTGAATAGTTTCCGGTACAGACAACTACATGACGATCTTTGTTTTACGATCTTTGAATTACAGACTATTTAAACTCTGTTGTGTAAATAATCCCTTATTCAGTTCTTGGAGGAAGAGCGTTATTATATTAGAAATGTCATACCAATTGTGATTCCTCATGTTATGAGTTCAGTAGAATTGAGAGCTCAAAATGTGGGTTCCTGAAACACCATATAAGGCCTGCTGAGTGAAGAGGTAGCTCAGTCTCTGCTGTAGTGGTACTGGGTCTCTGCCCTGTTGTTATTTCGGGCCTATTGTGTTTCATTTGTGAAAGGATCTGGCAGAATGCTGATGCTTACAGTTTGCTTATTTAGGAGCAGAGGAGCCCCTACAAATACACACACATACACACACACACACACACACACACACACACACACTCATAGCTGTACTTTGATGAACTACACTTCAAGATTGAAACCAGTCATTGCTAGATATTCCCATTTCAAAACTATTCTTAACACTTTCAAAGGGCTTATTTGAAACACTAACTTTAGTTTGTCCTTCTACACACAAACACAATATATTCCAGCTGCAGCTCTCTTGGAGGGCTCCTATGGGTCGACCATCCACCACATGCCAGGTCTATGTTAAATGGGTGACAACATGGTGATGTCATTATTTATGTATGAGTAAAGCTGTGTTTGTGTTGTTACGGCAGGTTGGTGACTAGGTAACCACATCTTTGGACTCATGAATGATAATTTAGGAAGGCATGTTCTGAACAGCACTGTTTGGGTAATTTAATGTATTACAGCTGAGTGTGACTAATAAGATGATGGCATACAGTCTCTTTTCAGACCAGATGCATAAGATCCACTTGTTCTTCAGGTTCCTCATGTTATTGTTCAAAATCTTTACTTTACTTACAAAAAAAGTTCAATCATAGTTTATGATAAGTATTGTTAACATACACTATAAACATAACTTGAAATGTGTTTCTACGACCATTAGCATCTATTTGATAGTATTAAAGCATATTAACGTTTTCTTGGGGATTAGTTTGAACTTAACATAAACTAAACTAAACTTAAGACAATTAGCAGTAGTGCACTTCAACACTTTTTTCCCCCCAGTTATTATTGTTTAAGCTTTTATTCTGCAAAGAATTAACCTACAGTAATCAATAGTGGTAGTAAAGTCTATTTGTATTCGTGAAAGAATCCTGATAAAGTATCACAGTTTCTACAATTATATTAAGTAGCAACAACTGTTTTCAACATAAAAATAATTGTTTTTAACAATAATTAAATAAATGTTTTTGAGCAGCAAATCATCATATTCTAATTATTTCTGAAGGATCATGTGACACTGAAGGCAGGACTAGAGATGCTGAAAATTCAGCTTTGCACAACCGGAATAAATTACTAATTCTATTCAAGCATAATTAAATACAAAACAGTTATTTTATATTGTGAAAATGTCACATAAAATTACTATTTTACTGTATTTTCGATCAAATATATGCAGCCTTTGTGAGCATACACTAAAAAAACAACGATTCATTGGATGAACTCAATTCAATTGAAGGCATCAATTAATTTAATTTCCATCCAATAAATATGTGTAGCCCCAACTCATTAAAAAAATTAATGCGATTAAATTTAATTGAGTTGGGTCAACTTAATTTGATCAAATATAGTTTTAATGAAACTGATACATTTTATGCTTGTTGAACTCAAACTAAAACATTTAATAAAAAAAAAAATAATAATAATAATAGGAAGACATCCTTTTACCCTGAAAAAAAAAAAAAAGATATGTTTGATTTTACTTAACTTTACTAGGCTTTAGCCAGCTTGTTACGCATAACATAAGATGGTTTTGATACATCCATGGCATGCCCAAAGTATTATTATTATTATTATTATTTAAACAACTTAGATTCATGTTAGCAGGTCCCTAAGCACATGCTCTACACTTTACCACAATGGTAACCCCTCAAAACACTAACATAGCAGAAGGTTTTTTAAATACAAACATAAAGGAGCATTAAACATTAACAAGTCTCCCAGTTTTATCATCTTAATAAGAATGCCTAACATAAAATTTTTTTTCAAAGATTTACTATCCTTATCCTGCCCTGTGCAAAGCATGATGTGAAGGGGAAATCCACTTTCTAGTTACACAAGTAAAACCATTCATGTTCTTTTAAAATGAAAATATTGAGTTGAAACAAAACAAAACTGTTTTTTAGTCAGTTTAACACAATGCAGTTTTTTTTAAATAGGGAACCAAACATAATTGCGTTAAATGAAAATATGTTTTTAAAATAAATGAAACCCTGTTGGGGAATAATTTTTTTTGAGTGTAAGGAAACTCTAGTTTTTGAACAATAGTATATATTTGTTTGTTTGTTTTGTTCCCAGTGGGTCAGTGGGGTATTTAAAGGTATCCGATATACATTTAACCAGCATTTATAAGCTTAATAATTTAATGCAATGTATGCTGTTTAAGCTGTTATTAAGTAGGAATCATTGAAAGAATTATTACTGTTTGACTGTTGTTTATTTCAATGTGCAGTATTATAAAAGTAGTAAACTTGCTGAGACTGCAAGATACTAAAATACACCTGTGTTGGGTGTTGATGGATCAGCTTGTCTGATGAATGGCTTGCCCTCAGAGACTGCTGAGTTGAGCTGCACTTCAGAGGTGTAAAGTGTCAGAGCAAGAGGGGACACTCACACAGATAAATAAGAAAGAGAAATACTAGTTTTACAGGTTGGTCTGTAGCCTTGCATGAAGAAATATAATATTAAAAAGGGTCTATATTTGCGGTGGAGATGATTGTTGGGTTGTAGTAAACTTTAGACCTACTAACTATAAGTAACTTTGTAACTACACGTCAGCTAATTGTTATTAATTTGCAGTATCATGTCTGATAACTCCCAGAATAGACTGTTAGGGTAGGTTTAGGGTTGACTGCTAGTAGACATGTAGTGGCAAAGTTACTTACTGTTAGTAGAATATCTAAAAACTGGACAAAGTGTAACCGATTGTTGAATGAACTTTGCTTTCATGTTCTCCTCTTTATAGATATGTGACGCTTCTGCATGACTTGTGAATACTTCTGTATTAATTGAGAACTCTTATTTGTTTTTTAACAGTGCCGTGTCCTCGGGGACGTTATCAGGATGGTACACAAATACTTTATTAGAGGTACCTGCTGTAATTTGAGCTTCTGATCAACCAAACTGTCTTCAGTTGAGACTCCACCCTTGTTTTTCCAATTTGAGGAGTTGATATCATCTTAACCGCACAACAGGAGTTATACTTCAGGCACCCAAACTGAGTTCATGATATGGACACAATGGAAAGTGTAGCCCCGGAGTCCAGAGCTGAACGGATAGCTCGCTACAAAGCAGAGAGACGCCGAGAGCTGGCCGAACGCTACGGCAGCCAGGAAGAGGAGCTACCGTCTAAGTGGTCGAGAAGAGAGAGGGAAGGAAGTGGCGTCCGTGACTCTACCAATGTGGATAAGTCGGGAGGAATGAACGGAGGGATGGGAAGGAATGGACAAACGCCACTGGAAGAGAGGCCTGTTCCTGCAAAGATCTCCAATGGGTGTAAGGTGAACGCCAGTGGAGAGAACACACACCAAAGCAGGTGAGCTTTCCTGTGCCTTTGTACTATACCTCTCAGCCCAACTATTGATCATTTTGGTCACACTTTACTTTAAGGTCCAATTCTCGCCATTAAGTGTGACTTTTGCCTCAGTAAACTCTTAAATATTGCTTATTAATAGTTAGTGAGGTAGATAAGTTTGTAGGTACTGGGTAGGATTAAGGATGTAGAGTATGGTCATAAAAAGTAATATAATTAGTTACTTTTTATGGAGTAACGCAATATTGTAATGCATTACTTTTAAAAGTAACTTTCCTAATCACTAGTTAGAACTAATAAGCAACTAGTGATAATTGGTACTTATAGGTCCTTAGTGTTGCCAAAATTTACACTCTTAAACATATACTGGTTCTACTGTCAACATAAGCAAGGCATCAATTGCAAAGGATCCCGTTTTGCAATATTTCCCTGAGCACTAAAAATTTATTTAAAGTTTTATTGACGTTTTACTGCTGTTTTTATTTAAAGATTAATTGTTGATCAATATATAAACCTTGTTGTTGTGCATTTAAAACACATTCATTATTTTAGTAACATTACAGGAACTGTATTTGTGTGTATATCTGGCAAATATGCATTGAAATGCATATGACATCACATTGTTTCTTAAAGTCAAAGCGGTGTAATCCAAATGGATGGAAATATTATCTGCAAATCAGAAACATACATCTTATGTCTAGGAGCATTTTTTTTTCCAGCTACACTTTTAGCACTCTCTATATCCACTCCTGTCCCCCTTTTCTTTCAGCAGTCACTTCCTTGCACATTTTATTTGCTTCAGTTCTTGTGTCTAGTTGAAGTCTTCTGCCTCTCTCCAGGGAAAGTTTGTTGGGTTCGTCTGGTACAGTGGCTGGGGAAAAGCCTCCAGACTGTCCTCAGTTACACACTCGTGTATCAGTAGGCCAGCTGAGGAACGCTCTTCTACAGCAAACCTCGAGCCCAGCTCCGTCTGATAGAGTGTAGGGACGCCTCAGTGTGTCTTCATTTCATGCTTCGTTCTGTTTGTATTACCCCAGGCAAAACTTCTTCAGTTATTTGACTAGCTCTAACTCTAACACCAGAATGTATATAACATGCTATTATATGATATTAATCAGAAATGTTTCTAGAGCAGCAAACCTGTATATTATAAGGATTTCTGGAGTTATGATGAAAATTCAGCTTTACCATCACAGGAATGAATTACATTTTTTATATTATTTCACCTTTGTCAAAAACAAAAAAATCTTACTGACCTCCCAATTTGAATGGTAGTGCTTAAATATGAATAAATAATATAAATATAAATAAACAATTATTCACATCCAAAATAAAAGTATTTACATAATATGTGTGTATAATGTGTATATAAAATATGTTTATATATTAAATATAAGAATATAAGTATATGAATGTATGTAAATGTAAATACTTTCTAAATATCTACTGTAAATGTGTGTATTTATGTAAACATAATAAATATACACAGTACAGACACGTAATGTAAACAAAACCTTTTATTTTATATTATGCTTAACGCTTTTTAAAACCTTCAAACATTGAAAAAGCTTTCATGTTCAAAAAAGGAAATAGAAATATATTCTAAATGTATTAGACAATATTTTAAGCATTTGATCCATTGTTGGCTGGTTCTTTATCCTTGTATGCTAAATATTCAATTCTGCTGGAGTTTATCTCTTGATGTATTTACTGTTCTGTGCACATTTTGTTGTGCTAACACAGTGCTAATGTGCACCTGTAGTTTTGGGGTAGTGTGACTGATGCTGTCTAACACTCTACCATCTTCAGTGTGCTGTGAGGAGTAGCAGAGCTCTTTTCCAAGCTGTTCTTTTGACTCATTGCTTCTTTCTCTGTTTCTTTTTTCCACACCCACACGTTCTTCCTCTCCTCCATTTGTTATGGTCTGTCTACTCAAATATTAGAGCCACTGATGGTGGCGTGGTGGCCTTGACTCTTGACCTCGCAGTTCAACCAGGTGCAGAGGGTAGTCGTCGGCGTGCCCGTCGATACATGCCAGGGGATTCTGCAGGGAGCCGCAAAAATAGTGAACGTTTCCGTACTCAACCCGTTACAGCCTGCGAGATAAAGGACAGCTGCGGGTATGGAGAAGACTTTCTCTGATTTCCACTTAGGCCTGCAGTGTGCTTACAGCAGTTGCTTACTACCTAGACACACTAACTTTATTGGGTGTTTTGCCTGTCACTAACCTTTTATGATGTGACAAAAACCTGTACATGCAAATGCATCTGATCACTGCTTAGATACAGTACCATTCAGTTTGTGCTCGGTTTTTGATTTCATTTATTCATTTTATCCAATGAAAGGTTAGATTTTTGTGAATTTTTTAAATAAAAGATTCCAAATAATTGTTTTTATTATTAAAAATGTAGTTGTTTTTAAAAAATAATATTTTTATTTTCAGATTAATATTTTGCAATGTTAATACTATGCTCTTTTTTTTTTAATAAATGTAGTCTTCATAAGCATAATAAACTTAATTAAAAAACATAAAAATTGCACAAATCTCAACTTGTGAACAGTACATAAATTGGAGCATGTTTCTGCCACAGGGAGGAAAAAATAAAGATTTTATTAGTAAAAGATAATTGTGACTTTTTATCGTACAGTTAAGATTTTTTTTCCCTTGCAATTCCGAGTTTATATCTCTCAGTCCTGTCTTTTTTTTTAAAAGAATTGCAAGATATAAACTCACAATTGCCAGAAAATTTAGCAATAGCAAATCTAGCAAAATAGCACTCTATTATTTTGAATATAAACTTAAAAAGTGTTTTGGCACTTCAAATAAAAGTAGCCGACTTACTGTTGGTTGTAGCTAATGAGTGTAAATTAGAAAGTTGTCCGTCTTGATACAACATGCAGTGCCCTCCACTAATATTGGCACCTTTGGTAAGTCTAAACAAAGAAAACTGTGAAAATAAATCTGCATTGTTTATCATTTTGATCCTTCATTAAAAAAAATCACATAATTCGAATCTATCATTGAAGTACTCATGATGAAATAAATGTTTTTCTACAATACATGTTAGCCACAATTATTTGGCACCCAGTTATTGCTACATCCTTTTCCCAAGATAACAGCTCTGAGTTTTCTCCTGTAATGCCAGAAGAGTTTGAAGAAGACATAAGAGAAAAGAGACCATTCCTTCATCTAGAATCTCTCCAGATCCTTCAGAATACCAGCTTCACGTGATGCTTCTCCTTTTTAGTTCATCTCACTCATTTTGTGCAGGGTTCAGGTCATTTTGTGCTCAGTGACCAATTCTTGTTTATTTTGATGTTTGGGTTTGCATTATTGTCCCAGTGGAAGACCCAACCATGGTCCATTATAAGATTTCTAACAGATTCAGTGAATTAGTGATTTGTTATCTGTTGTTATTTGATAGAGTCCATGATGTCACGTGTCCAAGCAAGATGTCCAGGTCCTCCAGCTGAAATATAGACCAACAACATCAAAAATACAGCAGTATACTTCACTGTACACATGGAGTACTTTTTATCCCTGTGTTCACCAAACCTTTCTTGAGTGATTGCTGCTTAAAAACTTTTTTTTTGTTTCATCTGATCATAGAAGCCAGTCCCATTTGTAGTTCCAGTCCTGTCTGACAACTGAACATGCTGGAGATTGTTTTAGGATGAGCAAGGATTAAACCCTTCTGAACAACATGTGTTGATTGTGAATTTTTTTAAAGGTTTTCTGACCCTGAGTCTCAACTATTCTCTGCAATTCTCCAGCTGTGGTCCTTGAAGCGTCCCACTCAAACTCTACTCCTCGTTGTGTATTAGGATGATATAGACACACGTCCTCTTCCAGGCAGCTTTGTAACATTTTATGTTGATTGGAAATTCTTCATTATTTCCCTGATGGTGGAAATGGTGATTTTCACTGATCTAGCTCTTTTCCTAAAAACACTTCACTGATTGGTGAAGCTCAATTATCTTTTGCTGCACATCATAAATATATGAATAGTTTTTTTTCATTGTGTTAATGATTAAGGGAATTTGGGCTTTGTTTTCCCTCCTATATATATATTTCTGTGAATCAAGAAACCATGGCTGGATAATTTAATGTCCATAATCACCCTGGAGTGCTCAAAATTGTGAATATGAATTTCAAAGATATTTTACTCACAAACAAATCTAGGTGTGCCAGTAATTGTGGTTAAAAGGTATTGGAGAAAAACATTTATTTCATCACAAGAATTTCTCCCTATTTTAAATTGTTTTTCTTCAATGATAGGTTAGAATTGTGTGAATTTTTTTGAGTGAAAGATTAAAAGGATAAACAATGCAGATTTATTTCACAGCCACCTTTGCTCAGATTTACCAAGGGTGCCAATATTAGTGGAGGGCACTGTATATACTGATTGTGGTGACTGTAGTAGTAACAAACCCCCCTATTTTTGACAAAAGGTGGCGCTGTAGAGTGCGCTCCATGCCCATTTATGAGCTTTTGCCAGTGTCTGACTATCATTAATACTGATACGTACTGTTTTCTGCCTCAAAAACAATGTTAAAGTTTGACACATTGCCATGGCAACAGCATTTACAGTATTGGTATTCCATCAACAGTTTTACATCGGCTGTATTTTGTCCTTATTCTGATGAAGTTTGAAGCAAATCGAGTAAAAATAAGATGCTGAATTGAAAGCATTCTGAAAATGACACACTTCCTGCTGCCAGTTGGTGGCGCTATAACTTTGACTCTTAATCTATGACATCTATGTGATCTGTATCCCACAATGAACAAACCCATTGACTTTGATCAAAATCAGACAATGTTTGTGGAGGTTATTAGACACTTTGTGTTTCTTATTTTTCGCCATAACTTCATCGACTCACCACGGGGAAACTGTTTGAGATATCAAAAAACCCTTCACAGTTTAGCGTCCCCAATTTCTTGAGATCATGTTCACTGAGTTTGGTAGCAATCCGGTGGATCTGTATGTGTACCGAGCTTCATATGAATATGTGAAAGTATGTGTAAGCTATTTCTGAAAATGTTCCAGGGGGCGCCGTAGAGCCCCTGTGCCACGCCCAGGTCACAATCTCTGCGGCATCCTGATGACCGCAGATTCCAATGTGTGTGCCAATTTTCTAGAGTTTTTGAGCATGTTAAATTCCCCAAAAAGCCCCGGATAGTCGAGGGCAAAAATATAAATAATAATAATCCACTGCAGTGCTCGAGCCCTAAATATGTGCTTTAGCACTAATAATCAGACAGTGAAATGTATGCTAATGAGATAAGTTAGAAATGGTCCATAATCCAAAGTATTACCACACACACACACACATATATTTATAATATATACTCTTTGTTGAATCACTGCATAGTAACAAACAATGTTTAAAAAGTGCAGGGCGTGTTTGCTGCTGTTTAGTAATTCAAGAGGAAAATCAGAGGACTTTTTAGTGCTATTGTACTTTTCAATATCATAACTACCTGGAATATATTAACAGATGTCAGGGATCATAAGTCATCACAGTCCTTTCGTTTGAGTCAGGAAATGAGTTCAGCATGCATCTCATGTGCTTGATAGGATGATCAAACAGGGTGTGTGTGAGAGCTCGTATTTTAATAGTTAGCATTATGTCATGCTCATAACCTGCACAGATGTGTCTGTGTCTGTCACAATGCCTGTAGTTCAGGAGAGGCTTGTTACAGCAGATCTGGCGTGAAGTCATCTCACTTTTTTCTGTGTACCTTTTGCTTTGCATGAGAAGGACTGAGTGCTTGAGTGTGAGTTTGAGTGTCTGGTGCTTCCTGTGACTCTGAGAGCTCTCATTTTTTTCTTTATTTCACAGACGAATGGACGTTGAAAATCAAGACACGTCACAAAGTAAGTGCTTAAAATTGCTGCGTTTTTAATTTAAGTAATTCATGTTGTTGTAAAGCTAGTGAGAAGCTCATTGCACTTTTTCAGCAGCACTGAATTGAATTATTGAAGTAAATTAAGCTGAAACTCATGAAATTGAATAGGAATAATTAAAAAAGTATAAATAGGCGAAAACAACGATGATGGTAAAATACTAAAATATTTTTGCAATTCATTTTTTTTTAATGATTTTTTAAATATGTTTACGAGCCTATTTATTTAATTAAAAATGCAGTAAAATTATACTATTGTGAAATGTTATTTCAAACTAAAAAAATGTATTTTTTATTTTAATAGATTTAATGTGAATAAATTGAATTGAATTGAATAAAATTGAATGTATTCCTATGTGCAAAGCAACATCTTCATGTTTCCTTTAGAAATCATTTTAATAGGCTTATTTGCTGCTCAAGATATATTTATAATTAATATCAGTGTTACTTAATGTTTTGGCAAGATTTTTGTTTTTTTGCAAATGATGTATAATGTAGTCTGAGCGGCCTTTCATAAGTTTCTATAACTCGAATTCTATGTTGTATTAATGCAACTTAACACCTATTTAAAAAACAACATTTTTATAGTACTGCTAGTTTTATGATGGAATGAAACGATGGATCAAAGAGAGACTGTGTGTAGTGGAAGTGTGTAGGATATCGTAGTACACCAAAACATAAACACACTCTTATACACTTTTACACATGCATATATTTTAGTCCTTTTAGAGTAAGAGGATACTGTCATAAACAGTTATAATGACCTCTGTTTTATTACCGGAGAGAGGATAAATCAAATCTTAAGAGGCTGCATTAGAACAAGTTTAAAGAATTATACATATAAGAAATGCTTTTTTAGGACAGTAATGAGTCACACACAATCATCCAATCATCTAAAAACACTGTTAGTATAATGAACAGAAGGTAGAAGTGTGTGTGTGTGTGTGTGTGTGTGTGTTTGAGATCAGCTGTGAATCTGCCAGACAAGAGAAGTACACACAGGTGAAAAATACATCTGCCAGGCCATGTGTGAGTTTGGACAAACACGGAGCTAGGGGTTTATGAGTGCGTGAGAGAGTAGGTATGATATGTTTGCTAGTCATTTAGTGATGTCACACAAACATTTGGCCGTTACGGTTCAAGGTGAATCAAATGCATGTGTGCGAATGCATTTAGACATAGCTGTAGTTTGTGGCCAAATAATACGTTCAATCATTCTGAAACTGCAGAATGTCTTTAAATGGAAGGGATTGGGTTACAGTTAATTCATTGCAGTTTACTTAATCAACTATGAACAACAGTAGCAGTTATGTTATGTCTTCAGTTACATAAATATGTGTCTGTATGTGAATCATGTAATGTGTGCTTGCTGTTTTTCTTGCAGTGGATGTAAAGACAGATGACAGAGCCAAGATGAGTGTAGCTGCCAAGATGTCTCTGTTTAAAGTAGGTGAAACAAGAGCCCACCATATCTCTTTAGCAACTGCTGCAGGCTGAAAAGAAAAAGGTCATTGCCATGGATGGAATACACACACTCACACACACCTTGTATATATTTACCCGTGTGGGGACTTCCCAATTTACTGTTCTTAATAGAAGCTAATTATATTTATACTGTAGAGATATATGTATGTCATGATAGATTCAGAGGCGTTCGGATCCAAATTCAGT
>JAUMHQ010000048.1:9919363-9931356 GCA_032361165.1 Enteromius paludinosus
TCATATATATATATATATATATATATATATATATATATATTTATTTAATTTTTTTAAGAATCAATCAAATATATTTAACAATGGTAACACTCTAGAATAGGGAAAACTTATTCACTATTAGCTATTACATTTGTCATTTTCTGCTTATTAATCATAAAGTAGTTTAAGTTTAGGTACAGTATTGGGTAGGATTAGGGATGTAGAATAAGGCATTATTATGTGTTAAATTACTACTAATAAATGGCTCATATTCTAGTAATATGCATGCTAATGAGGTACTTGTTAAGAGAATAAATAAAGTATTACAATAATAATTATACAAATTAATACATATATGATATAATATAGTTGTGAAAACAACTTCTAGGAAGCATTAGAGGGTTAATTTCACGCATTTAGTTCTCTGCATTTTGGAGTACCTGCTCTCTCTATTTCTGCTCCAGTATATTTTTCTTCTCTGTTCTTTTGCTTTGTCTTTGGGCTGTAGGTGGTAATAAGACACCTGGAGTGTTTGGTTACAGCATGACCCACTGGGTTTTATTGGTTACTGTGTCTTCCTTACCCAGAGTGCCAGCCCAGGCTCTATTTTATTCATTCTGCCATTGACCCACTTCACCAGGGACATCAAAAAATGCATCGCAGCTTCATTTTCTTGCAGATACAGAAGTAGCAGGAATTGTCCACCTACTGTAACAATGATAATTCTGATATGTATATACCTGCTACATGTTGATGTAATTACTGATAGTCATTCCTCTGTTGGACACAATTGTTTTAACATAAAATGAAGTATATTGGAGTCAATTCCTACATGAATGTAACGACATATGGAATCACTGAATCTGAAATCACTTTTATGGTCATTATTTGAGTTTGATGGCCTTTGGTCAACATTCACATTCGTTTAATGAAAAAGAACAGCTCGAACACTCAACAATATTTATTTAATTTTATTGTTGTTCTGCTCTCAGGAGTTGGAGAAGACAGCTTCTCCTGAGGCTTCTTCGTTTCTCAAACCTCGCTCCAGTAACAGTTTTCATGAGCGCAGAATTCGCCGTAACACTGATCCTCGGGCACTCACTCAGCCAATCACCTTTGAGGAAACAGCGATGGCAGCGAGGTAGGCAGGACTAGTTTCTTGCAGCTCAACGCTCCATTTGTCTTGACAATCTCTATTTATATTCATAGCAGGAGCACCACTGCTACATTAAAAGTAATTCTGAGAGTTAAAAACAAGCAGTGTGTTTAGGAGAAAGATGATGAGTTTATTAACTGTCTATTATTCTTCCTCCAGTTCACAGCGGGGTGAGGCAGGTGAGGCTGAGCCTGGGGTGGAGGACGATGCTGGCAGTAAACTGTCGATGAGTGAGAAGCTGGCTCTCTTCAACAAACTGTCTCAGCCCATACTGGGTGCTGTGGGGAGACCCGCGAGAGACGGCAGCCCTCTAGAGGCCTCTGAGAGACGCAGACAGAAGGGTGCACGTTACCGCACACAGCCCATCACAGTGGACGAGGTCAATTTGGTAAGTGTATTTGGTGTGCACAAACATACTGTGTAGGTTTGCATATCTGTGATTACTAGTCCTCTCCATTGACCACTTCTGGAGCAACTGTTAAATCTGTCTAGTTAGTAAGTCTAGAGAACAAATGAGTGTGTTACAAGAGCTTTAGATCTAGTGAAAAGAACAGATTTTTATGCTGGTTCATGCCGGTACATGTTTAGCTGGTGGACCAGCATAACCATCATAGCAAAAAACAAAACCAGTCAGTGCCAACATTTTTGATTATTTTCAAAAAGCGTATATATGAATCTAAACATGCAATTATGTCAAAAGAAAGAGCTTTGTGCTTTTTATCATATTTTTTATTATCATAAATTTATGGAATGTGGGTAGCTAGTTTTCATGAAAATGCAACGTTTTTAACAAAATGCTGGGAAAAATCATGCTTTTGTCAAATACTATGTCTGGATCAGATTTGGAACGATGATGAAAACATATTGGGAGTTGTTTATTCTGTGGTACCTTCTTTTAGAGACATTGACAAGCTTTCTTCCGCTCTTAGCTTCAGAAAGGGCCTGTTGAGCTTCCTCGTCTTCATCTGGCACCTCACCTCTGTGACCGACAGCAGGCCGAGTCCATCAATCTGAAGCCCAGTGAAGTGCGTCTCTCTGGGCTGAGCTCTTCGCAGGAGTGGGGTTCCTCCTCCGAGCTCACCTCGTCACCTCATCTGAAGCCTGCTTCAGACAGCAGCTCCCAGAATACAGTGCAGATTAAAAGCATCTTGAAAAAGAGCTCTTCGGAGGGAGTGGTGTGGAGGAGCGAAAACAGAGACAGGGATAACCTGAATGGACACGGCCTGGAGCAGAACGGGAGGGAGAGGAGAGAGTTGATCGAGGAGAAACCGATGACATCTGTGGATCAGTCCCCAGCTCCTCTCTCCAGCGCTCCCTGGAGGCAGAGAGCAAGAAAGGAAGCCTCGGGATCCTCTGGCAGAACACGGAGATCTGCTCCAAAGCTTGAGGAACATCCGTCTCTTTCAGAGGACCTCCAGATCACCGAACAGAGCAGAGAATCATCATCCACCAGTGACAGGTTCTCTCCCTTTTACTCCTTCGCTGCGTGTGTCCTGTCAGATATATGCAACATTTAAAAAAAATTGGAGTCATCAGGAAGGATGCGTTCATTTGTTTAAACGTGACTAAACGTAAATAAAGAGAAATTAAGTGCTCCTTCCGATTCAGATTTTCAGTTTGATTCAAAAATGTACTAACAGATGCGGATTAGTCCGTGCTTCAAACGTTGCACATCAATAAGAGTAAGGTGCTTCCAAGATTATTATGAAGTATTACCAAGATACAGCCTACTTTTTTGTTTGGGTTTCTTGGTATTGAAGTTACAAAGACATTTAATTATTATTAAATAAATTAGGTGCATAGGATTTGTTAAAATATTTAGGTCTTTACACAAAGTTCTGCAATATTTTGGCCCTATACTAAGTAAGAAAAATGTGTCTGCAGACTGACAGACTCAAAAGGAGCTGAGAAAGAAGAGGAGAAGCAAAATGCTATGGAAAGGTGCAATATCAGTCTAAGCAGTGTGCCACAGGTTTGTGAACTTGTATGTGTGTGATACAGTAGATACCTTCATTGTGTTTTCTCAAAAGGCTAAAGTTTCTAAGCTAACTGACTTAACTAAATCATATAGACTAAGAGGTTTCTTCAAATTTATTAGTGATTCAATGAATGCATCAGCGTGCTTTTGTGGTCAAATGTACAGTGGCATGCAGCATGAGTCACAGGTGTCAGTCTAATGTTTGTTCATGTCTTTCTCCTCACTGGTGTCCACACTGCTCCCTGTAGGAGGAGAATGTCACTACAGCTGGGTATAATCCCCAAACTCAGTGCTGGGTAAGAATGCTACAGTATGTGTGTTTGTACAGGTTTGTTTGGAAGAGTTTTAGTTACTGTAACTAAATTATATGTAATTGCTGTGTCATTGCTAATGATTTTATGCATTAAAAGTTTCATTAGTCATGTTTATTCTGTTTAACTGACCATATATATTTTTTGTATGAGGGGATTTAATTCATTAATCTCCTCTCCTCTCCTCTCCTCTCCTCTCCTCTCCTCTCCTCTCCTCTCCTCTCCTCTCCTCTCCTCTCCTCACTTCTCAGGAGCCTGTGTTTTCCTCTGTGTATTCTCGTTCAAGCTCCACACCTCAATATGTGATGTTTTACAATGAGGTGACAATTTGTTCAGATTTTTGGTCTAAATTTTTATAACATAACCACTGTATAATGAATGTCTTCATAAACTGCTATTTCTCTAAGAACATGCTTTTCAACATAAATTGTGTTTGCGTGTGTGTTTTTGGCTGCCTTGTTATATTAATCATATTTAAGCAAAAGGGGAGCAGACCTAGGCAATTTCTGTTATTATACTGTTCTTCTTTCTCTCTACCTCTTTAGAGAAGTCTTTCTTATGAAGCTCAGGAGGTTTCCACAACCACTCAAACCCAACCACAGGTGACAGTGAGAGCCAAGGTGTTTTTAACAAATAAGCTAAAAATAAATGCATATTTTTTGACCTTGCATGCCTTCCAAAAATAAAGACTTTTCTAGAATTTGTACTGTTTTTTTTATTCAAAAAACATGTTCCACAAAAAAATATTTAAACAACTACAAAAATGTTTTAAGCATTGAAAATAATAATAATAATCAAAATATCGAGCAGAAAATCATGTGACACATGTCACACGTGACACTGAGAAAATTTAACTTTGCTATAAAAGTAATAAATTACATTTTAAAACATAATTAAATAGAATTCTTTTATATAATATTTAATTTTATTGTAGTTTTTGTTCAAATAAATGTAACCTACTTATTTCCAAAACCTAATTTTTTTTTAATTATAGTCTATTTAAACAATAATGGATATTAAAAAGTATATTAGAATATCAGCTAATTTAGTTTGTCTGTTATTTTAGACAAGCTGTGAAGAGGAAGACTCTTCCAAACTCATCTTTACAGATACACAAACCGTTTGTGCCAGTGAAGTCCAAGAGAGTCAGATGTTTGGTGCAGAGATGACCTCTGAACCCTCTTCACCTCCAGCGTGTCTGACCACTGAAGGAGACACAGAGCCGGACCTGAGCACTCTCTGTCAGACCAACACACCAATGTAAAGACAGTATCTGCACCTGCTTATCTGTGGGGGTTTCTCAGTGTGTGGGAGGATACATGTTAACGCTCTGTTTGTGTTCAGTTTGAGCTCAGCTGTAGCCGAGCACAGGCGCTCAGTTCGGCCGTCCCGCAGGACCCAGGGTTCGAGGAATCCATTACGCGCTCTTGCTGCTCGAGAAGACATCCAGCAGGATTTCATGCAGTCTGAAGAAAACAGCGAATTGGAGAATAATACAGGTTTACAATGAATTCGGAACCTTTTTATAATTCTAATTTAGTCAAGGCACTGACATTTTTTTGGTTTGGTTGATTAAACTTTTTTTGGCATAATAAATATGATGTATTGACAGCATTAAACATGTTTAGCATCATCATATTTATTCATGTTTTTTATGACTTTATTTTTCAAGCATTGAAAAATTCTAACTGCACCCCAGCTGATGTCTCTTCCCCTGGAAAAGGGAGCAGACCCACAGTGCCATACAACAATCTTATGCTCATCCAGGTTAAAGGTATGATGGCATATCTAATATTCATCTGATGTTCTTTTTCAATGCATTCTTGCTAAATAAAAGTATTGAAAAAGTTGTACTGAACCTAAACCTCTGAAAGGTAGTATACAATGTTCCGTGAGATCCTCATCTTATCCTTTTATCCTCATAAAGCTTTATGCGAGAGTAATGTAAATAATGTTGTCTGTGCATGTTTCTGCTCATCCAGGGTGGAGGCAGGTGCAGGTGCGGTTGGTGGAGCCGGTATCACGCTCTCTAAACAGTGGCGACTGCTTTCTGCTGGTCACACTTTCACGCTGCTTCCTCTGGACGGGCAAACTGTCCAACACCATTGAGAGAGAAAAGGTACATCAGTTCACATGGGAGTCCGTCTCTGCCACAGAATACAAATGTAGGCTATTTGTGACTGTTGTTATCTCATAATTATGATTTTTTTTCTGCTACTGCAAGTTTACATTTCTGACTCTGCAAGTGCAAGTTATAAAGTCAGTTTTGCAAGGAAAAAATTTAGAGTTGGGATTTAAACTAAATTCTAAAGAAAGCTTTTAAAAGAATTGAAAAAATGTAGAATTCTACATACGCTTCAATAAGGAATTGCTTGAATAATAAAGTCGAATATAAACAAATTAAAAGGAAAAATCAATATGATGATGCTAAATATAGTAATATTTATAATGCCAACAAAAGTTTAATTCTATAAAGAATTGTGTGAAATAGGTAATTTTGGCTTCATAAGTCACAATTCAGGCTTTTTTCTCAGAATTTATATCTTGAAATTCTGAGAACAATTGTGAGGCAAAAAATCTAAATTGATGAAATCAACTCAGGAATGTGAGAAAAACGGTCAGAATTAGAAGATATGAAAGATTTTTTTTTAAATTCTAAATCTTACAGTTCTGAGAAAAAACTCAGAATCATGAAACAACAACAACAAAAACAATTCAGAACTGTGAGAAAAAAGTTGCAATCACTTTTTTTAATTTAATAATTAATGGCTGAAATGGGCTTCCATAGACATAATGTTTTCGTCACATAATTTTCCCACCATAAGCAGTATATTTTGGGGTGTAGAATAAGATAGGGAATGAAAAAGTAGGGAAGTGTTTTATTTATTGATTTATACATGTGTGTGTGTATATATATTTATATATATGTGTATATTTTTTTTATAAATGTAGTAACAAAATAATATTTTTTATTTTTAAAGGTGCTCTATGCGATGTTGCAGGATTTTATCTTGATTTCATTTTTATCTCAAACCGTACGCATCACCCATTGATCGTCTTGCTGTCTGCCCTCTGAATACATTGGGAAAAAACCTGGTCTCGAAAGACAACACAGGGGCTGTAATGCCAAAAGAAAACTTTGGGCACCACAACAAAAACAAATTTAAACCCCACCTCTTCTTGCCGATTGGTTGGCCGAAGTTTGTTTTTGCTTTGGTGTATGTCCTGCACCCCTATGTTTTGCAAGATCGCATAGAGCACCTTTACGCTCAAATCTCAAATACTAAATGTAATTTAATTAATATTGGGACTTTCTATCATTTAATCAATTTCTAAATATGTAGGATTATTGGTGCCTTCTTTGTAAATAGGATTTTGAGGAATGGGCTTTAGATCCTGGATGTTGACTAATGGTTTGTTCCAGGCGTCTGAAATGGCCTCGGTGATTGTGACCCAGAGGGATCTGGGTTGTCAGGCGACAGGTGTTGTTCACCTGGATGAAGGTGTAAATACAGACAGCCTGCACGCAGCAGAGTTCTGGAGCCTTCTCGGGGGACAGACCCAGTATAAAGGCAAGAGACATAACTAAACACTTTTGTTTCTCACAACTGCTCAAATGACATTTGTATGTTTGAGTATGTGTGTTTTTCTCTTCAGGTCCAGACAGTGCAGATGATGATGAGCACTATGAGAGAGCCGTGTCAGAGTCAAACTGTGTTTATAGGCTGCAGGGAGACAGACTCAGTCCTCATGAGCAGGGCTGGGCTATCGTACCTGACCTCTGTCTTCTGAACTCCTCTCAGGTCCGGATCTCACTCCATACTGTTAAAGAATGACATGTACTTCATATTCAGTTTTTTTTTAACAGCTTGTGATTATACATGATGAAACAGCATTGAAGGTGTTTCGTGAAGTGTAAAGACAGTACCTTTTCTATTCCAGACTCTGCTGTTCGACTTCGGCAGTGAGCTCTATCTGTGGCACGGGAAAGACGTGGGCCCCAGCGAGAGGAAGCTGGCCCTTCAGCTGGCTCAGCAGGTTTGGGACGGAGCGTATGACTACAGCACCTGCAGGATCAACCCTCTGAATCCCTCTGGTGGCAGTGCCCATATTCACACGTAGGTTTACTGGAATGGGAGTATTTTCATGTAATCAGAAGGTTCTAAATTTCCACTAGTGAAAAAACTTGACAAATATATGAAGAGTTAATTTACAAAAGAAGATTACTTAGTTTTCAAAAATTTGAAAAAAATATGTTTTTTTATAATGCATTCCAATAAATCTCAATCAAACTGCATTTGGGTTATTTTGATTCGGTAAAAAATTAACTACTAGCTAACTGACACAATGAAAATATGATAAAATCATAAAAACATGATTTTTGGAAAGAAATCGTCTTTTTGAAGATAAACTGTTCCTATTTGTTTTATTAAAATTTTAATGGTAGTAATTTGAAAAATTAACATTCCTTTCAGAATGTCTCAGTATTTTGGTTTGTCCATTTTTTTTAATGACAGGAGCACTTGAACTGCACATATTTGAAAGCAGTCAGTGGAATAACCTACCGCATAACCTATTACTTGTTATCATAAACAAATGTGCTAATTTTGTGTGTTCAGACAGGGTATTGGACGGCCAGACTGGGCTCTTTTTGGACGTGTTTTTGACCAAAACGAGACGATACTGTTTAAAGAGAAGTTTGCAAGCTCATTTGAACAGACCAAAGTCAACAAAAATAACATTGCTCCATCCAATCAAGAGGAGGTGAAGGTGAGGGGACTGATATACATAAGTAATTGTAACCACATATCTCATGTTTCTCTTTTAGACTTCTATTATCCTCAACATTCTGTTTTATATTCTTACCCTCCTCTGGTGATCGTTTTCACTTTTAAGTAATTTCATGTTCTCTCTTTCTAGCTCAGTAATGTCTTGTGTGTTTTCTCCAGTCATCTCCCCAGCCACTGTCATCTGAGCAGTGGTCATGTGATGCCAGAGCTCTCTTCGGCGGAGTCTGTCTCTCAGGGGTGTCTCAGATTGTTCTGGATGGTGTGGATGTACGAAGGGGACGTGACACGGTCATTCTGAGTGACGGCCAGCAGGCGGAGTTATGCACTCTTGCGGTGAAAGCGTGGCTTATTTCAGACGGTGTGGAGTGTGAGGTTTCCTCAGAGAGCCTGGGACAGTTCAGTGAGGGCAGCACATACGCTGTATGCTGGACGTACAGCCTCACAGCCTTGAGTGAGTTCATGTGTGGAAAAAACCCCAATGGCTTTACACATGTTATGGCAGCTAATCTGTGTTTAAAACTTTAAAATTGAATAATGAATTGTTTTGAAAATAATTCTGAAAATAATTAATTTACACTACTCACATTATTTTTCCAAGAATAAAAGAGTACTGCTACTACTACTAATAATAATAACAATAATTTGGAATAATAAGAATAATTTTGCTTGAGGAAAAGGTGCTCACTTACTTCTAGAACACTAAATATATGCTTTATTGGATCAACATCAAAATTAACAAAGTAAATAAGATTAACTGCACAAGTATATTTGGATCAAAATGATAGATTTTTCTTTTATGCAAAAAAACATTAGGATATTAAGTTAAAGATCATGTTATTTGAAGATATTTTGTATATTTCCTACTATAATAATATCAAAGCTTACTTTTTGATTTGTAATATACATTTTTAAGAACTTCACTTGGACAACTTTAAAGTTTATTTACTCATTATTTATCTATCTATCTATCTATCTATCTATCTATCTATACAATATATATATATATATAATTTTCTTTTTTTGCACCCTGAGATTCCAGATCTTTTTGTGTAACTCAGCCAAATGCTGTCCTGTCTTAACAAATAGGATAATTATAAATATTATAAATAAATACCCTTAGAACTGGTTTTGTGGTCCAGGGTACCATTTTTTTCTCTATTTTGATAATAGTTGTGCAAGTTATTCTGTATAAATAGATATAAACAACTTTCTATTTGTGTCAATTATATATTTTGTTACTATTTCACAGGAGATCAACTGGGAATAGGTCAGGAACGATCTGCTCTTTTCATCTGGAAGGGGCGGCATTCCACTATCAGTGGACGGGACCTGTTCCCAGCACTGACCAATCAGTGTACTTCTCAGGTGTTTGTAACAGAAGGGGAGGAGCCGCCCTGTTTTCTGCAGTTGTTCCAGGGAGGACTGGTCATTTATAGACAACAACAAAGCGGAGACACAGGTCTGGCCATATCTAATCCTCTCCTTTACTATGGGTCCACTCAACACGTCTGACGTCACATGTTTGGTATGTGTTTCAGGGGGCTGGCGTCTGTTCTATGTGAGGGGTGACGTCCCAGTAGAGGGCAGTCTGTTGGAGGTACAGTGCTCCTGCTCCAGTCTGAGGTCTCGTGGCTCACTGATATTGTTGAACAGCCAGCAGGGGGCGATCTACCTGTGGCATGGCTGCAAAGCCCACAGCAAAGCCCGTCAGGTGGCCAAGCAGACCATTCAACGCCTCACACAAACGTGAGAAACTCGTTTTACAATTCTCCATCATGCAAACCCATGAAACATAATGAAAGATGCACATCGCCAGGTTGTGCTTGATTTCCTGTGGTTAATGTGACGATTAGGTGCCCACCTGAGCTGAGTCCGAGAACTGGCAGCTTTATGAATGTCCAGGAAGTGGAGGAGGGGAAAGAGCCAGCAGATTTCTGGAATGCTATTGGACCACTGGACAGGAAGTCATATGACTGCATGCTACAAGGTGTGATGTATGACAAACTTTGATAAATATGATGCAAACGTGTTACTTTGTGTTATGCAATGAACATTTGCAATCATTTTATTCCTTCTAGATCCTGGTAAATTTAATTTCACCCCCCGCCTTTATCACCTGAGTGCCCAATCAGGAACTTTCATGGGGGTGGAGCTTATTAGCCCCTCCCATGTGAATGGAGTCATTACAGCAATGCCCTTCCTCCAGGATAAGTTATATGCTGTGCCACATCCAGGTGAGAGTAAGCTTCACACACTGTACACAGAAGCACAAGTGCCGATAAAAAGCAATCAATGTGTTTAGTACGTAAGGAAGTTGACAGAAAAAAATTAATCTTAAAATAATATGCATTATTTTTTTTCTCACACTGCTGTGGTGTTGTACCATTCTCTTGGCAGCACTGTTCCTGCTGGATAACTATCTGGAGGTGTATTTATGGCAAAGTTGTGAATCTTCAGTCTCAGAGCGCCCTCTCTGGGACAAAGAGAAGAAGTGTGCCATGGAGACTGCTTTACAATACTGCAAAGGTGAGTCTGGGCAAATGGATTTTAGAAAGCATATCCTCCTGTTCCTGATTTGTTAGTTATTGTTGGGGTTTTGTGTTCAGAGAGGAATCCCAGACGGCCTCCCATGGCGTATCTTATTGATGAAGGGGCAGAGCCTCTCACCTTTACTAATATATTCCCTTCATGGGAGATGAGACTGACACAGGAAGTACAGGTGAGTGAAAACACATCATCATCATATACATGCACATGTTCAAAGTTCTATGATTTACACTGAAATCTCGTTTAAATATTTGTTTGCGGGTTTTTTCAGGACTGCACAGCGTGTAAAAAGCTGACTTTGGTGCAGGATGCTCTAGCTGCTCTTAATAAGACCCAGTTCCCCCTCAAAGATCTGCTGAAGAGACCTTTACCTGAAGGAGTGGATCCTTTACACCTGGAGAACTACCTGTCTCAGCACGATTTCAAGGTTTAACTCTAAGATGTAGATTATTGTATAACTGACTCAAAAGATGAGCTTTTACTCTGTTTAGTCTAAAATGTTATGTAAAGCACAAATTACAGTGAAATTTGAACATGCTGTTTAAGGACTGTTTAATCTTACATAGATTTTTGCTCAGATGATAAGCAATAATCCTATTTGATAAATAATCGTTTAAATAATTAAGGTGTTTAATTCATTATCTCACCAATGCAGACTATACTTTTATACTTTTATGGGTCTTATGCTCACTCATGTATTTGATCAAAAATACAGAAAAAAATGTTATGCTGTAAACATATTATTACAGATTAAAATTGTTGTTTTCTGTTTGACTATATACAGTATATTATATATGTAACTCTAAAATGTAATTTACTTCTGTGATTTCAAAGCTGAATTTTCAGCATCATTACTACATCACTAGGTTTTCAGTGAAACACAATCCTTCAGAAATCATGCAAATAAGCTGATTTGCTTCATAAGAAACTTTTTTAATCATAAATCTTGAAAACAATAGTGCTGCTTCATATTTTTCTGGGGACCTGGTTACATTTACTTCATGATTCGATAATGAATAAAAAAACAAGAACAACATTTGACATTATTATTGGCTTGTATAGCATATATTGCATTTTTGCTGAATAAAAGGATTCATTTCTTTAAAATATACTCACTAACCCCAAACATTTGAATGGTAGTACCTTGAACATAACACTAAACATAGTTTTCAAACTCGTTTCGGGAGGAGAAAATCAGAGGCAGTTAATTACGATCTCCGCCTCCAATCATC
>JAUMHQ010000048.1:9987599-10000509 GCA_032361165.1 Enteromius paludinosus
CAAGGATCCAATATTCAGTTCTATTCAATACATTTTGTGGTATAATCAAGCATTCAATATTCTATTCTATTCTATTCTATTCATATTGTGGTACTCTCAAGTATCCAATATTCAGTTCAATTCAATACATTTTGTGGTATAATCAAGTGTTCAATATTCCATTCTATTTTATTCTATTCTATTATATTCATATTGTGGTACTCTCAAGTGTCCAATATTCCATTCTATTCTATACATTTTGTGGTATAATCAAGTGTTCAATATTCTATTCTATTCTATTCATATTGTGGTTCTCTCAAGTGCCCAATATTCCATTCTACTCTATACATTTTGTGGTATAATCAAGTGTTCAATATTCTATTCTATTCTGTTCATATTGTGGTACTCTCATGTCCAATATTCTATTCTATTCTATTCTATTCTATTCTATTCTATTCTATTCTATTCTCTACATACGTGGTACTGTCCTGTCCTCTCATTTTGCTCATGTTTCCTTTCTCAACTGATCCCAGATCTTCACACAAGATGAATAGATATTAATTGTTCCTTATTTCTACCATGTTGCATTAGAATGCTCTTTTCTCTTTCTGAAAAAGGCTGAATTCTGTCTCTGTCTCCCACTCTTTCCCAACTTATGACTTATATTTTCTCTTTTTTTTGTCCCTTATGATAACGATCTTTGTCTCCTTTCATCTTACAGCTCTTTTCATCTGTCCTTTTTTCTTTTCTCTCTACCCTCTCTCTGTAATTCTGTTCATCAGTTCACAACAGTAGAGACAGTGACTCAGAACTGGAATTAGGTGAGACAAAGGTTATAGATACCACTTCATTTGTTTGAAACTGAATGTACAATAAAAATATGGAAAAAATTATATGTCGATGCTTCTGTCAAATTAGAGGATATGGAAAGAGCAATTAGCAATAGAACAAGCAAAAAATATAACAGAGATAGGTAATTCTATACAGATATATTTTTTTACATCAAATACAGCATAATGTTTTTAATGACATGAGAGTGAGTAAAACATGACAATTACTTTTTCTAGTTTGAAAAGAGAATTTGAAGGTTAGTGCAATGTTTCTATGTTTGCATATTAGAGAGAATATAAGATGAACCGTGACAGGGTCCGTCTGGTGTGACTGTCTCTAGTGTGTTATTATATCTCCATTGAATGATGTACAAGTACAGTACACACACACACACACACACACACAGCCACATACGTCTTGGTGTTCTGTAAACCTTCATAATCAATTGTAACCATTAGGTGTGCCCCTTTAAGTGTGCATCTCACACTTTAAATTATAAATGCATGATCAATAATATCAAAGCACAATTGAAATGTTTCTGCTTTGTTTATCCGGCATGATGAGACATGATCTGACAAAAGGTGACTGGGAATGACTGAGACTGTGTGAGTGTGTGTGGGCGACTGAATCTAAATGGACTGGATACGCCGGCTTTAACCAAAAAATTGGCAGGATAGAGAGAGAGAAAGAGTGTGAGAGAGAGAGCGAGAGCTGGTTTGTATGTGATTAAAACACAAAAACGCCAGCTGAGATAGGTACATGTTAAGTGCTCTTAAGTGTCAAGTAGCCTCCTTCAACAGCTATTGTATAGCCCTCCAGTGCATGTGCAGCTACTAATGTTATTTAATTTATTTAAATTCTATATATATTTATTAATTCTATATTTGTGTATTATATTTGTTCTGTAACCGCTTATGTTCTTCAACTATGGAAGTTATTTTTGCATATTTGTATCTGGTGCTCTGGCTTTGGGATCTTTAAAGATAAAAAAAAAACTCTTGGCTGCTTAAATAGCCTTGAAGCAGAAGGAAAAAAATACAGATAAGAAAAGATGTAGGGTTAAATGAGAGAGAGAGAGAGAGAAAGAGATTTCTTCTTTCCAATTTATGTTCACATTTCATCACTTTCTTCCTTTTATTGAGTCAGTTTTCTGCTTCTTTACCCCCCCCCTTTTACTTTCAATAAATCCAATTCTCATTCTCTCACTGTCTATTGTGTTTGTGTTCCCTGATGCCGTCCCAACCTTATACCGTTCTGGCAAACCTTTCACTATCTCAGACTAACTTACTCTGCCTTCCCTGTTTATATTCCATTGTTCCTCTTCTCTCATCGAGAGAAAAACCTCAGCATAGCTTAAACTGACAGGCTGCTTCATTAAGTCAGACGCCATTGACCAAAGACTCTTAATCAATCACAGCATTCACTTGGCACTAGATAATTAGTGTGAGCTCTGCAAAAGATTTTTGGAGTGTGCCTGAAAGGTCATCCATTCGTATCTTTGAAGAATATTCACTGACTTTAACTCTATAATTGTTCTGCAGGCTGAGATCAGTTATTTTAACATTATTATACAGATTCAGATTCAGATAATCACACAATTTCAAAGCATATGGGCCATAACAGTTCAGTTCTATTACTCTGACCTCTTTGTTCACTTTATCAGCGGCCTTTGACAGACAGTCCTTTTCATCAGTTACTAGGAAGAAATCATTTTGTGTGCGTGTGTCATCCTTGCTTCAACTTTACATGGTTTATTCGTTTCATTTTAAGCCTTTCTATTGACCGAGCTGATATGGAACAGCAGACAGACAGACACACTCACACAGTAGCATCAAAGCGCAGTGTAAGAATGCATAGTATGTTTCTACTAGAGCTGTTATGTAAGCATCTTCTTCCTGAAAAAAAGCTTCCATTGACAAGAGCGATTCCTCTCCCCCTCAGAATGTATTCCGTGGATCTCTAGCAGTGCTCTCACGTTCACATCTGGAAATTGTTCTGCTACATTTTCTAAGGCTCTGAAAGTTATTGCCTGAGGCTGTAAGCCACAAACCATCCTCCTTCACAAGTGAGCGAATGCAAATTTTGCGGCATCTCTCTGGCTGTGCTCTCGCAGGAGTCTTGGAAAGGCTTATGAGCTCAAAACCCAGAGACATTGTCTTTTCTCTTTGCATTTTGGAATGAACCCTCTAAAACCGAGAGAAATGTCACTGAAGTGGAACCGCCTTCCAATTAGTGAGCAGGTCGGTTTAAATGTCACTGGTTACGAGTGACAGATGTTGGACACAGTTAGCCGTCTGTAAAACTCTCTTATCTGAGCCTTTTGTCATTGGAGTCTCATCTTGTTCAACTGTGACGATGGCCGTCCATGTCGAGATTACGATAAGAAAATTTCAAGCCTTTTCATGTAACTGGTAATCAGTTGTGAAAGGGGTACCCACGCGCCTTGAGATCTCAGCTGTACTGACTTTCTGCTAAATCATATTTCACAGGTCCCTTGATTGTCACTTATTCACAAAAATCTTTGCACTGTATGCCTTCGGTGAAAGACGACAGCTCATTTCTGAGGACAAATTCAGATCTTATGGCTACCTTTCCAGAGAAACTCAATACCAAAGATTAAAATTCAAAAGTTACTAGTTTATTATTTTAACATGTTGTTTAATGGTCAAAAGAAATGCAGGTAAAAATATAAATTATTTTTTTTTTTTTTTTTTTTTTTTTTAGTTTGTAATATTCATAGTTTGTTTCCTGTTTAATTTCATTTTTATGATTTAAATAATTATCAGCTTTTATCAACTCACAACTGCAGATCCCTTTTAGACACTGGGATAAGCATAGACTGTAAATCCTTAAAGTTATTAATTTTCACACTGGGATACATACAACTGCATCAAAAAACTGAAAGACAATATGAAAGGAAAGAATCATGCCAAACTTATTAAACTTTCTGTGAGTAACAGAGAAGATTAGTTTTTCCTACACATTATTGATTCAGCAGTGCAAAACATGATTAAAATTTTTGTAAGAAGCCTCCCTTTTTTCTGGTAAAAAGAAAAGCAAACAACAACTTTCTGATATTATAATTACTTTCTGATATTTCTGAAATTCAATGTTTTACACAATATGAAAAAACATATTGTCAGCTTGACATTACACTACTGATGCACATCCTGTTTAAGGTTCAATGCAGTCAAAAGGGATTCTCTTACCCACATCACGTAACATATAGAGATACCAAAATGCACATAACTTTTAAACAAAAGCAAAAAGATTAAAATAGATCAAATGATCTATTAATAATGATAATGATATAACACTGCTAACAGCTGAAGAGTAATAAAGCAAAAATAAAAATAACAAAAACTGCACCATAACCTATTTGATATGATAGGATATGAACAACCATATTAAATACTTAGTGAATAGTGGGATTAATAACTAGAAGTCATTTAAGTGTTGCATCTCGTCACATAAAAAAATAAATAAATATAAAAAATAAAACAACAACTATAAATTAATTAAGAATAAATGAATGCATGAATGAATGAATTAATGAATGAATGAATGAATGATTGAATGAATGAATGGGAAGGAATAGTTCTTTAAGAGCCTGCAACAATTTGTTGAACCATACAAGGAAAAAAATTGAAGTAATTTTACAACAAATTAGTAAAATTCTTTGGATTCACTGGACAACTGTAATATATATATATATATATATATATATATATATAAAGCAACTAATGGTATTTTGCCTGCTGTGTTTACATCAGACCCCCATAGTATTGGTTGTTGCTAACATTGTTATAGAATACATTTTGGTATATTTATAGTTTGGCATTGACATTATAGGCTTTAGCTAATTTAATGAGTTGAAACTGAAAAATAAAGTCACCAAAATACAATCCCATAATGCTCTGTAAACAGTTGCCAGCTGTTTAATTTTGCAGTCAAATGACTGAGGTTGAAGAAAATTATAATATTTAAAATATCAAGTTAAGTATAAACTAGTGCCTTTCCTTTTAGAAAATGGCTTTTCTTGTATTCTTTGTGGCTGCACTGCTGTAATAATTAGATCAACTAAAGGCCAAGTGAAGCTGTGGGTGTGCAGTGTGTGTTTTCACCTTTATGAGTTTACACCTGATTTGCGCGGACACCATATGGCTGTTCCTCAGATTGCCCACGCGGAACATTAAGCAGAGTTTTCCGTCTCGCTGTGAGATAACCGCGTCCTGACTGAACATGAGCGTCTCCGCGCGCTTCTTGGGCTGGGACATCTTAATGAACATACAGCCGATGAGGAACGCGTCTACTATGGAGCCCAGCAGAGACTGGAACAGGAACAGGATGATGCCCTCGGGGCACTTCTCAGTTATGTAGCGGTAACCGTAGCCAATGGTCGCCTCGGTTTCAATGAAAAAGAGGAACGCTGATGGGAAGTTGTAAACATTGGCGACGCACGGAGTGTACGAAGCGTCGTGGCCATGATTCAAGTCCCCTCTTATATACGCGATGATCCACCACATCGAGGCCATGACCAGCCAGGCGATGGTGTAGGTGAGGATGAAAATTAGAAGGTTCCAGCGCCACTTCAAGTCCACCAGCGTGGTGAACAGGTCAGATAAATAGCGGCTGGTCTCTCCGCCGAGATTCCCGTGCTGGACGTTGCAGCGTCCGTTCTTCTCCACGAAGCGCTGGCGCTTCTTCTTGACCGGCGCGCTCGGGAAAGTCGCGCCTCTGTTCGTGTTCACCACCTGGTAGTCCTCTCCAAATTTACGCCTTAGCGCTGCCATAACTTCAGCACATTTGGGAGTTTATTAACCTAAAAAAAAAAATACAAAAAAGGAAACTTACTTTATCTGTAGCATGGCTTTGGTGCCTTTCCACTTACAAAAGTAGATGAAAAAAGGTCGCGAGGCAGGGCAAGGTCTCTCTGCCAACTTTTCTTCCTCTTGTAAATCTTGACTGTAAATGTTGTCAGGAAGATGTCAGTTTACTGTCGCATCTCTGTACTAGTCTTTCTTCTTTGGATGTCCGTGTGAAATGCACGGGTTGTGTTCTCTGTGCTCCTCTGCACATGATGTGGCATGAACAGGAGAATAAGAGAGAGTAGGTGGGAGGAGGGGGACTTGGGTGAGCGAAATACTATTTTCTACACTGGAAAAGATGCTTGTGTGTGTGTGTGTGTGTGTGTGTGTGTGTGTTCCCCGGTGTTGGGAAGAAGATTGAATTTCCAGTCCAATGTTGAAATCAATACGCTACTCAGTCGGCTAGGCTGTGGTGCCATGTTAAAGCAGACACATTATTATGTATTATCATGTTAGCATTAATATAGGTGCAAAATTAAAGTGTCTTTTTCTGTGATTAAAATAAAGAATAAAATCATAATTTCCCTTCAAAACACTTTTCCGCCGTCAATTGAGCAAACTAACAGCGCCATCTGCTGACTGAGATGCGTGAGTACACGATTCTCTAACAAATGATAGCCTTTCATTCATTAATTCGGGTTAAACAATATTTTATTTCATCTCAAGCAACAAAGCAAGTCAAAACAAAAAGATCTGGAAGTCACGAGTCTTCATAGAAGAAAGTGAATCAAATCAAATAAAAACAAATCTTCCTCTTCTATTGTCTGTGACCATTTAATATAAAAGAAATAATGAACTGAATTCAGCATCCCTTTCTGATTTTCTTACATTTATTTTTATTCTTATTAAAAATGCACACAATAATAATAATAAAAAATATTTTCAATATGGCACAATTACTTATTTATTAAGCCTATTTGTAATGCTCTTTGTTTTGACCATTATTGAAAAAGGTTAAACAAACTTATTGACGAGTGAATAAACAATGCCAGTCATCATTAAGCTTAGTTCAACAGAAAGCCTTCCTAAATTCTAGCTACCTCACATGGTGCTCTTTTGACAAACTGTGAAAAAAAGTCATCTAGTCAGATGTGCTTACTCTGATGATGTTAATACTAACAGACAGGCACTGTCTTTATATATATATATATATATATAAGTGGCTGTAACTTATAGCTCTGAACAGTGAACAGACACATGAACATAATATCCCCACCAGTCTAATGGCATGCTTATTTTTGGTTATTGTGCAGTTATTCAATGCAGAGAAATTTGAAACTGCATCCTCTTCCTCTCTCTGTTTGCTCCTTTAGGGAATCTCAAATACATGGGCAACCAGCAGGCCAGTGCGTTATATTAAAAATCATTATAGTCCCTCATAATGACAACTCTTCTCGCTCTGAGGAATATTTAAACACAGATGAAAAACATCTCTCTTGTTAGAGGAGGCGCTGTGTATTTGTCTCTGTCTTAGATTAAAAACATTATTAAACGCATTTATCAGGGGAATGAGCTATAGCAGTAATGAAATATGGAGCAGTGACTGGTATTTTTATCACGTAGGCCTAACTACTATGCAAACTACAATATAATAGAGGGTGTGATTTATGTGATGGTTTCAAAATGTGTTTGATAATCTAGTATGATCCAGTTGCCAAGGCTTAAACACACATAACTAAACAACAGCGAAGGAAACAGTGCTGGAAAAGAATCAGGGTCTTCTTTTCTCTTTGATTGACAGGAGCAGTGTCGCCCCCTCCAGATTCTCACTGGCCCCATGTGGATGATGCATAGGCGTTTGGGATTGATACATACTCTTCTCCATGGTAAATAAACAACATAATATAGTATTAGAACACCAGATGCAGTTACACTGCCTTTCAGATTTGGAAATGGAAAAAAAAGAATGAGAAAGGCACAGATGGAAACAGTGAGCATATTAATATAGCTCTTGAATAATGAACGAGCTCTAAGAATTGATGACATCTACATAATATCACATGACCTGTCAAGCTTCCTTAAATACCAGTCATGTGCGGCATTCAAAAATAAAGAGCAGATACAACACCTACAGTAGCAACAACAGTGGAAACACTTGGCAAATATTAAACAAGCTGTTGTTATTATTCCATATCTTATAAGGCTATGTAATAAGTTTGATTAAAAATTAATAATGTGTTGTTAATCTTTGTAAAATAATTGCAAACACATCGGACAACCTTCAGCAGTAACTTTACTTAAAGTACAGCCTCTAATTAAATAAGTAATACTTGCATATTTCATTTATTTTTAATACTGTTGCATTCACATGAATGTCAAAGAGAACAATAAGTCTCTGATAAGATTAGTCTGGAGCCTAAAGGTCTTTCTACAATTAGTTTGTTGTGGTTGGCTATGAGTAGCATTATTGTACCAATGTGTGATCCTAGTCATAATAATGTTATGAATTATTAGTATTAAATACATATGAACACACAGATAACTCTATGATGAAGAACATTGTCAGACTTTAATGTTTGAAAAGAATGTTCAATGTATATTTAACTATAGTTCAGAGATGGGAGAGATGTCATAGACGCCAGTATTGAGATATAAATAAACACATCTCCTCACACACACGTCATTCATAGAGTAAGAAGAATCCTAAAAAATGTATTATCCCTATATTGAAACTGCAACAAATGTGGTTATGGCACATATATTTTTCAGGCATTTAAAAAGCTAATTATAAAATAAAGAATCACAAATATTTGCTGCAATATTTTGTCATATTGTTGAAAGTGAATGAAAGAATGGCATGAAAAAAAGCATAGACTTAAAAATAAAGGCTATTTTTTGGCTTTGATTCATCAATGCACTACAGTTTCTTTATAATGGCCAATGTTTCTTTTGATTATTAAAATATTCTAAGAATTTGTAAAACTTTTTACTTTCATTATGAGATGACATTACTTTCATTTTTCTAAAAATCATATGATTCCTTATATTTTGTGAGATAGAGCCGATTGCTCTGGTATTGTCAGCTTTTTGGCTAATGTTTTTCCTCAACCAGTGCCTCTGTAGTATTGTTTTATTATTAATTATTATTAATTGTTTTCTGTTTCTCTCTGGATCTTTTCTTGGGGTCTCAATGTCTGCTTGCAATTAGGGTAGTCTAGTTAATTAAGAGGCTATTTGAGGAATTGTTTTTTTTTTTTTTTTAGCCTAATGAATTGTGTCACAGCCATCCTATTAATTTGAGAGTCATATTTGGTAGGATGTGCTATGTCCTAATTTTGGGAGACCCAACGGGATACCACCATACTTCTGAGAGACAAACACAGTAAGAGAGAATAAGATTGGGAATAGATTTTCATAGCGAACAATATAAAAAGCAGTCCATACAGACGTCATCTTCTGTGAATGCACGTATGTGATAAAGTGGCCAGAAAAGACACCTATTTATGAGAATTGTTTACAATGGATGTTGTGTAGGTTGAGACAATCTAAAATGCAAAAGTGAACTGCGTTGAAAATCTTCCCAACAGCACCCACTAGGTCCAGTGTGTGTTCCTCTGTGTGATAGTTCACTATCGGACGCTGCTCCAATGCCCTGGATCACAGCGCCTGTCTCCTCGCAGGACCCGTCGGCGCTACCCACAGTTCCCCGCGCTCAGACAAGATGGAGGAACGCAGCAGCTGCGGGAGAACAATGTTTGGACTCTGAACGTTAAAAGAAACGACCGAGGGGGGAAAATACACACATAGAGAGCCAACGGTGGACATGCACTGGTAAGCGAAACCCTGAGATCAGCTTTGCGTGAAGTTTGAAGCGCCGGAGAGGCGCACGCAAGCGGGGCAGACAACAAAGCGCAGCGCAGCGACGCAGTGTAGCATGTAGCCGCATAGCTTGACGCGGAGCATCAATTGTTCGTTGGAGTTGCACGGGGCTGTTTATTATGGGTAAGCGCTGGCGCTCTCGCAGCAAAACCATTGTGCATATTCTATGTGTCTTCATTTCTTGTTGTGAACTTGTGGTGGAAAACAAAAGCACGTTTTACTTTGTAAAGTGCTTTTTGGTTAATTATTTCATTTGTGTTTTGTTATATTTGAGGTTACACGAGTCCAGTATTCACTTCGCAAGTGTAATTTAGTTATTAAGCGTCGCTTAGCCGGATAGCTAGCGCGTTAGCAGCGAGGCCCTTTGTGAGTCGGCTTGAAGTTATTAATATGGATCCCACCATAACGGTCCTGCCTTACTAACGAAAACTTAAATCTCCCACGTCCACGGTGTAGACTTCAGGGTCCCGTGCCACGGAGCTGTGTTGTTTTTCTGGTCAGTATGGCCACTGCGTCCCGAGTTTGGGACTCGCTTTGATTTGAGCGTGTGAAATAAATGATTTATGTCTCTGATTGATGAGCTAGCTCAGTTGGCTAACGTATGCACGAGCTATTTACACACCATCTGCGTCGCGTGCCGTCTGCGCGCACTCACAACACAAAGAGACGCGAGCTGTGTGCTGTTATACGAGATAAGTCGCCTCCACTAGGACAAAGTGTTCCTTTTATTTCGCATTTCTTTATTTCACGATATGTTTGGACCCACTTTATACTAAGTGTCTGTTATTGTTTTGTTCTAACATTTGAATTAATCGTTTGAGGCAGGTCACTCATCGCGTGCACATGTTCTACGTTGAATTTACAAAAAAAAATACCTGCATGTAATTACCTATTCAAATAATATTTTTTTGTGGTTATAGCTGTGGCTACATTGTTAATCCTAAAAGCACTCTTAACATAACCACACTGTGAATCCTGCCACTATATTCCACCTCAATTGTTTCGATATAAGTAAATGTGGGACCACAAGAAAGAAGGTCATGTTTTGAATCTAATAATTAAATGTTGGACATGAACTCTCCGTGTCCTAACCCCTGATTTATTCTCGAGGTTAGACTTTATCTTTGGATGGCGCATTTCTGACTGATGCCAGAGCATCTGGTTCAGATCCAATCCAGCCGCCTTTTAAGGGGAAATGAATTGGTATGAATCATCAGAAGGCGCAGAAATATAAAGAAGAGCAATTGGCCATTGACTTCCCGGAAACATGATGTACCCTCAGCAAATGTGCACGCACACACATTGAGAGCACTGTATTTTACTACAGGATCTATGTTAAATTAATGGGAAGCTTTCTTTTTTAAGGTGATGATGAGAGATAAAAGGCTACAGTTGAAAGTACAGTTCAACCCAAAATGAAAAGTGTCATCATTTACTCACCCTCATGTCGTTCCAAACCTGCATGACTTGCTTTTTTGGGTGTAACATAAAAAATGATATTTTTAGAAATGCCTTAGTGTATTTTGGTTTGTTTGTTCATACAATACAAGTCAATGGGGACCAAAACTGTATGGTTACCACATTCTTCAAAATATCTTCTTTATTTCTTTTATTGATCATATTTTAGTTGAAAGTCAGTTTAATGCAATGAGATTTTGATGATATTCCACGAAAACGCATCTCTTTTTATATAAGTTTGTACGCAGAAACCTATGTACGGCGCAATGAGTCAAATCCCATCCACAAACTGAGACTTGCAAGCTTGTATGCATGCATTAGATACATTAGCAGTCACTGAATCATCATCTGACTCAGTGTCATTACTTTTAGTTTTGAAATTGAGTTTTGTGTGCTTAAGGTTTGCCAAAATTAAATTTGTATCATTACCGATTGGTTGTAGATTGTTTACAAATCGTAAATGTGCGTTTTGCAACCATCTCTTTGTTAATTGTAGAAAATTGCAATTAGTCAGAGCAGGATAACCATTCTTTAGATCTTAAACTTGATAATACTTGCATATAAAATAGCTACCAGTTGACTGATGTGGGCCTAATAACAAATGTGTGTCTCTCTCTCTCGCATACAAACAAACAAACAACCACACACATTGCATTGGACATAAACGTTTAGGAGCAATGTCCCACAGACCACAATCCACTAACATTCCTAATGCTAGACAGGTTCACAGGGCACAACATCTGTGTTTATATTTATAACATGCTCTCTTAATCCTTAACGTTCAAAAATAGAGCGTGTGAGCAAACACCAGGCGGTTTGTTTTGCATATGATATCTTAAAGTGAATGTTTGTGGATATGTAAATACATTTATTTATTTTTTTTCCCCCACCCTGGAAAATAGAAAGTTGCCTGTTAATCTTGTGTAATTGTTGCTTTTTAATTTAAATTAAAACTGAGTTGTGCATTGGATCAGGTGTTTACACTGAATCTGTATAGATGCTTTTGTGTCAAACTATAGCAAGGTGATGACTCGAATTTAGAAAAAAATAATACAATTATTACTTCAGCACATTAATTGAAAGTGAATGTCTAATCTGTTTGTGCAACTCTTATCATAATTACGCCTAAGCTTTATGAGTACTTAACATTTCTTCTCATTAAAAGTCATAAGTGAATTGTTTCCCGTAGGTGGTTATTTATGTGTTAAAAGGAGGAAATAGCAAGCACAATACACTGAAGAGAGGCTGACATGACCCACAAACCTGTGATTAATCCAGTTAAGCACTTATTAGCTGGATCAAAAGACCGTACGGCTACTGTTTCGGATTGGTTTTTGAAGACCTGCACAATACTTGTTTGAATCCCATGCTTCACGGTTTCCATTAATTTGGCAAGCATCACAACGTTTTCAGCTTTGATACAAACGTTTGATCTGTTTTGAGGACTCTCAAAAACCTGAAATGAACATTGTCTAAATTACAAATGCACCCAGGAGGAGGTAATAGGTAGTCAGAGTCTTGGCACTAACATGGCTGAGGTGGTTGCTCATGGCATATTCACACTCTTGCAGCTTTGAAACTTAATTAATCTTTTAAAACCGTTCTGTGACAAGATTTTATTGCTGCCTAGTAATATAACTTTAAAGGGGTCATTGGATGCCCCTTTTTCTCAAGTTATTTTATTTCAGATAAGTGCTGTTTGAATTTTGTTTCCCACAAAAATATTAATTGGCACCACTTTGTTCAACATTGATGGTAAATGTTTATTAAACACCAAATCAGCGTATAAGAATAATTTATGTGACACTGAAAACTGCCATCTTATGAATACATTTTATTTTAAAATAAACTGTTCATTTAAATTGTAGTAATATTTCACAATATTTAAAGGTGCCATAGAATGCATTGAGAGAATATTTTAAATTGTTCTCTGATATGTACATAGAAGGTATGTA
>JAUMHQ010000048.1:10004494-10018741 GCA_032361165.1 Enteromius paludinosus
ATCTCTGGAGCTCAGCCACAATGATCTTTGGGTTCTTCTTTACCTCTCTCACCAAGGCTCTTCTCCCCCGATAGCTCCGTTTGGCCGGACGACCAGCTCTAGGAAAGGTTCTGGTCGTCCCAAACATCTTCCATTTAATGGTTATGGAGGCCACTGTGCTCTTAGGAACCTTAAGTCCATCACAACTTTTTTTTGTAGCCTTGACCGGATCGGTCATTTTTATTTAATTTAAGGTAGCGTTTATAAGCTCAGAGCTGTTTTGCTACAGCCTTTACCGGAGAAACCTCTTGTTTCTTGTGCTAAAGGCACCTCCTGCTGGCAGAAAATGAGTTTGCATTTTTTTTTTAAATCTGTCTGATTCACGAAGCAAACATATTTTACTCGTTATCAAAAAATAAACTACTCCAAAAGGAATTAAATGTTGTTATTGAGTCTACTGGGATGTTGACCGGAAGTTTGGGCCATAAAAGTATGCATGCATAGTAACGTTTATGTTGTTGTTGTTGTTGAAACCGTCTGTGTGTATATATATATATATATATATATATATACATACATAAAACCAAGGCCCTTGTTTTAAAAAAATTGAAAAGGAGAATCTTTTTTTAAAAGCAGCCACATAGGTTAGATAATTTATACTTTAGACTTTTGTAATTGTAAAGTCTTTTACTCATTTTACTTTTACTTATTGGTGGTATTGGCCCCATTAAAAACCATCATGATGTATTGCTCCCTGTGTAGTCATTGTAAACACGTCAATGCTTGACACTCCATGTCATTTACAGGTGAGAGGCCTTTCCGCTGCACTCAGTGTAACATGAGCTTCATTCAGAAATACCTCTTACAGAGACACGAGAAGATCCACAGTGGTAAGTTCCTCCATCTCTCACCAACTTCAGCTTTCATTTCCTCATATCTGGCTTATTTCATAGCAAGACTTTGATCACGCTTCACAGGCACTTCTGTATTTATTATAAAATTTGCAAATTTTTTTGGTCCCTCCACTTATCTTTCCTTTCATGCTTGTCTGGTTTCCAGGAGAGAAGCCATTCAGCTGTGACCAGTGCAACATGCGTTTTATTCAGAAGTACCACATGGAAAGACACAAGAGAACTCACAGCGGAGAAAAGCCATATAAGTGTGACACCTGCCAACAGGTGCGTTTCATGCACGAGTTTCAGCTGGCTTCTGTTTAGCAGCACTGTGTTCTCACACTTGTGTTCCTCTTTTAGTATTTTTCCAGAACGGACCGGTTGCTGAAGCACAAGAGGACGTGTGGCGATGCCATTAAAAAGGGTGTGGATGGAGCAGAGCATGAATTGGGCACAGCAGGCGACGGAGAACACGGCAGCTATGGAATCTCTCAGGGAAATGCAGCTACGCCTAGCCGCAAACGGGGCAAGACAAAAAATGCTGGTGAGGGGGGTGAGCGGAAACGTAAAAAGTCATCCGGGTCTATGGGAGTGACGCATAGTCAGGGGGCGGATGGTTACGGGGTGCATGACTTCGGGGTGTCAACAACGTCATCTTCAGCCCAGCCGGGCCCTAGCATGCATGGTGAACACGGCCGGGCTCCCAAGATGGCTTTTAAGAAGGGCAACAGGAAGTCCTTGGAGAAGAATACTCACCCCATGGATCAGTCCAAGCCAGGAGGCATGGAGTTGTCTGCAGGAGGAGTTTTGGATGGCCTCGGGCTTCTTCCAGGTCCAGGGGCCAAAGTTGGTCCCAGCAGCAGTAACTATGATGATGCCATGCAGTTCCTGAAGAAGAGGCGATACCTCCACGTGCCGAATAATGGAGGCACTGCTTCTGGAGCTTCAGATTACGACGTAGGCGTCAGTCACATGCAGTCGCAGCCGACAGTTATCCAGGGTGTTGTTTCTGGGGTCCTAGATGGTGACGCTGCACTGGGCCTCCTGGACTCGTCTCCTCTGGGAGATATAAAGCAGGACAAGTCTGGCATCCCAGACGAGGTTCTCCAGAGCTTGTTGGACCACTACGCTCACAAGCCTGACGTGACTTTCGACATCACCGATCCCCATCACGTTGAGCTCCACACGGCCAGCACGGATGGTGCCGACCCGCTGGGACCCGAAGACGCCCCGTCAAGTCCCAACAGTGGTGACAAATCTGTAATCATGCACGAGTACTCGCGTTTTCTCCTGCAGGCGCTAGAGAGGACGAGTCACAGCGCAAGCTTCCCGTTGGGTTCCAGTCCTGGTTCTGCCGTGACTAACACAGGACCATTTACAGGCCCGAGCCCGCTTTTGTCAGATAAGCATGTGTATACTTCCTCACCTCTCGAGTACTCGTTCTCTCAGCCGGTCTCGTCTTCGCCCTCCCTTTCGACTGTGCCAAAGTCCCACTTTGGTCTCCTTGAGGGCTCGTCGCCTCCAACGGGCTTCCACTTGAGCAGCCTGGAGCCATCTGCACACACGCAGCAGCTCACACCTTCCCAGGAGCTCACAGAGCAGCTGGACAAGCAGCACACCACCCCTCCACCCCCTCCACACACCCCCAACACCAACGCCTACCAGATCACACCTCAGCCTCCCGACCTGGGCGGTCCCAAGGAATCGCAAGGGCCGAAAAACGGAGCCGCAGCCACCACTGGAGGGTTCTCCCTGGCTGCGTCCCAGGACCTGGCAACGCTGGACCCAGCCAAGGTTCCTTATCAGATCGAGAACTTTGCCCAGGCTTTCGGGGCGCAGTTTAAAGGGGGCAGAGTGTCCCTGGCCTTCAGCAGTGACTCGGGGGGAGAGGTGACTCACCGCTTACAGACATCAGTCTCCGAATTCTCAGGGTATAGCAGTCTCTTGGCTGATGCCAGCGACCCAGTCAGCAGTGGCTCCAAAACCCCAACAAGCCAAAGCTACAGGTGAATGGGCTCCTGTGCCTAGATGCTCAGATGGAGGTTCCCTATTTTTATTTCGTCATGCTGTCTTTATTTTGTATTGTCGTTATTGTTGTTGTTATTATTATTGTTATTATAATATTATTATTATTATTATTATTGTTATTTAGTTCTCCTACTTCAATGAAATTGTAATGTTTCTCACTGCCATTATGTTCATATGAAATTTTACCTTCCCTGGCCTGCAATGCATTTTCCACCTTTACTTTCTCCTTTTTTTTTTTTCCTTCCCCAATTTCTTTCGGAAATCATCCGTAGACTTGTAGTTCTGCTGTTGATCAATAGACAAAAACGCAAGCGAAATTAGTTCTGCTTGCTTTTTTCTCAAAAGTCATTCACGTACATTTTAGTAATTGACTTCTCAAGCGTGTAAAAAAAACTATGAAAAAGCAATGGCAGGGAGTTGCCCAGAACTGAAATCGTCTGTTACAGTGATTCAAGTATTAACTCAGGAAAACGTGTGGACGGCAAATCCAGAAGGGTAGCAAGCATTCATCCAAGAGGCAGACGTTTTGCAAATACAAAGAGCTTTTTCAGGAGATACTGTTTTTTTTTGGGGGGGAGGGTTATTCTTCTGAAGAAGTGCAACAAGTAGAAAACAAAAGTGCTGCCTGTTAAATTACACTGACACCACTTTCCACTTAGCTGTATAGAGATTATGGTACTTTTATCTCAATGTGAAAAGCTCACATTCTCTTTCAGTAAGGGCCATATATATATATATATATAAATATATATTTATAAGAATTTCTGTATGTAAAATGACATATACTCTTTCTTGAGATTGGCAGGTGACTTGGAGGGAGATAAAGAGAGATTGAGTTTGTGAAGGGAGGCCTGTGACTGACAACACATAAACCCCCTTCGCCCTGTCCTTCTTTCTTTCCCTTGGATTGCGAAAGCCAAGGGCTATACACTAGAGGGCGCTGCATGCGAGCGTGTAAGTGCCTCTCGGCACAGGCCAGACCGTGGGATTCTTCTGCGCCTGTCTGGCTTGCTCATTCCTCTCTCCCTCCGTCCACTCCTCCTTTCCCTTCTTCGTCAGAAAGAATCCCATTTAGCACTTTTTGGATCTGTTTATTTTACACGGTGAATGAAACTACCCAGGCTGATCACACAGAATGTGAACTGTGTAACTGACATGCTGTTTTTTAAAAAAGGGGGCAGTGGACAGAAAAGGGGCGGGAGTCATTTTAGGAAGCGTAGATTTTGTTGAAAAGACCAACGATGAGGCCGGTCTTATGGAAAAACTTTAGTTTCAACGGGGGGTGTGTTTGCTGGAATTAAGGGTGGGCTTTTCTTGGGGTGGGAGCTTGGGGTGTCTTTTTTTATGTTTTATTCCCAGCTTCTCATGGACGTAGGGCAGGTTATAGAGGGGGACTTCTCTTCTCCTTTTTGTTTTATTTCAAAAGTATTGGGTTGGGAAAATGTGCTCTGTGTTAAAATGGCCTATGTTGTACCAAGCCTTTCACCAGAGGCGACTTGTAAAAAGTCCCACTCTTAGTAATTTATATAGTATTGGTCCTAAATATACCGACTGAACAGTCCAAAAGGAATTCAGAAAACGTATCGCAGTGTGCATGCAGGGCAAAGTATTACCTTGAACTACATTTTTATATGTTTGATTTTGTACTGTACAGTATTATTGTATTTTAATTTTTATTTTTTTTTTAACGATCAATAACTGTCTTCCATCAGCGCTGTTGGCTGCTGTTACACTGTCCTTGAATTACTGTCATCTAATGTTGTTCCTTCTTTCATGTGTTTTACCTACCGATCCCCCAAAGGACAGAACCACATGCAAGATTGTTTGACAGGCGGACGGCTCTTAGGGAACACAAACTGACCACTAGAACTCATTTAGGAAGGTTGGGGTACTCCGTTCACAATAATTGTAGTAATAATAATAAATCACGTCGATGAGGAGTGTGACGATTAAAATGAAATCGTCACAGCTGATGTTTTTATACCTCATATCACTGGTCACAGAAGCAGGGATCTCAAAGAGTGACTGTATGTAGCATGATTGATGTGGTTACCGTCAAGAAACGCCTCAAAATAGTCGCTTTGCCATTAAACGTACTTTTTTATTGTAGGATTTCCTGTTTTCTTTCCTCTTACAGAGACAATTTTCGGAAAGGTTCTTGAATTTGGTCACTTTAGTATTGTTTCACTAAGGTCAAGGAGATCCAAAGATGCTATTGAAATCTAATTGAATTTAGATGCACAGAGGCTGTCAGTTCACTTTGCATTTATTTTTGTTTTAAATGCATCCTGTGCCCTCCGGTTTTGTTCTGTAATTTGTTTTATGATTTGATGTGAAGCACAGCTGAAATATAATTTCTGGTTCGATGTGTAAAGCCCCCGCAGACACTGTTAAGCCTTGAATGATATCCTGTGTGGCTTGAATAATGCCAGCCATCAATCTGTCAGTGGTTGCCACCATAAGGTTCTTTCTAATTTTTTTTTTTGGCTTCTTGCTGTATATTCCCTGAAAGTATTTATTTTGTTTACATAGTTAATAACACTACATCTTTTTTTTTTTTTTTTTTTTGCATGTAAATTTTTGATGTTTTCTTTTTGCCCCCTTTTTGTCACCATCCCAAATTTGTAGCTAACGAGCTTTTTCTCTCCTGTCTTATTTTATTGCAGATTCTTGTGATCTGATACACAGGGCTATACCTGTCCATTTTGACTTTATTATTGATTAGGAAAAACAATAAAAATGCTGAGATAAGTGTGTTCGGATGCATGGATTTATTTCTGATATGTGATGTTACAAGGCATTTTACATACGGCCCTGTATAAGATCCACCCCTTCAGTATCTTAATACTATCTAAATATACCGTATCTTTTTGAACTGGACTTCAGGTTCTTAAGCAATCACGAAAAAGTAGGGGTGAATTTGAATCTAATCTTGAGTCTTGCTCTGTCATCGTGGTGACCATAAATCAAGGTACTTGCCTCGCAAGGTACTTTACAATCAGGGCAATTAACTTACTCTAATTACTTAATTACAAAGAGGGAAATCTTTCTAAAATTGAGCAATTAATGCTAAAAGTCTTGTGTTTTCCCCCGGTATCTCATCACTTGCACCATCATGAGGTAATGTATCAGGGTGGAGCGTGGACTGAGTGGTTGAGGTTTTTTGTAGCTCTCCACCCAGCCGTTTTCAACTTGGTTTTCAAGGCCTATGAAGTTCATTGAGGTCTGCAAACATTCACATGTAGCAACCTGCCCTTGAATGTGAATAAAGGGTAAATCTGGTTCATTTTGAATCTTTTGGGTTAGTATTAGCTGTTTCGCAAAAAGAGTTTTGAGGAATTAACTTCTATTCAGCAAGAATCCATTAAATTTGTTGAAAAGGGACAGTAAACCCATTTAGAAGTGTTATAAAAAATGTATTTTATTTCAAATAAAATACAATTTTTGTTCTTATCAAAGAAACCTTAATTCACTGTTTTTGGCAAAAAAAAAAATTCTAAATTGATACTGTTTCATGAGTGACAAAAAAAAACAGCATATCATAATGATTTTTAAGGATTAATATAACTGAGGAGTGGAGTAATAATGCAAAAAAAATCAGCTTTGCCATCACAGAAAAAAATAAAAATAAAAAATAAAAAAAAAGTTATATAATTATTTTTGAAATCTTTATCTTGGTTGGAATTCACGTGCTACTGTCTATACCTTACCTTTATATATTTCAACCGTTATTGATATTTGATTTTAAATGTGTTTATAAAAAAAAAATAGAGCACTATCATTTCATATTATTATAAACTGACCCATTTTATGTGCTGCTAAATGTTTATTTTCAATTTGAACCATGTTCTTAATCCTTCAACAAAGCTTTCATATAATTATAGTCAACAGAGATATTTATGTCTCTGTTTCGGGGGCAATAAAATCAGCTTTGCAATCAACAGATGCTTTGTTCATTTTGTATGTGGACTCATTTGAATGTTTGATAAAATAGTCAGACCTATTTTTTGACTTGATGTAAAATATATGATAGATGAAGGGCGGGTGTGTGTCCCTATTTTGTATTTTATGTGTATTTCTTTTTTTTTTTCTTTTTTTTTTTACATTTTCATCCAAAATACTGTTACTTTTCAAATATGCATGTATCAATTTCCAAGTATATAAGAATCTCCAATTATTTGAGACCTGCTATTTAACTGTCTCAATTATACTGTTAAAGATAGCAGATTAGATGCATCACTGAAAAGGTTCCATGAAAGTCACACATTAGATAGGCCACTGTAACACAGCTATAAAAAATGAACTCTTCAAAATAAGTCATCTGGAGCGTTGTAGGTTTCTAAATATATATCGGCTCCAGTAAGCAAGGAGGCCAAAGGTTTGTGGATTAACTGGCCTTTGTCACTCTGGAAACCTGCAAATCATAAAGCCATAAAGGTGTATCTGAGCACAACTGATCATGTAGAGAGTTCTTTGAGCTCCCTGCAATGCCTCATATTTTCCCATTTTGTGATAGCTTTGACTAAATTAGGAGGAAATCCCTGGTCTACCTTGAGACTTTTGTTGACCGTAGCTCAGGAAAGGACCGCTCATATCTCTGCACATCTTCCCTGTGGTTTTACATTTCAGTGCACTGTTTTTAATAATAGAATATCCCAACAGAACTAAAGTGAATGTATTTACCAGAATAGGGGTTGTCTAATTTGTTTACATTAACAGACGCCTCCATTTAATCCAGAACAATAAGGAAGATATATTGGTGCGAAAATAATGGCCTTCCTTGTCCTGGAAAAGGCTTCCCAGTGGATCTGAACTCAGATAAAGCCTTTTAACAGACAAGGAAGTGAAGATTAAAAAAAGGTTAATTTTTGAGTTAACCAAACATCAGAATTAGTGAATAATTAAACTAATACTATATTCAAAAACAAACATCAACCTTCACATGCACTCTAAACTAAATCCATGTTTTTATTTATTATATATATATATATATATATATATATTTTTTGTTTTTATTATTATATTTTGTACACTGTGTTTTGCTATTTTTATTATTAAATGATTCCCATGCTTATATTCTTATATAGGCTGTAAAATTTTTTACAATCAATACTGCATCAGTGCAACTGGCAGGTTTACAATATCCTTAAGAACTTCCTCCAGCTTTTCTTCTGCTTTTATTAAAGGCACAAGGATTTATCCTGGTTCTCTGTGTCTTGAACGGCTGGCCACACATAAAACTTGTTCTGTGTATCTTATGAACAAGCAACATATGCAAACATAGTAATCTTGCTGAACAACTACTTTACACTGTTCACTGATGGTATTGAACCCCCTGAGGAACAGACGTCAATGGCTCAAATGTGTTCCATAGTCTATTATTGAGAGCATTTGAGCTGCAGATACGAGACAAAAAAAGCATCATAAAGGAAGAATGAGAGCACTAGTTTTTGATATATTACAGGGAACTTCCATTTTAAATTTTTTTTTTGTTCCTTTTTCCTCATTTTACTTCCTGTGATACGTCAATAACCAGTAATAACTGACACACACGCACATGTAAAATGTACATTGTGGGTAAGATCATGACTTTAACAGTAAAGTTTTACTATTTTACCTCCTTACACTTTTTCAAAAAAACTCCCCTCCTCCAACTCAATCATGTTCCAATCACAAGTTGTTGTTGTTTTTAATTACTAACACATTATAATGGAATCGCTTGGTACAATTTTCCTAACCATTCATTCTGTTCTCATATTTCACTAAACACGTTCAGCTGTTTTACTTTGAAGAGAAGTCTACACAAAATATGTAATACATTCTGCTCAAATCAACAAGTTTGAGAAAGTGTCTTCATGAAAGGTCACGTTTACCTGCTATGAAAACCCATGAAATCTTCTGCGTGCAAACATATATTCTTTTAACTAAACAATAAAATGTTTTCATATGCTGCAAATTTCCTGTGTGTTTCTCATGATTGGAACAGTGCCGACCAGCTGTCTCTTCTTGTGATTTGCCTGCCTATCACAATACTTGTTTGGATTCCCTCAAATTTTCATAAGTAGATAATGGAAAGAGTTCTCACGAAATATAAAAGCTAAAGCAATATGGACTTCTCGTGCACAACTGTGATGCTTAAACCAAAATGCTTGCATTTAAGTCTAGTACAGGGCAATAAAGCCGTAATGCCAGAATTAAATCACCAGCATTGAACTAACCTGCTGTGAGTACAATAAAAGTGATTCATACTCTTGAAATGAATCAGGAATCACTTGGAGCTTTTTCCCTGAAATATTTTAGTTTTTTTCAATCTTTTTATTGTTATTTTTTTTAAATGTTGAACTTTAGCAATAACATTTCTATGACTATGTTGAAATTTCAGTAACATATTTTAAGTGGAACACTTTTGGTAGATGGAAAATCAAATGTGTGGTACGTCCCTTTCAGTGCCATTGCTACACCGACAATACTGATACGCTCAACACTGAATGACTTAGCATTCCTGCACAGATTAGAGTTCAAACCCTCCTCATTACACAAACCCCCATTTGTCTTTATGACCATTTGAAATGTTAACAGTATGGTCTAGAACTCTTTACCCTCTTATATAGGCTGAATGCCAGCACAGATCAGTCTTTATCACATGGTCTATAACAAATCAGGGAAGCTTTTGATTAACGTTCAATGAAGTGTGTGTAGAACGTTCAGAAGACCTGGAGGAGCCAAGATGTTCTCATTACATGATGTTCTGATCTGAAGGCCTCTAGGAGATTCACTATCCCTATATTGAAATCATCTCAATCGACTCATTTATGCGTTTATTAAACAGGTCTCTTAAGAAGAAAATGACAAGGTAATACGTTCCAGTAGAAGAATTTATGAACCAATAACTATTGAAAATTTTGCTGTAGCATGTCTTGCCATGACTAAGTTTTATCTGTTGGAGCTCGGAGTGTTCACAGCCGTTTTTTTTATCACTGCTGGTTAAACAAAAGGCCTATGTTGGCATTTTGTCCTTGGCAATCCACAAATTTTCCAAAGTGATAAGAAGGAAGGGAGTGTCTGTAGCTACTTGATACAAGTGAAGGAGTTCGAGCACTAAATGTCAAGACATTCTTCTTCAAAATAGTATCAAACAGAGCGTTTCCACTGGAGATACGAGTACTTCCCACCCTTATTGTGACAGTCTTAATGAGTTTTTGAAATGAATCAGAACAATAAAGCTCTGACGTCAAACTCTTTTCATATTCGTTTTTTTACTGTCCGCGTAATGTAATTTTTTTGTATTTGTTATTAAGGCTTACTCGTGTTTCATCGCAAACATCAAATATGACTGTTAAGTTGACCTCCAGATATGCTTAAGTTTAGTTCAAAGCAGGAGCCCTTTTATAGTCTCATAACATACATGTCTTATTTGAAGCCTTCAGTTAATTTTATGAAAAAGAATTTGTAAAATGTTTCACAATAAGGTGTGCTATAATTGTCCAGCTACTTAACTGTACATGCGTCAGTATATGGCCGATGTGACGATATAGGTTAAAAGGTAATGATAAGAACACCTCCTGATTCTAAATATAACATAATGTGATGCACAATCTAAATTAAGTGTTTCTGTGATAAAATTAAGAAATAAAAAGCATCACACACATGGTTTTCCACTATGGGGAAATATTATACAAACTATTTTTTCTATTCCCTTAAATGGATCAATCTCTATCACACAGTGAATGACACAAATAAGGAGAAGTTTGTGATTCAATATAAATAAAGAAATGACAAGGAAATATGATCAATCAGAACAAATGATGAACCAACAACTATTCAGGGTGTATGTTTTGCTGACACTTTGCTTTGGCCTTTTAGCTCACACTGAGTCTTAGCATCTGTTGGCATCTTTTAATTGTTGATTTGAGTTTCACGCTTGTGATCTGTAGTCCTGAAGGATTTCTGACCTCACTCTCATCACTCATGTTACTGCAAATAAACAGCACATTGATGCAAATGCTCCAAACTGATGCAAATAAAGCAACACCTAAGCACCCCATAGTAAGTATAACAGAACATTTAAAAATAGGAAGTTAACCATTGATTTTAATAAAAGAGTCTTTGTTAAACGACATTTTCTAAACAGAACCATGACGTGAAAAATAAATGTGTGCCATGGGAGCTAATATTATACATTTTAAAATCTACTATACTACTACTAATACTGTTTTAATGCCTGACTGTGATTTTTATCAAACAAGCAAAAAAAAAAAAAAAAAAAAAATATATATATATATATATATAATTAATAATTTTAAAAAAAGTTATTCCACGATGGTCATTTGTTAAGAGTATTATTATATACCTGCATTTCTTAATGTTGGGTGTGTCGGTAGAAAATAAATAAATGTGCCACACCGATTTCAAGAGTCTATAGTTTCACAATCTGGGTTGTAGCCCAAGTATCCTCCCCCTGCAGGCGTATTTAACTCGCTGTCTGTCGGAAGCCACCTGTAGCGGATCTCTGTCCTCCAAAGGAAATAAACCTTCGCAAGCCACCGAGTTAACGGACCTAAAGATCTGGACACGGAAGAGTTGTTTTCATTTGCTTTTTTTATTTTTTTATATTTCGCATTGTCAATAACTTTTACTACTATTATATTTGTATGAGCGACATTTAAGTAAAGAACTATGTTACTGACGCATCGACTATGCCTATCAATATTACTTTCGACTTCAGGTAAGCCTGCGATCTGAGTGTGTTTATTTGTGTGTGCTGATGGGTATATTACTATAGATATAGAATAAGTAGTGTGTTATGAGTAGAAATGTTATTTCGTAGACTAACCCACCGGTTATGATTTGACTTGCGCCGTGACCGTGTTATGTTTTAAGGACCATGGACAGTCTCGAGTGATGGAAAAACTCCACAAATACATTTTAGTCTTTAATGTTATTATATCAATGTTCGTCTGCTGTTTAGAAGAGTTTGTAATAGAAAATACTTTCGCCTGGCAACACCAAACAAAACGTGAGGCACATATGAATCATCCTGTGGAAGACTTTGACTAACGTTAGGCTACTTAAGACTTTCCGCGGTCGATCCGGATTTAGAAGAATAAAAATATGTTGCTCCTCGACACTCAGAACCTAGTGAGCTGACTACCTAGAAAGCACTAGTAGACATTATAGACGTTCAGCGTTGTCCTAAGCTAAATCACCTCTAGCATTTGATTCCTAAATGTTCTAGAACTATAGTTGCTGAAGCAATGAAAGTAAATAAAATATAAATGAAATAGCAATATCATTTGATTTCATGTGAACATCATGTATGGCACATTTAGCTGTAGCCTAACAAAAAAATATATATTATTAGCCTACTATGTTTTTTGGGGGGGGTTAATAATCGTTCTTACATAGATCATGATCACGTATGTGATATATATGTGAGTTATTTTATTGGATGCAACTTTTTGTTCTTACTGGTTCTTACCAAATCTTTCAGTTCTTAGTCACAGATTGAGACCTTTTTGACACTTAAAACATTGATCAAACCTAAATTTGAGTTTCAGTGCTATATAGTGTTGTTGCAGTTTTTTGTGGTGTGAGGGTTCGTGTGGGGTGAGTCACGGTACCATGACTTTGAGATTCTCCAATGTTCATTCACGCACACACACACACACACACTTGGGTGTGAGTGAGCACTCTTGGGATTGGCTATGTCACATCCTTATATCCAGATATCATATATCCTGTATTTCATTCAAACTATTTGCTTTTGTGTTGCAGCTCTGATCTTGCCGCTTTAATTTAACGTTTATTGATCACAAACCAATACATTTATTTCATCACAATTTCATTCAAATTTTGAAATTATAAATGATTCTTACTGCTGACTTGTAGTCCTAGTTAGACACATAATAATCTGTGTATATATATGGCACCACAGTACCTCTTGCCTCAGGACAAGTTTGTGTTTCTAATAAAGTAAGTCCTACTGTGTGTGTGTGTGAAGTTCCATGAGTGCAGTAGAAGAATTGCCTGTGGGTCCTGTCTTCATGTCTGGCACCAAGTCCAGCTGTGTCCCACTGGTGGACCTGTCAGAGACAGAAAGTAAGGGAAAGAGAGAATGACAGAATGGCAAATAGATGGAAAGATGTCACGTGTGAGGGAAATGACAAACCCGTTTGTGTGAGAGACATAATATATAAATTCATTCGTTCAGCTGATTTGTTTTAAATAACTGATTAATAGATGAAAGAAACAAGTTTTCAGAAAAAAGCTAATGAGTTAATGAGGGGCACCCTTTCAACAACTCCTAATATGTACCATGTGTACCAGTTGGTTACTAATATGTACTTTCAAAGTACTAATATGTATATTAAGGTACGTGTATGGGCTATCGTACCAGAATAGTTCCTAAATAACTGCTTTTTGGTATGTTCTTACTGCAGAAACCAGGTATGTTTTTTTAATTAAAGGAATGTCTTTTGAGGGGATCAAATTGGCCATATAAAGTACCGCCATTTTAAAAAGCAGTGTAAACATATACCTTACACATATTCACTACACGAACATGGAAAACTTTAATAGATGGACAAACAAAGTCCAGATTGCACAGATGGATAGTTTCAATAATTACGCAGAGCAAAAGCCCCTAAAGTGTGCCATTTAAGTGGTATTTAAGTATTAGGTACAAGTATTAGATATGAATGATTTATTGAATCACTTTCTAACCAAAACAATTCATTACCAAAACAAAGAGCACTAAAATGCACTGCTAATTTCTCTGATCTAGCTTTGTTAGCAACTTTCTTTTTTTTTTTGTTAGCAATACTGTAAAGTAATATTAAACTTATATTAACTTCTTGCTTACTGAACTGTTGAAGTGATTGAATTCTGCTGCCTCCTTGATACTCCAGTATGTTGTCAGAAACATATTGCTATATTCAAGGTGATATTTTTGATACATATTAAATTAAATTATGTTATTGGATCAGATGAGGTCTGATTATGCGGGGCTGGGAGACGGAGGATTGTGGAATAAGGCCTTTGTTTCAGAGCGAGCTCTAATCCAGGCAAAGTGCTGTAATGCTAATCTGGGATAAAGAAGCTCTCAAACACAACCAATATAGTTAATGAATGTTGTCTGTTTTGTAAATTCACATTAAACTAACACTACAAGGAGATAAATACACATTTTTCACTGCATACAAAAATATTTCGTTTATTTTGCTTATTTCTGGTTTTCAGAAATTGTTTATAACAATTATTTTTATAATTGCTGCTTCTCTTCTCTTCTCTTCTCTTCTCTTCTCTTCTCTTCTCTTCTCTTCTCTTCTCTTCTCTTCTCTTCTCTTCT
>JAUMHQ010000048.1:10018841-10034437 GCA_032361165.1 Enteromius paludinosus
CTTCTCTTCTCTTCTCTTCTCTTCTCTTCTCTTCTCTTCTCTTCTCTTCTCTTCTCTTCTCTTCTCTTCTCTTCTTTCTCTTTGAGATTAGAGGTTGTAAATCTGCCCGTTTAATTGGACAGTACAGGCTCACTGTGCTTTAATTGGATATGATTGAGTGTGAGTTTGTCTAGTTTGTTCTAGAGCAGAAGTGCTTCTCCAGGGAACCATCTGTTACCTAAGAGCCATTTAGAGCTTTGTAAGCCTGTGTAAGAGAGAGTAAGGGAGAGTATATGGCATTATAATGGCTTGTTGTGTGTACAAATGGCCAAATCAACTCTATGAAGGGGAAATGTCGTTGTGGAACCAAAAGAGAGAGGAACTTAATTGTTTAAAACAGTTTAAGTGCTATCAGAATCAAAAACATTATAACTATTCTAAAGAAAATGAGAGTGCATATGAACAAAATTCCTGTTACGGTGTTAATGTGTTGTGAATCGATTCCAAGATGTTGCTAAGAGGTTTAATGCTTCCTTAGTTTCTTAGCATTGTGGGATTGTTAGCACTGTCTGCATTTAAATATTAACTTGCTTCATGAAGCACTTTTGTTTTTAAATTGCAAAAATCTTTAAATTGTAAATTAGGTTTAGAGCACCAGGAACTCTAAACAATGGTCATGGAGCTCCAAATGAGATAAAGCCATGTGAAGGAGGAACAGAGTATACATGGGAGAGTATGTCTGTGCCATTAAGAGAGAAAAGGAAGATAAGAGGAACAATAATGGCATGGCTGAGTTTGTACCAATATAAGGGAGGAATGGTAGATAAATACTGAACGGTGACCTCTTATTTTCAAAAGTACGGTAGATGTGTCTTTCTAAACTATTTTGTTCATGTCACTGTATGTGTAAAAATCTTACACTGCCTGTGTTATCTAATTTATAGATACAGGACAGGCAACAAAGTAAAATTGTACATGATAGATGAAATTTATCTATGGCAAATAGAATGTATCTAAGCGTTAAAACCAACAATTACAAAGGCACAAAAGCACGTGAATCTTCAGGATGAAATGAAGCTATAAATTAGCCTATTTAAAAGAGGAACATTATTATCAAAACAGCAGCTGTAGGATAAATTGTCCCAGACTCTTGGGGGTAAGATGTACCAGTGCACAAATACTATGCGACTATTAATAGTTTTTGTGCTTCTAAAATTAAAGATCTAAATAAAATTGATTCAAAATGGATTTCCCTTAAATTGAAATAGCAGGTTAATAGCATTGCCTAAAGATTCATCTTACTTCAGTTACAATGACACAACTTGGGGCGTCACTTGATGACCTTGAGAAGCTGTATCACTAGATGACGTTTTTAAAGATATATTTTTAGATGCCTTCTTTTCTTTTCTAGCAGACATCGAAGTATAACCTAGCTATTCATTTAAGCATCTAATTTCCTCATTTTTAGAGAACATAGTTCACCCAAAAATAAAAATGGTGTCAACATTTACTCACCATTATGACATATTCTTTCCACTTTGGAACATAGAAATATATTTAGAAAAACCATATGGTAACCAAAACTGTCTGGGTGTGCAAATTAATTATCATTTTGTTTATTTTATCTTTAAGTAAAAGGTGGCGCAACATATGCCACCCCAAAGCCATAAAGCAGCATGTCAAGTAAAAAAGTGTCTGGTGAAACATTGGTTGTAAAAAATAAGTGAAAACCACAGATAACATTGTGTGTAGACTGACGTACTGTTCTATCTCACCCTTGCTGTAAAAAGGGAAGGGTGTAAACAAACGGCAGTTCTCTTTCCATAGTTGTTAAATACGACATGAATCTATAAATTCAAATACACTGATCACCTGCTTCATCTGTAGCTGTAAAAAAAAAAAAACAAGAGTATCTGGCTCAAACATCATTTTACAAAAGTAAAGTATATTTAACAGCTTGTCCGATAACCGAAACTCCTCTTTAGCTATTGACTCGCGTGAAGCCTATTTTGTAACTTAACAAAATACTTTAATTGAGCCATGGCATGAAAGGAGGAAATAATTAAACCGAGAGAAAGGGCAATCAGCATAGAGCCAACACAACCCTTTGTGTTGGGTTACGAGAATGAGAAAGTTGTGTGTGTTTAGAGAGCCAGGATGATAGTGAGTGTGGATGTGCGTGTGTGTTCATCTGTGGGAGGTAGAGGGGAAAACAGTTTGCAGTTGTTAGGTTTTCCTGCCGCCTGGCGTCAAGTTTGCTGCTTTGAAGCAGAGAGCCAAGACTGCAGAAGATTCCAGCCTCAGGCCATTTCAAATCTGCCCGTCAACCCCCACATTTAACTCTCCCTCACACACACGTAACCCATCTTATTTCCCTGCACTGTCTACTACTCAGTGTGTGCGTTCTGTTTAAAACATATGGCTTTATGTATAACATTGCCTCATATCAAAGACAGTTACAACAGAGTAAATAACAGATCTTACGCTCAAGCTTGTTGCCACATAGTTCACAAATCTAGTGGGTGTGTTTCTGTGTGAGAAGGAGTGAGACAAGCTCCAAGGTCATTTTATACCTGCCACACACACACACACACACACACACACACTGGTTGAGAAATAGAGGTCTTACTGTACATAGCAATAGTGGAATTTGGGTAGAGGACAGGGTGTTGAGACATCAGCTACTCTGGTAACAGATCAGAAGCAACCCAAATGAGCGTGTGGTTGAATTGTAGGGTGACCCTTAGTGAGGTGGCATGTGAGTGCACTCAGCAGCCTAGGAGGCTGTATTTAGTTGACTAATTACTTAAACTGACCTTAAAGTTGTTGACCCATCGTGCCACGCCACTTATTTGATCGATTTTTTAGAATGCTTAACAAAATGTTGAGAAGATCAAGTTTGAGCAACTTGCAGTAGATAAGGTTTAAGGCAACTGGAAATAAATGTGACGTTTAAAAAACAAATAGGCTTGACGAATGATCTATAAACTAATCTGTTGTTAATAATAATAATAAAAAGCCTTAAATCAAAAGGTATGACTTTCCTTTTCCATTGACGTCAGGTAGGATTTGACCAGTAGCCAACTAAATATTGAAATTGTGTTTGATCGTTGCAAAGCTGAAAAGAATTACTTATATATATGTTTTTTAATATATTAACATTTACATAGAAGTAAAACTGCATGTTTGCTGTCCAGGCCTTATTGCCTTCATATAAGAGATCCTATGTTCGTAGTAAATTCAATTAACTTGGTACATTCCAGTAAGATCACATCTGACCTGACCTCTGCTCTGGTCAGAATTGAGGCCTTATGTGCTCTTTGACCCAGACCACCTCATTTCTCATTGAGACATAGTTTTCTGGTGCTGGTTTGAGCTAGAACTGGACCATACTTAACCTACTCATCTCTTTTGTGTCTGGAAAGGATTAGCAAGTAGGCTAATCACCCTAAGTCATGCACTGCCCTTGGAAAAACACTCAAGATGTGGTATTAATGTCATGTTTAATACAAAAATGCAGGATTAGTCAGTTATTTTTAGCTGTATATGTTATCTGCACTCTACTTTACATAAAGTGTGCATATTATTTAGAAAAATTGAAATTATGTCATTATTGGGAATATCAGATATGTTTTTTGTCCTTAGGATGTGATAAACTATGAAGAGAAACATATGTTTCACATTTTTTAAGACTACTTTCCTTCAATGTAATTTAACATTTTATAACTATATGTGCTATATGCATAAATGAGAATACTTTTGCGTTAACTTTTCGTCATACACTAAGCATGAATAAATGTGACTTTATTGCTAGGTAAACTTTGATTCAAAAAAAGTATTTGTGTAGGTGTATGGAAAAAAGTTAATAAATGATTGGCCAGTTATGCAAATAACACGAGTTCCTAATTTCTATGCCTTTCTGTCTTTGTCAGTATATGGATTTCTAAATAATTTCAAAACCAAAACCAAACATTACATCTCTCTCTCTGTGTGTGTGTGTGTGTGTTCTTCCACTTTTCCATGTCAATCTGTTGTTCTTTTGTGTGTGGTTGCTAAGTAATAAGATAAGCAGCAAATAAGTGCAGGTGACAGTCACTCTATATGACTGTTTGTTCTTGGAAACTAATGAAATTACTAACAGGAAGTGATGCATGCTTTGTGTACAGTAGTTGTTTTGTCTGACAGAAAATAGTACTGTTGAATTAGTAACCGAATGTCCCTGATTGGATTACATGAAACAGACTTAGAGGAATTGAAAGATGACTGAAATTTGTGTTCCAAGATTGCATGTATTTGTTGTATATATGTATCTCATCCCATCTGAGCAATTTTGTCTGTGTTTTCCCAGCTGTAATAGGCACATCCACTGTGAGCCCCACAAGCCGATTGCAACCAGGTTTAACTAGCACAGATTCAGCTGGTAACTCAACAGACAGCCCAATCAATGCTACCTCTTCTGCTACTGTTGGTAAGAGCATGTTCACCATGTCCTACACAAAACCTTAGTTAATTCAGTCCTTGTAATGTTTATTTCCAAATCCCCAGGTACAGATGAAGTTATCGTATCAGACATTATTATTTATATAGGAACACATACAGCAGACAAACCTCTCTACCTCAGTAAATTATTCTTGTTAATATGTTGTTGCTTCAGATTAACTGCTTCTTCATAATTCGTTTGATCTTTCAAAGTAAAAAACGTTTTGTAAAAAAAAAAAAACCTTTTCTTTTCTCATTCAAGTCATTCAAAGTTCAGCTATTCAGTCCTTAGACTTGTCAATCAAGCTTTGCGTATGCTTCTTAAAAGAATTTTACCCCTCTGAACTGTTCAGTGTGTGCCATTGCTTATTTAAACTGCATTTGATATCACTACTGGCACTTAATCTAAAAATTATATATGCTATTTACAGAATATATAGCAATAGATTCTATTTACACAATGTAAAAATTTCAGCATTTTTGTAATAAGTGTAAATAGTAGTTAGATGGTGTTTATATTTAAGTACAACTATTAAATGGATGCTGCCTTGTCACAACAAAGCTGTACTCCTGACCCCACCTGATAAATACTTATGGTTAAATATGCAAGTAATTTTAGTTCCACTGTTCAAATTTTTTATTTCTTTTTATTGAAAATAAACTGCTTTCCAATGTGATATGTTATGGGAAAACAGTTGAAGACAGAGCTTGTTAAAAGGCGGATTCTGACCTGGATCGATTGCATCAAAAGTTACTGTCACACTCCTGACTGCCAACTTTACCGATACTGCTATTTGATTGGCATCATTTGTATCATCAGTGATGGGCAGAGTTAGTCCAATGTAGCCCCTGCCAATAAGGCGAGCTATTTGCACTTAGTGTAAGTAGACACTCCAATAAATATTAGCACACTTTTTATTTGAATAAATATTTTATGTTTGAACAACATAGATCATTTTTATTTATCTACAGCTTAATTGAGAGATTTGTTCACTCAGTGAACTCTGAGTTGCACAAATTGGCTAGAAAATAGGTTTTAACCTAGTATAATTGGTTGATTTATACTGCTAATATGCTGAACAGCCAATTGCATTATAAATTAGATTGTTTTGCTTCCGCAGAGTTGGAACGCTGACTTTAGTGAGTGTTCCTACCATACTAGATGTCGAATTTCTGACTTTAGAGTATAAAATTGAACATTTTTGTGTTAAAAAAGTTTAGCTTTTTTAAAATGTGAGACTCTTGATAATGATACACCTGAGCAGAACAATAGCACCTAAGCATCTCTAGACATGTTTTGAACAATTAAAGCCTGCAAAAGGAGCCAAACAGCCTCTAAAGACATTTATCTAGCATGTTCAAATAGAGAGAGAGAGAGAGAGAGAGAGAGAGAGAGAGAGAAAGAAAGTGCAGGCTGACAAAAACATTTGTGAATGGCTGCATGACACATGCTCAGATTTTATGCTGGTTATACAATCTTTATGCAATGATCTTTTTTTCTGTTTCTGATTATGTTGTCAACAGCGGTAACAAGCATTCCATCTGAAAATACAACTGCACCATTCACACACAATGCCACAACCCCACTGCTGTCGACACATGCTGGTAATGTCACATCGCCACCTTTGTCTACTCAAAGCAACCTGACAAGCTCATCTACAGTTGCACCACAAAATGCTACCAGTTCATCAGCTTCACCTGCACCTGTGACAACAGCAGCAGCCAACTCTACAAGTCCACTTGTACCTACACCAGATAACGCTACTGACCATCCTGTAACTGCACCAGGCAACTCCACAACTACTCCCTTACCTGAGCCAGGCAACAGCACAACACCACCCCATACTACAAGAGGCAATGATACTACTCCTCCCATTAGCACACCAAGCAACAGCACAGCTTCCCCAATTACAACACCAAGCCATGTCACAATTACAGTACAGACTACATCAGGTAATGCCACAACTCCACCCTTGACTACAATTATTTCAAATCTAACTACACCAGGGAATAATGCAACAGTAAATGCTACTGCACCACCCATGACTACACCAGTAAATGCTACTGCACCACCCCTGACTACACCAGTAAATGCTACTGCACCCCCCCTGACTACACCCGTAAATGGTACCGCACCCCCCCTGACTACACCAGTAAATGCTACTGCACCTCCCATGACTACACCAGTAAATGCTTCTACACCTCCTCTAATTACTCCAGGGAACAATGCAACTGTAAACGCTACCACACCACCCATCACTACACCCGTAAATGCTACTGCACCACCCCTGACTACACCTGTAAACGCTACCACACCACCCATCACAACACCAGTAAACGCAACCTCACCACCTCAAACTACTCCGGTAAATGGTACTACACCACCTGCAACTACATCAGGGAACAATGCAACAGTAAACATTACCACACAACCCATCACCACACCAGTAAATGCTACCACTCCATCTCTAACTACACCAGATAACAATGTAACAGTAAATGCTACCACTCCTCCTCTAACTACACCAGTGAACAATGTAACAGTAAATGCTACCACTCCACCTCTTACTACACCAGATTACAATGTAACAGTAAATGCTACCACTCCACCTCTAACTACACCTGATAACAATGTAACAGTAAATGCTACCACTCCACCTCTAACTACACCAGTGAACAATGTAACAGTAAATGCTACCACTCCACCTCTTACTACACCAGATTACAATGTAACAGTAAATGCTACCACTCCACCTCTAACTACACCTGATAACAATGTAACAGTAAATGCTACCACTCCACCTCTAACTACACCAGATAACAATGTAACAGTAAATGCTACCACTCCACCTCTAACTACACCAGTGAACAATGTAACAGTAAATGTTACCACTCCACCTCTAACTACACCAGTGAACAATGTAACAGTAAATGCTACCACTCCACCTCTAACTACACCAGATAACAACGTAACAGTAAATGCTACCACTCCACCTCTAACTACACCAGATTACAATGTAACAGTAAATGCTACCACTCCACCTCTAACTACACCAGATAACAACGTAACAGTAAATGCTACCACTCCACCTCTAACTACACCAGTGAACAATGCAACAGTAAATGCTACCACTCCACCTCTAACTACACCAGTGAACAATGTAACAGTAAATGCCACCACTCCACCTCTTACTACACCAGATAACAATGTAACAGTAAATGCTACCACTCCACCTCTAACTACACCAGTCAACAATGTAACAGTAAATGCTACCACTCCACCTCTAACTACACCAGTCAACAATGTAACAGTAAATGCCACCACACAACCCATCCCTACTCCCGTAAATGCTACTACACCATCCCTAACTACAACAGGTAACAATGTAACAGTAAATGCTACCACTCCACCTTTAACTACACCAGTGAACAATGTAACAGCAAACGCTACCACACCACCCATCACTACTCCAGTAAATGCTACTACACCACCTCTAACTACACCAGGAAACATTACAACAGGGAACGTTACCACACCACCTATGACTACAGCAGTACATGCTACTACACCACCTTTAACTACACCAGGAAACAATTCAACAGGGAATGCCACCACACCACCCATGACTACACCAGTGAATTCTACTACACCACCTCTAACTACTCCAGGGAACAATGCAACAGTGAACGCTACCACACCCCCTATCACCACACCAGTAAATGTTACTACACCCCCTCTATCTACACCAGGGAGCAATGTAACAGTAAACGTTACTACACCACCCACCACTACTCCCGTAAATGCTACAACACCATCTCTAACTACACCAGGGAATAATGCAACAGTAAATGCTACCACACCACCCATCACTACTCCCGTAAATGCTACTACACCACCCATAGCTACACCAGGAAACACTACAACAGGGAATGCTACCCAACCACCTCAGTCTACACCAGGAAATGCTACTACACCACCCATAACCAACTCAACGGCTGGACCCACTATCGCTACTACTAACCCAACTAACACTACAACCACACCAGGTGTGTTTAAATGAATGCGTTGTGTGATTGTAGCAGGGAGATTAACTTTCAGTAATGAGGAGTTTACAATTACATTTAGGAATTTCTCTCGTTCATAAACACTGAGTGACGTCTTTTTTCTTTTAGCTACCTGTCCTGTAGTGCCCTGCCCACCACTCAGTATCTGTGTGAACTCCATCTGTCAGTGTGTGACAGGAACTATTCCTTCAAACAATGCCTGTGTGGAAAGTACGTATCTGATGACAAGCCTCTTGCCCACTTATCCTCTTTCTTAGACGGGACTGTGGGATATTACAAAAATCTTTCTATATTTAAGTGTTTATATAAATCATATTATTACAGTAATTATTAAGAATAATCTTTACAGTAAAAAAACGAACAAAAAGATGTGGCAGCACTTTAACACTCCGCTCTTTCTCCTCACATCCTGTGTTTACTTCCAGCTAAAACATTCCCTAGTACACTGCGGGTGAACCGCTCTTTTGTGGATGCTATGAACAATCCACAATCACCTGAATTCAAGGCAACTGCTATAGAGATCATTGCTGGGGTAGGTCATAAACATACATTACAATTTAGTCCATTAACTTTAACATTTTACTTTTAAATACTTATTTTGATACACTGGACAATATAGTATATATATTTTTATGAAAATAAAGTAAAACATTTATATAAATAAATAAATAGTGTGCACAAATTTTATTTAAAATTGCAAAAACATTTCAGGTAAATATAGTATAAATTAGGAATGTGACATTATAATAACTGCATTAATTATAAAGTATATTGTATACATGAATTTTAGTTTCTTATACAATCATATTTTAGCTATATTCAGAGTAAAAGTTTTTAATTACTGTTTTAAACTCCCTTGGAGGAACAGACTTATATTGTTTAATTAATTGCCATACCAATAAAACTTGACAAAACAAACAAAACTATATCCTGGATCAATATCCTTTCATCTCAGTGAGCCTAAATCATTACTCTTTCTTCCCTTTCACCATAGGTAGATGAAGCTTTGAGAAACCAGTCAAACTACATAAGCAGCACAGTAATCAGGTTGAAGTAAGTGGCCCTATGTAATAGTTCTTAACCACAGGTCTCATGCATATGTGTAATATTTGCGAAAACTAATCTCTGTATAAATACTTACAGGTCTGGCAGTATAATCGCCACAGTGAACAGTTTTTTTGCCCTCAGTTCTCCAGTCACACAAGAATTAGTTCAATCTGCCATGGATACTGCTATAAAGAATTGTGGGTCAAACTGTGGCATTCTTGCTAATGCTGATTACAATGGTGAGTGACTCTATTTAAGCTGTGATATGGACACAGTGAAAAAGGTGTTTTAATCTCCACATTGAAAATCACACAATCCATAATAATTATTTCACAAATATACTGCTCTCACATAATTATATAAAACAACTTTCATATAAAATCATTCTTTATTTACAGTTACCTCACTTGACAAACATTCAAAACATTAATTCATGTTTAGGCAACAAATTAACTTAAGAGCATGAAGTATACTTTGTTCATTTCCACAAAGATTGCTTCGCTCACAGTTGTATTAAAACGCTGAAGATTGTTCCTCAAATAAGAATGTTTAGAGATGTTTAGCCACGACCCTGGCCATGTTTTGTAATTGTAAACGTTTTAGATCACATGAAACAAAAATTACAATTTCTATATCCCTATAAAATATACTGAAGTTTTCTACATGAAATTCTTTCAAGATGGTGAAAAAACTAACTATTCTACTATCTACAACTAATTAATTATTGCTAAACAATATTATTAAATACTGAATTGTTATGCAGATTTGTTAGCATTATAATGCATGCAGCTTTTTATTACTTCCATTTAAAATCAACCTCTGAAGGCAAGCATGATAAAAAACTTTCCACTATTATGTTATATGTATCTAAACACCTACTGTCACTTTATTTATAGTGACCGATCTGTGTAAGCAAGATCCTCCTCCTTGTGATATGAACACTACAGTGTGTGAGGCCAAAGATGGGATACCCATCTGTACCTGCAAGCCTGGCCATATATCTAGCCCTTACCAGCCCAAAAGCTGTAAAGGTGAGCACGTGTCTTTATTACTCAATTGTGTGGACTACCATGTGTGATTACGTGTGCATAAATAATTTGTGACCTCCGTGAAGAATGAAAACAATAAGAAATGATACATTGGTTAAATAAATAATTTCATGGCAAGATTTATTTATGTTTTTTGGTGGGTCGTTTTTTTGAAATTCAGCAACATCTGAAACAATACATAGTTTAGCTTGTTGTTCACCTTTCCATGATTCTGTCTATTTGCTCTCTATTCTTTTCACAGTGTGCCCTAGTGGTTACAAAGTGCAAGATGACAACTGTGTTCAGTGAGAACTATTTCATTTCTTTGTTCTTAATAACACACTCTCATTTTAGTAAAACATAGTAATTCAATGTGCTACTTCAAACATGATGGTTCAAAAATACTAAATGTCTTCTTTGTAACAAACTGAACTTCTCTATTCATTGGTGGAGTGTATGATCAGTGTGTTTGTAATGGAAACTACTGCCCCCTTGTGTCAAGGTGTCAGCATGTTCATGTCCTTTCTTTTTTTTTTTATACAGATGTCCATTTGGCTATTCTGGATTCAACTGTGATGACTGTAAGATATTATCATTACAGTATTTCTTGGTTCTTAACTATTAAAGCTATAACTTTGTGTCTCTAATGACTTGTATCTCTCTATAGCCTCTTTGTTGGCTCTAGTGGTGGTGGCGTGTGTGTTAGGAGGAATTCTGCTCATTGTGATTTTGGCTGTTCTCATCTATATCTGTGTGACTCGTAGGTGAGTGTTTATGAGAAGTCAGGTATATAAGTAGCATTTGAAAGTCTCTATTCAAGACTTTTATGCTTGTTTATGGATGTGTATTTCTCACTTGTTAACATTTTTTTGTGTTTATTGCCTATTTCACAGCAAGAAGAAGTCAGGCAGTAATTATTACAACAGCCCGTACCCTGCTGAGGAGAGCACGTGGCCCTCTCAGGACCTCACCAATATTCCCCGTGCAACTCTGACATCTAGTTCCAGCATTGATGCCACTGGCAACAGTCTGGAGATGTCAGAAGGGCTAGGCAAGAAAGGCCACAGTAATGGATTGGTGAGTACCTCCTTTCAGTCAAAGGTTCACAAATAATTGATAACCAATTTAACCCTTTGGAGTAGTTTCACTTATGTGTGGATTTATCTTCATTGAATAACTATGGTTAAATTAAATTATGCATATACACTACTGCTTAAAATTTGGGGCAAGTTTTCACACACAAGAAAAATATATATAATGAAAAAAAAAAAAAAAGCCAGCACATCTATTTTCAGCAATGATAATAAGAAAAGTTTCTCGAGAGAAAAATATACAAATTAGATCATTTGACTCAAAATTTAGCTTTAACATAACCATAATAAATTTTAAAATAGATACAAACAGAAGGCATTTATTTTGCATTTTATTTATTATAATTGTATTAATTTTCCCATTTTGCTGTATATTTTAATCAAACACATGCTGCCATTAAAAAGTCTTTTAGACCCCAAATTTTAACAGTAGTTCTATTGTATATTCATATAGTATACACATATTATTACTTAATTTATATTATACTTTGCTATACCTCTTTTCAAAATAATTATGAAATGACCCCACTGCAAGTTATTTGAAATTCTTCCATTAACCCTGCATGTGCCCTGAGTATCTCATACTAACACTAATAATAATATCAGCTACATGACAGATAAATTACACCACAAACAATATATTTTGTTCAATCAGACCCTTGTCCATTGTCAAATCTTTACTCTGCCTGCCAAGCTGACCTCCAATGACATACTACTAACTGATAGAAAGATTGGATTATGCTAATTTTCTCCAAAGTATTTCTTTTACTGAGTTACTGAAGTCCATTATGAGCAGATGTAGTCCTAACAGTGCCACATATAAAGAGGGTCTATTGCATTAGTGAAACAATTGCATTTGCGGTTAGCGGAAAGCTTACAGTAGTACATAGCACTTGGGGAAACTGGGCTATCCCTTAGAAGATTTCATGACTTGAATGTATGAAATCAGAATTGTATCATAATGGATGTACAAGTTCTGTGATGAGTTAGCTCATAAACAAACTTCTTTGTGTGTGTGTGTTTGTGGACGTATTTGTGGTTGTGTTGTGTATGTGGTATCCCGTATATGGGCTTGATTTCTCCTCACTCCAAACGCTATGACTATAGAAGATTGGAGGAAAGGTAAGTCACCGACTCCTGGTGTGTCCTGGTGTGTTGTCAGGGACTGTAAAGAGCAGAGATGGTCCTCTGATACACATTGAATGCCCAACATACCGGCTGTGGTTCCCCCTAAAATTAAAAGAGCCAGTTCTGTTATAAAAATGCTCAGTCTGATGGCTGCAGGAATTAATGAGTCAAAACCGACAGTTTAAATATTTAAATATAGGGTATTTTAATATTATGCAGAATAAATGTTTTTAACATTCATGATACTAAGAAATGAGCATCAAATCAGCATATTAGAATGATTTCTGATTTCTGTCACACTTCATCTTTGCCATCAGATGAATAAATTATATTACATCTAATGATATTTTAAACTAATGCTATTTAATATTACTGTACCAAATAAATGCAGTCTTGGTGAGCATAAAAGCAAAAAAAATTAGAGATATTTGTTATCAATTTCACGGCTTGTATGATTAAAAACTGCATTACAGATATGGTCGCCAAGTGAACTGACTTGCTTTAAAAGGACTTTGGTCTCCAAGTTCTTCCATGTGAAGGAATATTCTGGGTTAAATACAACTTAAAGTTTAAGTGTGTAGCAGCATTAGCATTATCAAAATAATGAACACTGAATAATGATCACTTACGTATTTAACCTGTTTGGAATATTCCTTTATTTTGCTTTTATTTCCTCTTTTCTCTTTGTGACTGGCATCTTCACTCCCCATCGCCGTATATACACTCTGATTCTGAGGTGTATTACTTTTACGACTGGGATGAGATCTTGATTTTGATCTCTGGTCTGAGTTGTTTGCATGCCATCATAAGCTTTGCATGAATTTTTAAGCAGGTTACTGTGTTTTTCCTGCATGCTGGTATTATAAGATGTGATGTGCTGAAATAATGAAGGGTTGTGTTTACCTGTATGTGACTAAAGTGGACTTTCATTTCTTCTGCAGTCGGGCTCGTATGACCTCAGAACAGATGGCATGAGGACCTTTAAGGACTTAAACCCCACACGCTACTCTTATCTGGTGGGTCATGAAAACCCCTACTTCATACAAGGAGATGAAAAAAGATGAGGAAAACAACACAGAAATACAGTGAGAAGTAAGAGGACGAGAAAAGAGTGCAATAGCAACATGAATTCTAAAAAGGCCTTGGATCAAAATGTTTCAGGAACGTTAAAACCATACAGCGGTTCACAGACTCAAAGCATACACACAAAACAGCATTTGAGAGAATATATATTAAAGTTTTTATTCCAAATCCATTTCACCCAGGATAAAATGCTCACTTCTTGAAAGTGCATTGATGATTGGGTTTCTTCTACCACCAGCTTGATAAACGTGTGTATGACAATGCGAATGAATTCTTAACAACTTCTCTGTTGATATCTGTATTTTTGCCACTTCTTGTGTTTTGTCAGCACATTTCCTGTTCAGAGTTTTGTTATCTGACAGAGATAACATGCATATGTTACTTTAGTTTTCAACTCAAAATACGTTATCATAAAGGATGTAATATTTATCCATATTTTGACATTTTTTTCTATCTGTTGAAGCAATAAGGGCAGAATACACAAAAGTGAGTAGTTCTGATGCATCTAATTTATATTCTGACAGTAACTGCACTTTGTAGGAGAGAGCATGTCATGTCTTGAATCTACTGTATGTATGTGTGTGTGTGTGTGTGTGTGTGTGTGTGTGTTTTAAGTTTTATCTATCTGGAAGACAGAACTGGTAGATTCAGCTATGAATTTTCTGGTTGATATCTTCTCCAAAGACTTAATTTATTTTATGCCAGGACAATGCATGCCACCAGAAATTGATCTCTGTGCCTGACTGTGAGGTTGTCTTTTGAATAGGAGAATTATGCAAAGAAGAGGAGTAAACAACCGTGTCTCCTCTGTAGTTGTGCCAATAATTATATTTATTTAAATCAGAACATGACATTGCTTACTCAGCTGTCTGTTTGCTTCATATATATATATATATATATATATATTCTTATTTATGTGTAACTGGGATATTTTCTGTCTGTACATAAAGCTTTTATATAAAAAAATTAAAATGCTTCTTGTACAAAGTGATTCATCTTGTTCTGTATAATGAAAGGTTAAATAAATTGATAATAAAGATGTAGTTATCTACAATTTATCCAGTTGTTCTTGTATATGCTCCCCATATGAGAATATATGAAAACATAGCACCTATTTTCATCAATGGAAACCGGAAATTACTTGAATATAAATAATAAATAAAAAGACTGTCCATATTAGAGCAAATAACACATACAGATACACTGGGAAAGCAGACATTTAAAAATATGACCTTTTTATGCCCTTTGAGTGTGTGTGTGTGTGACAGAGGGGCTCTTGTAAATCTTCTCCGTAGTGTCAGATAAGGTGTAACAGATGTCTCTGAATTAATTAGACAGAAGCCCCAAAACAAGCCTTTCAACCCTTGATGACCCCAGATGGAAGAACATCCATATTATTTATGCAAGGCTACTGTGTCAAAAAGGACCACACAGCCCCATGATAAACACACACTGCTCTTTACCTAAGAGTTCATGTTTAAAACGTACTAGCATGTCTATTCAAATTTATATTTAATCTTATTATTTAGTGATTTAGTATTTGGTAAATTCATGTTGTAAACATAGATTTATATATAAAAAAAATTCTGGTGTTATTCTCTCAGATCTGAGCTCAAATACAGTGGGCTAACATAAAAATGCTTTTTTAAATTCAATGAAAAATTTCATTATAAGTTGCTACATTGTTGAAAAAATA
>JAUMHQ010000048.1:10034680-10056057 GCA_032361165.1 Enteromius paludinosus
TGACCTCCATAGAAGGGAATGAAATACTATGGAAGTCAAGGGGGACATCAACTTTTTCATTCCATCATTTAAAAAAATATCTTTTAAGTTCAGTGTAAGAAAAAAAAAAAACTCATATAGGTTTTAAACAATATGATTAGTATTTTAGTCTATTTTTATTTAATTAATTATTATCTAAACACTGAGAATTCTAAAACTTTATGTTCATGCTCAGGTTTAATTTAATGTTTAATAAAAAAAAAATATATGCCCATACTGCTTGGGACCACACTAAACCTCTGACTGTGGATTAATTCATACATGTACAAGAAAGAAACAGCAAACAATCCCACATACACTCACATGTAAACATGCATGCCCATGGAACAGAGAGGAGGGGGATGGCGAAGACCTCTACCGTCATGTCTTCCATCTGACTGTGTGTGAATGAGTGCTCAGGCTTTCAGAGCTGCTCAAGTGAACACAATAATCTAAAGAGAGAAAAAAAGACACAGAGGGTGGGAGGGGGGAGAGATGCCCACTGGAGGCAACACGGCCCCTGCATGTCTTACAACACCCACCTGCTTCTGTCTCTGGTGACAAATAGAGAGAGAGAGAGAGAGAGGCTGGGGGATACTGGATGAACGGAGGAGAGAAGGGGAGGAGGTAGGAGGGGAAGGAGGATGGAAAGGGGAGGGGGTTTGTGTATGTGTGTGGAAGAGAGAGAACCACAGAAAGACAGAAAGAGAAGCGACAGACGGCAGGGGCGGCAGCCGGAGGAAGAGTCACAGTGAAAGGATCAGTAAGGCAACCGTCCGGGAACGTCAGATCCTGAAACACTGGAAAAAAAAGAAAGGAACACGGAGTCAGAGGTAGGCTTCTCCTTTTTCTATTACCTTCATTTGCTTCATTATACGAGAGCTAACCACAAAGCCAGGCCCAGCGTGCACTGCACGAGATCATTGTGTGTGTTTTGATGATTATCTCATCTAGAGGGGCTTTATTTTCTCTCGGAGCCAATCAGTGGCATATGTGCTAATCAGCACTGCACTGCAGATGGAGAAGAGAGAGATTCAGAGGAAGAGGAAGACTGTTATGGAGAGAGAGGGAGAGTAAAGATGCATTAGGCATCTGAGTAGAGAGAAAGAGAAAGTACTGATGCTTTCAGGGAAACGTGCTGATCTGTTTCCATTATTGATAGTGAGAGTCCATCAGTTTGCTCATTGTTTGTCTGAGGTGCATGTGTTCCTGCAACAATGTAAGTGAAACAGAATTAGGTCACTGCGAGTTGAATTCTAATGGTCTGGATCTGTTTAGAAGAGGGTGCAGGGTTAGAGAAACGCTGCTTGTGCCAAAACACAAAACGCTTCATGACAACAGGCTGTTGAACTATTAATGAATTTGCATTTGCAAAATAATGATTCGAACAAGAAGTAGCCTCCAGGCAACAGATATTCTTCTAAAATCAATGCAAGCATTCAAACAGATGTCAACAAATGTCTAATCTTGAACAAAAGGCGATTCTTTGTGATTGCTGAACTTTCACCCCCAGGGTCCGCTTACTTTTCATAAATACTATTTCACACTAAAATCTGTCAATTTGTCATCAATAGGCCCCACATTTATCTTTAGAAGCCCTAAAGAATAAACTCATTTGTTGGCATAATATTATTGAGTTCAGTGGTTCTGAGCTATCCTCCAATGGAGCCTTGGATTTAAAATGATTATGCTTAAAAATTATTAAGTTATTTTAAAATGCAAAATCTGTTATTTGTTGCAGAGAGTTACCTGAAGTTATTCGACACAAGCAGAAGGCTTATTTCAGACCTCATTTCCCAGATTATTCACCAGTACTGGATCAAAATTCATCTTGAGGGATTTAAAAACTCCTCTAACAGTCCTGTACATGCTTTTATCTCTGTCTGTGAAAACATATCCATTTCTTAGATAACCTGATTGAAATCCCTCTGATATTATAACAGTTTAAAGGAGCCGTACCCCATGCCAAGTAGCTCTCCACCTTCTTTCATCTGTGTAAGCAAACATTATGGTTATTTGCAATAACCTTCCCATCAGTCACAGCTACTGTCAGTTAAAAAAAAAAAAGAGAAATTTGTAACTTTTAAGTGAACCTGCGAGTGACTATATATACATTTAACTTTTTTTTTAAAAATTGAAAAAGCAAAGCATAACTTTGACCAAGTGGGACAGTGAAAACATGAATTATGTTACAACCGATATAATACAATCAAATAAATGGAGTATTTTTAAAACGTTATATTAATCAAAGAATAAAAGCATGTATCATGGTATGTGTAGTGTAAAACGCTATAGCATATATAATGTATAATATATAATATAGCATATATACATAGCATGTATGTATATATATATATATATATATATATGTATGTATAAACATTTATTAAAATAAGTATCATAACTGTTTTCAACACAGATAATACAATGACATATTTCTTGAGCAGCAAATTAGCCTTAACCTTAAAAAAAAAACAAAAAAAAAACTCTCCTGTTTCATCAAGAAAGGTCAACACAAAAAAAAATAAATCTATCAAGCAATTGTTTTCCACAGTAGATAGAACAAAATGTCCAGTCCTGAGCTGACATGTCAAACTGCTGCCCAAACAATGCTTATTTGTGAAACAGAGCCAATGTTTCACTTTTCAGAGGAATTAAACTAAAACAGAGACTGGAGAAAGTATTTTATGCCATTTGCATTTAAAGTTAGCTTAGTGTAGAAAGAATTTAAAGTTTAGAATAAACTGTTTATTAAACTCAAAATTATTTTCAAGATGTTAAATCATGACACAAATGCATGAACTGGTGGTCTAGACACATGAGCTTCCCTATAGGTTCACTCCAGAGTTTCAGAGAAAATCCTCCAGACTGCAGGCAGACAGGACTATTCACTTAACAACGTTAAATGTGTTTTATACACCTTTAAAAATTTTAACAACCAGATTGGATTTTATGTTCTGAAATTCAGCACACATCCGCACGACAAAAGACCGATCTGTATTAGAAAGGCCAAACAGATGTACTATCTGCTGAAGACTTCCTGACCTAAACAGACCTTCAAAGCCAATAAGGTTGCAGAGAGGTCTTTGTCAGTGTGTGTGTGTGTTTGTGTGTTTTTCTTAGATCCAAGCCAAAAGGGCTCTAAGCTGTTCTGGACAAAAATAGCACACATGATGACGTGTCCATGCTTTTATGCCAAAGCTCATATTTGTCTTTTTAGGTTTATGAACAAGACAATATTTATGAGCAAGTCTTTGCACTGGCTTTCTACATAAAAAGAAAAAATATATTCTTGATAAAACGCAGTAATACTGTATAACATTTTATATAGCCTTTTAACAGGTTGAGGTATGAAAGACATTTCGAATTACTATTTTAAATAAATGATGTTCATTTAGCCTATATGTCTTTTCAAATGACTATCCAAAGTCATATACATAAAAGTTTATTTTTGCTATCGATAGACTGAATATTTATCATTCAGTTAATGTTTGTAACACTACAACCTTTTTTTCTCAATATTAACATAGCTGTGCTGTTTATACCAACTCTCTCTCTCTCTCACACACACACACACACACACACAAGCAAAACCCTTTAAAACACCTCATGTGCCCCTGTGTATTGCTTCCATTAAGCTATTTTACCAATTACATCATTACCAGAACAGCATAAAGTGGGAATGACATCATCCTTTAAAGCAAAAGTAAATGTGGATTCCTGTCTGTGGTAGCCATGATGGGATTATTACTTTATCGCTCACATGCACTCTCCTGATATTTCTGAGAATTGAATGCAGCTTTATGGTATTAGAGGTGCCTGCAGCTACCATTACTTTTTTTCTTGTTTTGACAGTGAGAAAATCTATCTGTGATTTGCCATATTCTTCTACAGGCCATGCAATCACACACGGCTTGTTAGCATAATATATTTATTTATTTGTTTATACTTAACAGGCACAAAAGGCAATGCATATGATGTTATATTGTGTGTCACTACATGGAACAGTCACAGATGTTCTTGCGAAACATCAGATCTGCACAATTAGTGGCTTGGTGTGATTACAGCTTCTTAAATATGCATAATAAGCTTTCTTCATATGCATGGAATAATACATACATACATACATAGAATAAGAAAATTGCCTCAGCTTCATTTGTCCTTAATGCTCATTCTTGATATGTGTAATAAGTAGATTTTATTGATATAGCATGTTTAAACAGATTGAGGCTGAACAGAGACAACTGTCCATATCCATCTACATCAGTACCATCAGTATTCATATAGACTCTCAGTCGATGTAAAGTGTCAAACTCCACTGCAGGTTATTTTTAACTGCTTCAACGGATGAAACAGCACTCCTTATGTTTATGAGTGTTACGCTGAAGAGAAACTGCAGCAGTTTCTATTTTTTGTCTCTCCCTCATTTCTAGGTGGATCAGTGCTTGTGGAAATGCTATTTCCGTTTCACCAGGCACTCTGAAAGCATGGCATCTGTGAGTTGCTTTGGGAAAGTGCGTGAGGGAGAGACAGAGTAAAAGAGGAAGTTGTGGCAGCACTCAGAGCTCTGTGTTCCTGCTGTGGCCTCTCGGCACCCACAGAACAGCATCACTCATCTCTTCCAGTCACTCTCTCCCCTCGGTTCTAGCAGTTTATCATGGCTAAATATTCCTTAATCATATCAAGGCACTGCACACTCAGTAAAACGATATGATATATAAGTCCCATGCTTCAAAGTGATGGGATATCGATGTACCGATCTACTGCAGGCATTTAAACTGATTACTGCCTTGAGCAGACTGATGAACAATTCTCGAGAGAAAAAAAAAACATAATGAAGGCATGGTTATTATTAAAAATTAATGAGCCATTGGTGTCATGGGACTTTGTGAGTTTATTTCTAGTCATCTGTGACATGTTTTTGTGTGTCTCAGTCCTGCCTGCCTAGTCTAGTTCGATTTGTTTTTTTGGGACTTGTATCAATATTGGGCTTTTTTGTGATACAGACTGTTTCAAAGAAGATTCTGTAGTTGCAAATTTCTCTTGTCTTGACAGAGACTTCAATATGGTTGTTCAGAGGCTGTGCTAGTTTACCTTTCAACATCACTGCTACAGTATATGTTCTGATGAAAATAATTTATTGCAACGTCGTATGAACACTTTTACGAAACTCAACCATGGTTTTGAACAAATAAAACAAACAACACCAAAACATGGTTAGAATAGTTAAACCATGGCAACCACAAAGTAATCATTGTTTTCCTACATTAACCATTGTTTAAACAGGGTAGAAAAACTGGTAATCAATAGGCACAAAAGAAAAAAAATAAACATTTACTACCATGGTTATTTAAAAGTGCGGCATTCAGTAGACAAGTTACAGTTCGAATCGGATCATAACATAACAGAAGATTCAGAAAGAGAGTCAGTTGTGAACTAGCCTGAACGATTCACTGACTCAATACAAAGAATCGATTCATAAGAGTCATTTTTTTCGCGGATTGAACATCATGGCTTGCGTTTTGTTTGCTATGCGTGCTGTAAACACAGGGACGCTAAAAAGTATATAATTACTAATGAAATAAAAACAATTAGATGATATTCTGATTAGGCTGTAAGTACTGTGGCCGAGAGAGCTCAACGCGATGCAGAACACATGCAAAAAAAAACCGACAACACATTAAGAAAACATCTTAATCAGATTGACAACACAGGCACTGCAAATTCTAGCAACGCAACCAAACACAGAAACGCGTTGAAATGTTTCAGAGGGACCTCAAAAAGTGACAAACTCATCTGAGAGCAACTCTACGTTAGCTAACAAAGCATTAAAATAATGTTTCAGTTAAGTGTGTAATTCGTCAGATTAGTCTAATAATATCGAAGAGACTGTATGATCTGGGGGCCGTTCTTCGTACGCCGCTAACTCAGTTAGCTGGATTTGATTGTTGTGGATTTGTCCTGATCTTGGATTGTTTCTTTCTTAGATGCACATCTCGGACTTGCTGTTATAGCAACAGGGGCCTGTTTCATAAAACAAGTTTACCAAATAAGCCAGGTTTATTTCAGTTAGTCTGACTTATTGCCACTTATTGCCAAAAACTAATTATTCACAAAACTGACATTTGAACAGATAATAACAAGAAAACAAAATACTCTTTAAAGAAAGAAAAGGCAGAACGTTTTTTTAAAGGATAGCCTACACAAAAAGTTTAAGAGCGGGGCAAATACCCACCGTTTTCATAGCTTTCTTATTAACAGATTCACCAATCAGATTAAAGTAATTCTCCATGTCTATATTGCAAGATGGTGCCTATTATGAGTCACACACGAATGATGACCACAGACACACACACACACACACACACACACATATATATATATATATATATATATATATATATAAATGGGTGGCTTACACATACAGTATATTTTTACATGTGTGTGTTCTTCTGTTTGCATTTGTTTTTTTCTGTTTTTATGTGTTTTCTTAAGTTGCAGCGCGTTGAGCTCTCTCGGACACCGTGGTTATTTAAGGTATTGTCGCAAAAGTCAATACTTGGGGTACTGTAATAATGATTATCTCTCTTTTAGCTCAACTCCTTCCTGATCGATGAAAGAAGCCATGCCAGTCCTCTCTGCAGGAGCAGGTGCGCTGCCCATGTACAACTCAAATGTACACATATATGTAGTGCTATATGTATAGTCAAAGTAATGACATGCACTCACTTATCTCCTGTTTGCATGCAGGGCTACATGAGACGCTTGCCCTGCTGACCTCACAGCTGCGTCCAGATGCCAATCACAAAGAGGACATGATCTTTCTCAAGGATGTCTTCAGTGAGAGGAGTCTCAGTTACCTGATGAAGGTATGTGGGTCTTTAATGCAGGCTTTGCATTGAATTCACTTCATGCAGCATCATATATTATAAATAATTTATCTTCAGCGCTGTATACATATACATTGTACGTGTATTTGCTAGATCCATGAGAGGTTGCGTCAGTATGAAAGGCAGAGCCCCACCCCGGTTCTCCACAGTGCCTCCACTCTGGCAGAAGATGTAAGTGCTGCTGCAGTCTGTCATATCACATCACCATAGGCAAGATTAAGGGTGTTTTACAATAATATATGAGAACAGAGTTTAGTGGTATCTGGGGGAAATGGAGGAACCATAAAACGTTTGATTCAGCAACTTATGCAAAAGTAGAATTTACAGTATATTGTTCAAGAATGTGTGACTGTCATTTAACCTTGCTCCAGGGACGAATTTGTCCCTAAATTATTTTTTATTTTATTAATAACAATAGATTAAAAGTACATTTAACACATTGTGAAACATAAGGTACTTTATATATACAGTGGGTACGGAAAGTATTCAGACGCCCTTAAATTTTTCACTGTTTGTTATATTGCAGCCATTTGCTAAAATCATTTAAGTTTAATTTTTCCCCTCATTAATGCACACACAGCCCCCATATTGATAGAAAAACACAGAAATGTTGACATTTTTTCGCAGATTATTAAAAAAAACTGAAATATCACATGGTCCTAAGTATTCAGACCCATTGCTGTGACACATATATTTAACTCAGGTGCTGTCCATTTCTTCTGATCATCCTTGAGATGATTCTACACCTTCATTTGAGTCCAGCTGTGTTTGATTATACTGATTGGACTTGATTAGGAAAGCCACACACCTGTCTATATAAGACCTTACAGCTCACGATGCATGTCAGAGCAAATGAGAATCATGAGGTCAAAGGAACCGCCTGAAGAGCTCAGAGACAGAATTGTGGCAAGGCTCAGATCTGACCAAGGTTACAAAAAAAAATCTGCTGCACTTAAAAGGTTTAAAATGTTGTAGTAAGCTGTAGTGAAGTGTTTTATTTGACAAACTCATGAAACTTTTAAAGTCAGCTATTGGATAGCTTTGATTTTGGTCTACCCTCACTGATTGGTAGGTGGCAGAGGAGCTGCAAAGTGGACCAATGAGTGCTGAGGAAAAAGAGCTGCTACATTTGCTGACATCACCACATCTCAAGGTATAAACTTCACTTTTACTGTTGGACCTTCATGATAAATTAGTCAAAAACAACATCTGGAAGCTCATATACCTCCTGCTTGGTAGGCGGTTTTGTCAGTTCACGACACGGTGGCACAGAAGAACTTTGACCCAGTGCTGCCTCCTCTACCAGACGACTTTGAGGATGAGCTAGATGAGGAGTCTGTCAAGATTGTCCGCCTAGTCAAAAACAAAGAGCCACTGGTAAGAGAAGGAAGCAGTGCAAGTTGCACAAATACAGTGACCCTGAAAATATCAGGTCACTTGAACCTGTTTTGTATTATTATAGTATTTAGTAATGTTTAGAAAATCTGTTAACTGAACCAATGCAATTTTTGTTTTAGTTTCAGTATTTTTTTGTTCTTTTGTAATTATATTCTTTTATTTATTTATTTATTTATTTATTTATTTATTTATTTATTTATATTTTTAATGATAGTTTTACTAAACAAATGACAAAACTGACTTGAACAACAAGTAATGCAAAAGATGCAAGAAAATGAACACGTTCATTATACAGTATATGCACTATATTTTAAACTTGAGCAAGATTCATAACAATGTGATCTCTCAGCAACATCATTGTTTAGGCCATTGTTGTTTGGTGTTTCTCTGCAGTGCTCTTCTCTTTGTCTCTGTCTGTCTCTCAGGGTGCCACTATTCGGCGGGATGACTCCACAGGGGCCGTGATTGTAGCTCGGATCATGAAGGGGGGGGCAGCAGACAGGAGTGGTGAGTGACACTTCAAAGAATTTGTCTTCAATCTCGCAGCCTCATTTTACTCCATGCTGAAATCCCTAATAATCGTAATGGAAAGCTATTTTACCAAAATTTCTCCTGAAAATCTTTTTCAATTACCACCGAGTATATCAGTGGAAAAGCAGTGCAGTCTTCAAAGGTCCTATATTCATCTCTAAACCCATTGAAGTGTTTGAATATCCCTGCACCTCTACTGAATGTGCCAGATATGGTTATTTTTACCTCAGTGATGGGCACTAGGCTGTATGTCTGCTGCAATGACACGTGGCCCATCTGTGTGGTCAAAGAGAGTCTCCAGAGACCCAATCAAGGGAATCAAACAGACTCACTAACCACCTGACCACAGCTGTTGCTATGGGTATATAATGTGTGTGTGGTGGGAATGATCTTTTTTCATTAAAAAAAAAAAAAAAATCTTTGAACTATGCGTATAATAAAGTGTATCATTACGGAACACACGCAGCAGGTTCAGCTTGAACATGTGGTAGTGAATGTGTAAATCAGGTAGCCCTCCTCTCTCCACAGGTCTGGTGCATGTGGGTGATGAACTGAGAGAGGTCAACGGAAGCTCTGTAATGCACAAGAGACCAGATGAGATCAGTCAACTGCTGGTAACACTTTTCTCCTGGACCTTCCCCACATTCATTTGGCATAATGCAATACAAATAAATAATAAAATAAAAGCATTTTAAGCTTGACAAAATGTTTTAAAGTGATAATTCATACAAAATGCATATCATGTACTCACCATTATGTCTTTCCCTTTTGTTTTTGTCCTTGTGTATGATTGTTGTTCTTCTGTAGAACATAAAAGGAGACAAAAAAAATGTTTGTTTATTATTGTATTTAGAAAAAAAAAAAGTCTCATACCATGTGTCAGTGAAATATTTTCTTTTCTTTGCCTTTTTGATGTACTAAAAATATCTCAGTCCATGTAATCTGTATATTGCTTAATTCATTATTATAATTTTATTGTCAGAATAATGGAAATAATTTAACTGTTTTTTCTTTCTTTTTTGTTTTAAGTCTCAGTCACAAGGCTCTATCACACTGAAGATCATCCCAGCAATCAGAGAGGAGGACAAGCTGAAAGAGAGCAAGGTAATTGACTATAAAAGGTCATAAAACATGGCAATTTATCAGTTATTAGCCTAGCTTCTCTCCAGGTCTCAGTGGATTTGCATTCTGTTCATACTGTACCATGTGTTTTCTTCAGGTCTATATGCGAGCACTGTATGATTACACTCCACTGGACGACAAAGCCACGCCATGTCAGGAGGCAGGGCTTCCCTTTAAACGTGGAGACATCCTGCAGGTGGTCAGTCAGGATGATCAGACATGGTGGCAGGCCAAGAGAGTCGGAGACTGCAACCTGCGTGCAGGACTCGTCCCATCCAAACAGTTTCAGGAGAGGTGGGACAAAACATATATAAATCGATCAATCAATCTGCTTTTTGCTGGTGAACATATTGGCTGTGCTTCTATTAAAACTTGTATATCAAGTATTTAAATCTATTTTTAATTTACACAGTTACACATTTGTAATGATGGAGGTGGAGTTAAGTAAATTTAAAAGTTAAAATCATAATCAAGTATTGTATTTTACGTTAGTCAACATATTAAAATTGAGTTTATTGATGCAAAATTCTTAGTTAGTGGTATTTATTTAAACAGGAGGATTGAAATTGAACCTTTAAAATATGATTTTTTTGGTCATTAATGCCATTAATATTATCTGTAAGAACAAATTATTTGTTTTATAGTATATTTGTATAAATACAATTTTATAAGTGTACATTCAGTGCAATAAAGCACACTTCTTTGATTAGTTTCTAACCCTGGTAGCATTTTTTAACACAAGAAAATTGTCACAGTATCAGTGGACTACATTAAATAGCTCCAGTGTGTTAAAAAATAAATTTTTATGTTTGTAAATGACAAGTTTGTTCTAATAAGTAATAAAATAATCAAGTGTTTTGTCAATCAGGTTTATAAGATCATTGTGGCAGCTGCATCAATTGTTAGCATTGTTAGTAAGGCAAGGCAAGTAAAACTGTGCTTTTCTTTAGGCTAAATCAATCAAATGAATTATAAATCATTGTCCCTGTAGGTTTTATTAGATACAGATGGGCCAGTCTGCCTTTTTGGTCCTCTCCTTTATCTCAGCAGGGCACATCTTAGCTGGAAATACTCTAATGCTAAGAACGGGAATATTTCTTTCTCACTGTCGAATTTGTTTGATCTTGCTCAGTAGTGTATCTGATGGCTCCATAGACAGGAATATCAAGTCGAACTAGTACAAAAAAATATTGTGGGGGGATTTGAGGTTTTTGCACTGTTTGAAGTTCCCCCCATATGGTTTTTCCCCTCAGGCGGTTAGCCTACAGAATAAAAATGGGCTCCCTTCAAAGCTCCAAGTCTCCAAAAAAAGCTGTCTGTGAGTATTTCAGTATTACTTCCTTCCATACGGAAAACCCCTTCAGTTATTAATCAGTGTTGACTAACAGAAGGCATAATTTGCTGATGTGTGCGCTTTTGTGAAGTTGCCAGGTGATTATTGGGCTCCAACCAAGCGCTTCATGTTCACTAATCTAAAGCTGATTAGAGAACAAACACATCTACAGTTCAGCAACATGCAGCAATAACATACAGGCTTCTAACTCTTTCTCTCTCTCTCTCTTACACACACACACAGACTCTCATTATATGCATTAATATATATCCCCTCCTCTAATGCTCCTTCCTTGATTACTCCATCTGTGTGTGGGTCTTCACTGCTGGGCACACTTTGAACTGCGTGATGTGGGAATGATGGAATTTATGAAGCTCTCTATTTAATAAATAAACCCGGGGCCAGTTTAGCAGTTTTTCCCATTCAATGCAAGTGAACAGTGCAGTTTTGGCTTCTTTTGTCATGATATATTTTTCTTTTTCGATTACTGCTGACACCAGATGACCAGGGATGTGATAAAGGTGGGTCTTCTAGGTCTGAGTTCACACATTCACATTCAAATACACACAACACACATGTTGGTTCCACGGTGATTAGGAAATTAGGCCAGTGATACCTAATCTATGTTAATTCTAGGAAAGAGACAACTGCTGTTCTACTATAAACACACACGCACACACACACACACACATTCAATCGGGACAGAGGCTTCAGTGTATGACACTTTCCAGAAAGAAGATACACTTTGATGCTCCATTACAAAATCTATCATCTCATATAAAATGAACCCAGCTTGACAGATTGCTAGTTTAATACAGTTGAAATATCTGTATCTGTAATGTTTTGGCCCATCTCACCTTAGAGGTGAGTTTCAGGTCCTATTTGTGTACCCTATCAATAGAAAGTACCATATACTGTAAATCAAATCTGACCTTTGGGTAGCAATAACAAATTACAGAAGATATTATTTTATTTCAATTTTCCATCTTTTCCCTTATCAAGTCCCTTCTTACTACATTGCCAACTTATGACCTGAGGTCACAAACATCACTTCACCTCTTTTTTCCACATAACCTTTCTCTATTATTCTCTTAAAAGGTGCACTCAGAAATACTGTACTAATAATAATAACATACACTAACATGAGACGATGAGAACATGATACACTTACACCAGAAGCCTAAGAAAATTATCAAAATATTCACAATACTGTTCAAAATTTTGGGGTCAGTAAGATTTCGTCATGTTATAAAGAAGTCTCTTATGCTCACCAAGGCTGCACTTTTTTTTAAATCCAAGATATAGTAATAAAATGAAATATAAACAATGTGAATAGTTATTAACAGTTTTAAAATGTAAACGTTTTAAACTGTAAAATTCATAATGTAATTAATTCCTGTGATGCAATGCTGAATTTTCAGCAGTAATTAATTATTGTCTTCAATGTCACATGATCCTTTTGAAACCATCAATCAGCTGATTTGCTGCTCAAGAAACATTTTATATTATTATCAATGTTAAAAAAGGCTGAAAAGGTCAATATTGTTAAGAAAACATTGAAACATTATTGTTTTAGACTGCTAAGTAGAACGTTTAACAGCATTAAAATCTTTTTTAATATTGTATATTATATATTGTATTTTTATATTGTCTTCACTGGGACTTTTGATCAATTTAATGCATCCTTACTGAATAAAAGTAAATAACAATAAAACTAAATAAAATCTTACTGGACCCAAAGTGTTTCCTCATGGGGGTTATGTTGAGATCAACACATTTTACACACTGTAAAAAATGATTTGTTGACCCAACTTGACTTAGTCAAGTCATCTTGTTGCATTGAGATTGTTAAGTTTAGCAAACACTAGATATCAAGTTCACTCAACTTATATGTAGTTGTTGAAATAACTTCCTATAAGTTGAGCCAGCATACTGTATTAATTAGCAACCAAGTAAATGTCTTTGTTAAGTCAACTAAAAACCATATTGGTTTAACTTAATTTTCCTTGTTTTCACAACCATAAAGCAAGTTGAAATTACATGAAGTAGTAATTTTTCCAAAGCATCATAACTTAACAGTTTGAGTTTACTGGACTTCATTGCATTGAAAAGAAGTTTTGGATATCCTGAACTAATTTTTTAATGAAATCAACAACTACAATATTGAAACTATCAGCATTTATTTTGTTTTAACCGATACATTGCATAAAAAAAAACCAAAAGAAAAAAAACCAATTGATTAAATGCCTTTGAGAAAAAAAAAAAAAACACTTTAACTTAGACACACAGATGTCAAGAATCAGCGTGAGAATCACAAAAAAGTCGTAGCCAATCAAAACTCATTCATGGCTCCCAATCATGCATTGCAGCATGAATAAATTATTAGCAGAATTCTCTTTGTAACTTTTTACTTGCATATACTGTTTATAACCATTGTTGAGATTCATACACTGATTCTTGATGTTTGAGTCTGCTTAACACAAAGATTAGACTTTTTCAATAATAGCATCGTAAAAGAAAACCTTCCAGAATTTATAGGAAACACAGATTCAACATAGAATCCCAAGATGTTATAATCAATAAAGGAAGTTTACACTCTTCTGTGATTCAGTTTAAATAATGGTCATATCTGAACACAACCATCAGCACTGAAAGACTCTTGCTCATTGCAAATGTCTGTCTGTTATAACTGAGCAACAACAGACAATAAGTAAAGTTATAAAGTTAAGGGTCAAGAGCCCAACTAAAGTTAACACTGAACACTAAAAAGGTGACACAAAATAAATAGGGATTTTCTTCTTTGAAGATTCTGCTTTTTAACATCAGATGTCTTCAATAATAGTCAGTCGTCACTTAATTAACCACTTAATTATCTCATTAAGTGTAACATTTAACACTGCTTCAGTGTTTTTAACACTCTATAGTGTGGACACTTGGTGTCGAAAAACTTTACCTCAAATTGTTCAAAAATGGTCTTCAATTCCCTGTTGTAAAAGGAAAGGAAAGAAAAAGCAATGCAAGGTAACAATAGAACAGTCTGAAAAATAAGAACACCAGTGTTCCACTTAAAACTATGAGATATATAACAACAATGCTCGAAAACTTAAAAGCTTTAAACAGGAAATTGGTAGCACTTATGATTTGATGTTATATGAACATGTTATTTGAAGTGTTAAATTTCTCTTTAAGTTGAGGCATGTTGACAGGACATGATTTCACTTGTCCACCTGGCTAAAACTCAGAATCATTTTTTACAGTGGCATTAGTAATTGACACCTCTTGTTTCTGCATTACACTACATTAGGTGTCAGTTTAATTCCAGTACAACTGGCATTTTGTCCAATACCACACAAACACAAAATTACTGAGTACACCACGTGCAAATATTCCCCGTTTTCTTCCACATAATGTCTACAGCTCTCAGCCTCTCTGGTGATGTTATATTCAATTTATTTGTTTTTAATCTTTATCACCTTTTCTCATTGTCTTTTTCAATACAAAGGCCTCTTTTCCATTTACTGTAGGTTATAACGCTCATTGTTTCCACACAAGCGAATCGTAACATTTACACACAATCATTTCTTTTCTTGGCAAATAACAAACCCCTCTGCTGGCTGCCACAGACTGCTGAAATTCCTGCCGCCTGTCCTCTCACCTGCCTAACTGTTAAACCTGCCTGTGTAACTGTAGTTCTGCAGCCCTCCTTCCTCTCTCCTGGTCTCCTCTGCTCACTCCCTCTCTCCCTGCTTGCCTCCCTACAGAAGACTGTGACTGTGAGGGCTATTTCAATGGACAGTACATAGGTGAGAACTTGCATGTCCACTCCTGTACCCAGCGCCTGCTAACTCTAAAACATATTAACCTTCTGCCTGAGTGAGCTTCTATTGCTGCCCGCCTCTGTGCCAAGAGCCACTGGCCGAGCCCTTGATGAGGGGAGGCCGGATTGGGGAGTTATTTGGCAGCGTGAAGGGAATTTTAGGTCAGTCAGAATCTTTCACTGTGAGAAAACCAATTTGCTGTGGTGCATTGATGGCTTTGGACGAGAAAGCGGAACCTGGTTGCTATTTTTGTTTACACCTTTGATTTAGTATAGCAATAGAAAGAGTGAGTGGAGCAAAACGGCAGCAATTTCCCTCAGTTATTACTTCACTCCAGCGTCGAGAATGCATTAAATGAATCAAAAGTGACATTTATAATGCTAAATAAAGATTTCTATTTGAAATAAATGCTGTTCTGTTGAACTTTGTATTAATTAAGCATCCTGGAAGGGAAAAAAAAAGATACTGAAGACTGGAAAAAAGTTCAGCTTTGACATCACATGAATAAATGACAATGTAATATTTTTTAAAAAGAAGGACAGAATTACCAAGGCATAGTCGCTTTCACATACACACTTCATTGTTCTGTCATTCGTTTTTTTTCTTTTCTTTTGCTAATAGTCCATAATTACTATTTAAACTTGATGTAAATTGATGCTCAAATATAGCTGTGCATTATGTCCATGATGGAAGAGATATTGGAATGATTTTTAAAGGGGCTGAGGACATCAATGCGCCAACTTACAAATAAAACATTCATTGCTCTAGGCAAAATCATTCTCTGCACCACTCACAGACTCTGATGACAAGAAGAGAGACAGGGTTCATCGTGCCTCTGAGTTAAAACGGTTAACAACATGTCTGGCATGTTTCAAGTCTCATTAGTTAATGGGTGCTAATTTTTTTAGAGCTGTTAAAAGAGTGAAGAAAAGGAAGTGATATTCAGTTCATATAGTGTTAGATATATTTAATTCACAGGCTATCATGCTATTTTCATAATGTGTAGCAGCTGCTGAAATCTGTGTCAGCAGGGACGACCAACAAGCTGACAGCTTTTCATCTGCATATCTCTGACACTAAAATCTCTTTCTTATGATCCGTAAAAAGGAGTTTTGGCCAAGATTAAATACTGTGACTTTCTGTGGGTGGCGTGAATAAGTATTGCTATGATATTTGAAACACTGAGGGAAATTCTCAGGACAAAAATTGTTTTTGTTCACCAATTTTGTTCCCCAAGTGATAATTACGCTGGAATAGCGTGCAGTGATTATTTAAATTACTGCAATTATGTCTTTTTTTTAAATCTACATTAGGCTTATTATAGATTGCGCCCTGTTCTCTTGCTGTTTGCTTGACAAAATGACTATTGTAATTTTACTATTTGTCCCCATGAAAATCAACATTTTAATAGAATATGTCACAGGATATGCACTTCCATTCAAGGGTTTGAGGTCAGCAATATTTTTTTATGAATCTATACTTTTATTAAAAAATAATGCTTTAAATTGGCAACATATTATTCCAAAATATTTCCATTTTTAATAAATGCTTTTATACCTATCTATGCATCAAATAATTCTAATGAAATAATGTCTAGTATAATGTAATAAAATAATGTAAATATTAAGCAGCAAAAGTTTATTAAGCATTGATAATTACTGTGTAATGAAAAGTGTTTTCAGCAACTCCACACATTTGAACCAGGACAGCATGTACAAATAAGTGAGTCCTAGTGAGACTTTTCCTCTTGTTCAAATTTGACCAAATCTCAGTTCATGTAGGATCAACGTGAAAGTATTTTACCCTGCCCTCCTCCCCTCTGGCAGGTAGCTCTTCCCTTTACCCAGTCTCTGTGTGAATGTATTCCTTTGCTGCCCTCTGCTTTAATTAGTCCTCCATCCCTAAACCCCCGTACCCCAGAGCCACTGTCAGGCTGTTGCCCTTCTATTGGACACTCTGCACATTCCACCCTGCACGATTGGCTGTGCACTCACTCACAGAGTCAACTCTCAACCTTAGCCACTGACCGAGAATCATTTTTAATTATCTGATAGTAAGTGCCAAAAATGACGGTGAGGAAGTCTAGAAGACAGCATGGAATTTGTAAATCATATGTAAATTTAGAATATCTCCAATATCTGTAATCCAAAACATATTTGGCATATCCCCTGTTTGCAACTTACTAAATACTTGGGATCATTTGTTCTTGCTTTCAGCTGTCAGTAAGTGCCCTCCACTTTCTTTTCCATTTAAAAACATTTGACTATACTTATAAATATTTAAATTCTTTGCATGCTGCAGGTTTTCCCTCACAAACGTTTTGGGAACTGTTATAAAGTGTGCAGATTCCATGCATGACGACTTTTAGGATAATGCTGATGCAGGATATTCTGAATGACCTCAGAAGTGCATGTATGAACTGCAAAACAGATTTTGGGTCAGTAGTTGAGGGCAGAGTGTGGCTTTTGCACAAGTGTGAGGTGGTCTAATGCGCATTGTAGTCTCTTCGAAGTGTAATGCAGTGGCTCCCTCCTGTGGCCAGGTGTTTTCCTGGGAGTTTTACTCAGGTACAGTCCACCATTAACCTCCATGTCCTTAAAAAATAACACACTTTAGATAATTTCTCATAACAGTACTGATAGAGGTGAACATTGGAGTTATGCTACAGGAGCTGCACTGATGTTGAAAGTAGTTAAGGTGCAGAAGTTACAGGGTTACTGGTTAGGTTATGGCGTTGTCTTTATTGTTACTGTACAACTAAAAATGAGTGTAAAAGTTGACTACAGAATTTCAACACTTAATTTGAATTGTGGTTGCATTTTTGTCTTTCACATAATTCTATCATAACTCTATGCACTGTATAAGTGAATAAATAACATTCAACAAGAACAACTATTGAAATCAATTTTATGAAAACACACTACCATTCAAATGTTTAGGGTTAAAATAAGGAATCAGCAAGGATGCATTCAACAGAAAGTGACAGTAAAGAACTTTCATAATGTTTCTATTTAAAAAAAAAGTTTCAATTAATTAAATGAAAAATGTATATAATTGTTTCCACACAAAAAAATCATGAAGTGCAGCTGTTTTTAATAATAATTTTCTTAAAGTTTCTGTGTAATGTTTTCTGAGCAGCAAATGAACATATTAAAATGCTTTCTGACTTTATTATTATAGAAAAAAACATTTAAAAATATATAGAAAATTGAAATAATTTGACCTAATGTTTCTGTTTACTGTATTTTTGTTCAAATAAATGCAACCTTGGTTAAGATTAAGAGACTACCTTTAAAAGCATTACTGACTCAAAACCTTTGAATGGTAGTGAACATACATACATCTAACTATTCATCTTGTTTTTGTTTTTCTTGTCATGTAATAAATAATGAATTTTGATTTGTGACCTGCTTTCTTGACTTTGTCTCAGCCGGTTTAAGAAGAAGTTTCCGTCTAAGTCGGAAGGACCGTCGTGGTTCTTCAGGAGAGGCCAATGTTTCTGACCAGAACGACACAGAATTCCTGACCTATGAGGAAGTGACACGCTACCAGCAGAAGCCCAATGAGAGACCCCGATTAGTAGTTCTCATTGGTAAGAGACTGTATATATACTGTATAAACCCTAATTGCATCTACCGCTCAGTGTTTTTTATACTGTGTAAATTGTGCAGTTTAATTTTGTTTCGCCATAAACAGCTTACTGATGAGAAATAGTGTAAATATATCAATTGAAGGCACAAATTAACCACAGATCAATGACATTGTGTCTTTCAACACCTGGCAGCTAGAACAAAGAAACCACATTGGTTTATGGTTTAGGGTTTCTGACCACAATTTCATCATAATTGTTAATTCCAGGAAATATTTGCCAGAAGATAATTCTTGTTAAACAAGTTCCTAATGACCAAATCTTGTATCATTAAAGAACTTAAAACATATAAAGCTAGAAATGCATAATACCTTCTATAAATAACTTATAACTGATCTAAGATGTTTCTGTTGTATCCCATATTATGGAGATACACTGACACCTAGTGGCAATGATGGTTCAGCTTCAAAATATAGCTGAGATCTGACATTTTCTGGAAGTATTTTTTTTTTTTTCTTGTGCACTGCATTTTAAATAAATGGGCTACTATATATGCAATCATTTGAATTTTCTGTCTATCTCCACACAGGTTCTCTGGGAGCACGTATCAATGAGCTGAAACAAAAAGTGATAGCAGAAAACCCCCATCGCTACGCTGTGGCTGTGCCCCGTAGGTCTTGCCTCATTTCCTAAGCAAGATAAACGGAGCTTTCTGATGAATACACTAGTTCAAACTAAAACCAATGAAACTTTCCAAGTGTTTCAGATTTCAGAAATAGTCTGTGATCTTTAAAGTCACCAAAAATGGTCATATTCTTACCAACTCATAAGACACAAAATGTGAATTTCCAATGTATACGTATGATAATTTTTTATTTAATGAAAGTGAAGTGGGACTGAAGCTGTCAGGCTTCAAAAAGAATGAAAAGGGCACATATGAACCACTTTGATTAGGTCTTTATGATTCTTTTACGTACGTTTTGAACCTTGAAAGCTTCAGTCAGGAAACATTAGATATTCTTTTTGTGATTCACAGCAAGAAAATTACATACTGTTCGTTTCTAAGTACACAAAGTCGGATAAATCAAGCCATATGACATTTTTGGGTCTCTGATCTCCATCACAGATACCACACGGCCCAAAAAGAGCCATGAGAAGGAAGGAGTAGAATATCACTTTGTGACCAAGCAGGCGTTTGATGCAGATGCACAGACAAACAAGTGAGTCCTACTACTGTGATGTGGTCCTCTTGTGCTGTTCGACTGCACAAGTTTTATCCATCTAACATAGTGTCCTGTTGTCACACCCTGACTTGAACTGTTTTATAGATTTATAGAGTACGGAGAGTATAAAGAGAATCTGTATGGGACCAGTATAGAAGCCATCCGCTCTGTTCAAGCCAAGAACAAGATGTGTCTGGTAGACGTACAGCCTGAGGTAAATTACAGCAGATTTTGCCTTGGGTGTTGATTCAAGAATTACTGTAAACACTATCATTTATAATTGACATGAACACAGCAAACTATTCTTTTAAATTATAAACAAATGTTTTATGTTTTCGCACATTTTTTTACATTCTGTTTTGGTTGCATTTGAAATGTTCATGCATCACTTACAATACATAGCCAAGAGGAAGTCGTTCTCCAGTGCTGCTATGTACTGACAGGTTTTACCTTCAGGTGGAGCTATTTGTCTATTGCAACAAGAATATTAGTTGTGCAAGACCACATGCAGTACTTCAACCCCAATGGCAAGAATCCTTCTTATGATCATGGGAAGCAATTTACCTAACACTTGCTCTCATACATTTTTAATGTGAGATTTTACTGCCACTGGCTTAAACTGAACTTAAAGTTTCTCAGGGAATACATAAATCATTGTTTATTTATTATGTGATTCTGAAGGTGGAGTTGTAAAGTTCACTGCAACTGGGTTAAACTAGTTAAGAGAAATAATATTTGTGAATCCCTATAGATTATGTTTTATTGTCAAACCTCATTATTAAGAAAAGGTTATGAAAAAGTTAGAACAACTGATCAAGAAACATTTCTTATCATCACTGGTGAAATTTTTGTGAAAGCAGATAATTTTTTAGGATTCTTTGATGAATAGAAACAATATAGAAACGAAAGAAGTAATAGAATAGATAGATCAACGGCATTTATTTAAAATAGAATTTTTTAACATTATGAATGATCAAAAATCTTTTACAAAAGACTACTAACAACTAGACAACTAAATCTCATGATTTGTGATCATTTAAGGCATTCTTGCTGAATACAAATATTTGGTAAGGCTTTATTTTGATAGTCCAGTTACAGTAGTTAGTCCGTAGTTAGTGCCAGTTATCTCTCCTCATCAGGGCAGTGCAGAGACATTTTATAGGGACAGGTGCCCAATATTATAAACAAGGGAAAGCAGCAGGTTGAAGGAAGACACCACGTCAGAATCTTTGTAGATCCTTTTCCTACCATATGTCAGATATTGGACTCCTTACAAACCATAGAAGCAACTCAATCAGCTTAAGCAACTAGACAGAATCTAAATCAAAGTAATTGATTCATGCTATGAATCTATTGCAAGGCAATATCAACAAGTGAATCCTCTACACATCTCTCTCCGTGATGGTAACCGTTAAACTTTTTTATAAAATGGCTGCAAATGAACCAAACCCACCC
>JAUMHQ010000048.1:10056157-10075256 GCA_032361165.1 Enteromius paludinosus
TATTTAGCAAAATTGAGATTAATAGTTACATTTTATTGTTGTGGGGCAAAGACAGGGCTTTATACACACATACACATGAAAAAAAAAGAAAAAAAGAAACCCCAAGAAAAGGGCACTTGAGGCACCTTGGAGGAAAGGGGCGGGTGCTCAAGCACGTGCCTGCTCCACATTACTTGTTCTGTTGTTTGTCCCGCTACAGGCTCTGAAGGCCCTACGGACAGCTGAATTTAAGCCTTATGTGATTTTCGTAAAGCCACGAATCCCAGAGAGTCGCAGACGCCGCAGTGCAGCGACTTCACCAGGAGGAGGTGAACATGGGCGAATAACAGTGAGTCTGATCACAGGTTTACATCACACAGCTCTCAAGAAACCCTGTGGCACTGATCAACGACGATTCTTCCAGCCTCTCAAAAAATCAGCCTTTAAATTGTGTCATTTGATAATAATTGGAATAAAATTGCAGAGACTGTCTGGATTTAAAAAATCATCTTAAGGTTTGTCTTACCTGAATCACAGAATGTACAGACACAGTGTCACTAACTTGATTGCTATGTATTTTTGTGCACATCTACTGACAACTCTTTCATTTCATTCTCACTATAAATATTCATGCACTACGCTCTCTCATCTCCTCATCTTTCAGGAGGAGGACTTGCAGGAAATGCGTCTGTCGGCACAGCAGATAGATCAACAGTACGGTCACCAAGTGGATAGAGTCCTGATTAAAGAGGACACTGCCAGTGCCTGCACAGAACTACGTAGCATCCTAGAGAGACTGGAGCGGGAGACCTTCTGGGTACCTGTGAGCTGGGTCAAAGCCTAGGACCTCAGCTTCATTTCAGACTGTCGACCTACATTGCCACCGCTTTTCTTCTGGTCGGACTTTAAGAGGAGACTTAAATAAGACACTTGAAGGGTGTCTGTCTTATTACAGATTTAGTTTTAAGGCTGAGACATGCTGGCACATAAGCACTTATTTTGGCATGAATGATCTAATTTATTTTTTAAAAGACATTAGGTATTTATTATTTGTCTTGTTATTTCATGATGTTTTTGATACTTTGTGGCTTCCTTTCAGGTTATTTAAAGTGCTTCAGTAGACTGTTCACTAAAGTAATACTTCCAGCATCAGATTATATTATAAAAAAGGCATTGACCTTTGGTATTAAAAGGCTGTGGAAAGTGGTTACCATAGCAACAGCATTGTTCTTCCTGAATCGGACATCTGGCCAGAGCAAGTGGGAAATCTGCGGGTTGGATAGTAAATTTTTCAACACTGCACATCAAGCTGTTCCCACACACACCCATGCAGAGACTCGTTTAGCAACCACAACTAGAATTTAAGATTATTTGAAGTTTTAATATCCTCAAGTGTTGCCTGACGGACTTTGTTGTGTAATTTAATCACTGAAATCAGGTTCTTTTTGAAGAGCACGATTGATCAACGTTTTCACAGGAAAATATTAAACCCCTGCTGTGCCAACGACTGTCTCAATCCGCCAAGCTTTTCCTCTCAAAGAGGTTCTTCATTCGGAGGGTTGCAAAATACCATGCCAAAGCACTTGAGCTTCACAATATCTATGTAAATATGTAACTAAGCTTCCTGGAGTTTAGCTTTGTTGGGTGTAATGAACTAAGACGGTGTTGAGAAAATAACGTCCCTTGTTTTTTTGATTGTTAAGGTCTATGCGACAATTCGGAGTGGATATATGTTAAATCTGCATCATGAGCATCTTTTGCCATTTAACTTTCGCATTTCACATCTCTCTAAAAACGTTCTACCATTCCCAACATATCATACAAATCCTCTTGATCCTACCTCACCTTGGGTTTGAACTGAAATCTGTCGTCTTTGTTGTAAGCTGCAATTCTTCGGTGTAAATTCATAATTGTGTGTCATGTACTGATTGCAAGTAAATTTCAAAACCTATCAAAAAGTTGCCTGTCTTGAATACGCCCAAATGTGAGTATTTTGACAAACGCTACTTCTTATTATACTTGTCTGTTGGGTTCAGATTAAAATGACAGTAAGCAGTACTGCAGGGTTTTTTTTTAAAGACTATTCTGTCAGCCACTCTATTGCACATTAACATTATGAATATATTCTTTGCTGCAGGCAATCAAACCAGAGACTGAGTTATCCCATTTCCAAGCTCTACAGGCTATTGTTTTTTCCTGTTTCATGTTAGATTGCATTTATGACAGTTTGACAGCTGCTGTCCTAAAACAGAACTGCAATAAACAATGCTAGATTTGTCAAATCTGATGCATCCCCAACACTCGGATGAATTATTTCTCCTAATGTGCGAGCAACAAGATATACGCATCAATCAGACAAGGTCCTAACTCTGCCAAAAAAAATCTGGAAGTCGTGAAAAGCTGAAGAAATCAGCTAAACAACACATTCCCTCAGTGGAGTCCTTTAATCCACCAATGAAAGTCAAGCGTCCGATCAAACTGCTTACTGGCTGAGACCTCTTGGTGTTAGACTTGCTTATTCATTAGTAGATCATGGTCTTTAATTGGAAAATGGACAGAAGGCCTGGACTCGGCTATCTTCCACCAGCTTTATTTCACAGGTCTCTGAGCAGTGGCGTATTTGTGTGATAGACTTCCATCCTCCTAATTGGGCTGAGAGGGAGGGGATGTGATGCTTGCTAATTGACATTTGTTTGATTGTGTGGGAAGAACCATATTTGTTTGGTGGCAGAAAGATCCTTTGAAGTAATCCCGTCTCAGTCTCATTCTCCCTCTCGAGCAATTAAGTTCTGGAACATTTTGCTTGCCCTATAAGACAGATGGGAAGAAGAAGAAAAAACAATTAAAATGGGTGGCAATTGATCTCATTAGTATGGAAGTCTTGGCAGAGGTGTGGATTTCTATTACCGGCACAGAATCATAACATCATAAACACAACATATTATGTAGAAGCTGACAAATGAAGCTGAAGCAGACAACACACATACAGTGTGATTAACCTCTGCAAAATATTACTATACTGAAAATATAAAATAGAGATTCATCTCTTGAAGGAAACAATATTCTCTTTTACAGGTTTATTCAGTAGTGGCATGCATCTGACAGCATGGTGATTTACTACGTTGTGTTAAGTGTCATTAGGGGGATTGCTAATAACGCTGCTGAGGGCCAGCATCAATAACTTTTACCAAATGGTAGCCCGTTCATCGTTATCATGGCCCACGTTTTCACTAAATGTCATGACAGCAACTGAGATTTACTATTCCTCCATAATATAAAAAAAAGATAATTGCAACTTATTCATTTTTTTTTCTTCTTCTTTGCAGTTCTGAGTTTATATCAGTTCATATTCGGATTTGCTTCTTGCAATACTGTGAAAAAAGAATAGAGATGTTAACATACAACTGCTAGTTCATGACTTGCAGTTGTGAGATAACTTGCAAAAAAGTCAGTATTGTGATACAAACTCAGAATTAAAGAGTCAAAATTGTAAGACAAAATCAAAACAAAAAGAAATCCGAATTGTGAGACAAAAAGTCAGAATTGCAAGAAAAAAATTAATAAATCAGAATTTTGCGAAAGTCAAAATTAAGCAATATAAACAGAATTGCATGACATTGTACTAAAATAAAACATTGTGTAAAATCCAAATTGTGAGGCAAACTTATAATTAAAAAAGCCAGAATGGTTGGATATACAACAAGAATTGCAAGAATTGTGAGAGGAAATGTCCAAGTTGTGACATAGAGATGTGATATGAGAGTCTGAATAAAGCTATACTATAAATACTCAGAATTGCACACACAAAAAAAGAAATCTGAAAAAACTTTCATGATTTGTAATTGGATTATCCTTTTTGTGCACTCTGGACTATCAGACGGTGCAGTTTTGCTTTGCTGTTCAGACTCCAAACTCTGGGGTTGTGTAAGGAATTTCATTATACAGCAGTAATTTAAAATGTTCCTCAAGCATCCTGAGGCTTGATTATCTGTCTGTTACATCAGACATGCTGTGATGTCTGTTTACGAAAATAGCACTGCTGGCATTATAACTTGTTAAAACTTAATGAGTATACTGTACTGTCAGAAAAAAAGTGCTAAATTAGTACCTTTAGGGATATGACAGCTTGTCACTGTAGCCTAAAGGGCACATTAGTACCTTAACATGATCTACAGGCACAACGAATGTGTCTTTGAGGATACTGCCCAACTGACAATTTGTTGTACCCCTAAAGGTGTAATTTATGTACAGTTCTTTGCTTGACAGCAAACTCTTTTGCAGTTACAATGTAGAATTACCTAATTTTCTAACTCAAAGCCAACAGAATATCTGCAAAAATATATGTATGCAAAGGGACCTATGAAGAGGCTGAGGATCGCTTGATTTCAAAAACAAACTTAGTTTTTGGCATGAATTCTGTTTGGCTCATCAAAACGAAAATATATGAAAAAGCATGCATGATTACTGTTTTAATAAATAAACCATCAGATCCTGCCTGTAGTCGTCTGTTTTAGATCACTTTTGCCAGTTGAATTATAGCAGTGTGTTATGTCTACATGCAATGCTTTTCAAAACACGAGAAGGCACATAACATGTAGTTAGTTTCATTAGAGCTCTTATTACTAAAAACTGATGAGCATCAGTCCATGTAGGTTGGATCTGAAGCCTATCCTAGCATCTTTGGCTATAGACAAGGAAACATGGACAATTTAGTGTCTTTAATTCTCATCTGGAAGTCACATGGAACAAAAATAGAAGCAATCATTATAATGTTTGATTTCCTGAGGACTTTGACTGATTGAACAATAATCACGCTAAATCTAATAAGACTTCAACACTGCTGAAAAACACCCTGCATACAAAATAATATTCAAATAACACCTTCTAGCCACACATACTGTTTTCTAATAAGTTACTTATTGGCTATATTTCACACCTCACACTGAAAATGTGTGGTGAATAGTTAGAGGTTGATTGAAGAATTGCTCTTAGCTGAAATTAGTATTCTGTGCAATAGATGAGCAGAAAAATAAAAGCTTTGTGTCATTTTTAAAGGATTTAGATAAATTACCTCCTGCAGAACATCTTCTGCCTGCATATACCTGTTGTTTAGCCTCAGGGGGCTTATACAAACACCATATTTTGTTCTACAGATTGACTTTATGTCATTAAACTCCTAAAGAATGATAATGAATAAATCACAGATTTATGTTCCAGACAGACTGTCAACATGACAGAGGCTCTGGCCGGTATGTTCAATCACGCACCATTGCTATTGAAATATAGTAACAAGTATATTGAAGGATGAGAGTTCCTCTGTCCGTTTGAAAAGGTTTGTCAGGGTAAATACAAGTTCGACTCTATTGACAGCATCTGTGTGCAGTCGATCAGGCTACCAGATATAATCAAACCAGCTTGTAGCCCAGCATGAAAAAGCAAACATTCTCCTGACAGTTACTGACACTTAAGGGCTGGACATGTTTACTGCTGTTTGGTGAAATCCAACCATGTGAGGATGAAACATTTCTCAACACAAAGTTGGCCAGTGATAAACACAAATGTGCTTGGTTTAAAAGCAAATTGTGAGCTGTGCTTTTTGCCCTATTACTTTTCTGCCAATTTACCTTTTTTTAGTCGACATGGGTCAGTAGGAATGCATGTGATCAGGAAGTGAGGGACAAGTCATGAGAAAATGTCACCATAAATTATGCATCAAAGTCTGTTGAACTTTTAAATTGACCAGGTTTACAAATATAAAGGACAAATTACTACTTTGCTCACAATTTTGCCAAGGCTGGGCTGATTTGACTAATATGTACATACTGTACTTAAGTAATAAAACTTGTTCGTTTCATGCATGCTGACTAAGGGAATCAGTCTCTTAATGTGTTTGGTGAGTAAAACCATGACATAATGACTGTATCATCAACAATATTCAACAAATTTATCTTATGAAATTTGCATTGAGCAGGTCAGCGTTTGTTGCTTTTAAGAATGTGCTTTAGAAAGAAGGCATTTAAAAATGAACACTTATGACCCAACCAAAACACAGTGTCGTGGTGACATAAACGTGTACTTTTACAGTAAACATTAACATCTAAACCTCTGTTAAGACTCAACAAGAACTTTGTAATTACCTACAAATTAATGCACTCATTTTCTTGTTGCCAGGCAGAACTGCTTGCATGACCACACATTAAATAACGACCAGAGTGAGCTGTTGTAGTAATTAGGATTTTGAGTCGACAGTACTTAAAAATCTTAAGCTTATATAAAATAACTTAAAAATGTAAGTGATATTTAGTCAAAATTACTTAATTATTTAAGCAAAGACTTAGGTTAGTAAGTAGCAAATCAGGCAAATTTGTTGTTAAATGTTTGATAATTTCAAGTATTTGACCTTTAAAATACAGTAAAGTGTGACCAAAAATTTCAACTTAAACCACTTTACACCCAATTTATTATTTGGTAAGTGGTCAATAAGGTAGATCATAAGCTAGGTCACAAGTAGTTCAGGGTGGTAATTTTAACAGTTTGAAGCTTTTTATATCAATCCTGACATGAAAGGCTCCTAAGGCTCCTAAGGGAGGACAGGTTCAGAGAAGCCTGTGAGAATTGCTTGAATTGCCTCATGCTGAGATTATTATTTGTCAGCGGGCAGAAAAGAGGCACTGCGAATCCAAATGGCTGATGCCAATACCACGTTCATCAGCAGAGCTGTTGGGCAACCGTTTGAAATGGCATTGATTTCCCCAGGCTTTATTGTGTTTACAGTGCAGCACCCTTATCAGGGTATACGCCTTTCAATTAGTCAGCAGCCTTGCAGAGGCATAAACAAGGCCGACAATGATTACATGTGATTTGCCCTCAACATAACTACTGCCTGTGATTTACAAAGCATGTCCTAGTATTTGGGTGGGGAAATAACATGTAAAATCACACAATCAAAATTTCTGATTACTTTTGTGATGGAATTCGGGTCTCAGGAGACACTGCTAAAATCGACATAGATGACAATGACATCAGTTTCTACCAGTTTAAGGAACTGAAACAAAATGGGCACACTTTTTTAAATTTATTTAATTAACCAATCCTTAACTACGATGTTTGCCTCAATAAATTCCTAATTAGCTGCTTGTTAATAGTTAGTAAGGTTGTTATTAAGTTTAGGTATTGTGTAGGTATATAGAACATGGTCATGCTTTATAAGCACTAATAAAAGCCCAGTGTGTTATTATTGGGCATGCTAATAAGCAGTTAGTTAACAGTAAGAATTCATCCTTATACTTAAGTGTTAGCAACTAAATTAGCAACTGGGAATATCCTGTCATGCTCACACCTGAAATCTTTTAGTAAAGTTTGTGCGGGAATAATATGAATAATTCTAGCAAATCACTACTATAAAATGATAGTTAAACGAACCAAACTGTTTCCACTCACTGCTTAACTGCTCAAGCACACATTTACTGAATCATTTCACAATATCCTGTTCTACTCTGCATTGGGGATATTTATATATTAAAGTGTCATTAATATAAAACACTAAATCAGCTATTCTATTTGTGTTTTCACCATTTAGATAAAATGGAATAATTTAATAGCTGATGAAAGTCAAGGCAGAATCCCAGTAAAAGATATTCATGGTAAATATATTTCATAATTTCAATGAAAGTAAATGAACATCTATTTAATTGCCCCAATTTTTAAACTTGAAGACAAGTCTTTTTTAAATAAATAACAATGTATGTTACTCAAGTGACCAAAAATATGTCTCCAACTTTCTAATTAAAATAGAAACAAAAACCTTTGATATTTTTCAGAAACACAAAATGGGTTGGTTTTTGTACCATACAAACGGTATTTTCTAGCACCCTACACCTAAACCTCCCCCCAACAGAAAAGTATAGTATTTATAGATTTTACAAAAATTAATTTAGTATGTTTTTTAAGTCTTCAGAATTATGGGGACGCAGTCAATGTGCTCATAAACCACCTTCACGTTGTAATATATTTTATGTCATAGCCATTATCATTGTACAAATGTGGTTAAACCACCCAACCAGAAAAAATATTTTGTGCCATCTATGGACGAGAAAATCAAAAAATGGTGTCATCCTATTAAGCTGATTAATGCTGGTAGCTTGTTTTTCTTAGAAGTAAATGGCAGAGCAGAGTCCCCACACTTGAGTTCATGCATTATCTCCGAGCTCAAAGACAGCTCTTTTGTTCTTCGTGATGTTTGTTTATGCGTATATCTGTTTATAAGGACGGTAAAAATTAATTTGTTTTTCTTAAACGAAATTGAGTTTCTTGCATCTTTGCTTTCTGGGTAGAGACACAAATAATCACATGCTGTCAAAACTGCATTTCATCTTTTGATTTTGACAACCTAGACAGACATGTAGCCTTCGCAGGGCGCACGAACGTGATAAAAGAGCAACCGTGTAATCGAGTAACAAACGTTAAAGGGACACCACATATAAATAAAAAAACATTTAAATCAAATTAGAATTAGAAACAGTTATCGTTGAGACATGCATGTATCTTTGCCTTAGAGCTGCAAAAGAAGAGAGATGTGAGGCATTGAAATAAGAAACAAGACAATAGACAGGCAGATAGATAGATAGATAGATAGATAGATAGATAGATAGATAGACAGAAAAAGGCAATGACACAGGTTATTTAATCCATTAAGCCTTTATTGTTTTCATATCTAAGGTCTGAGGTACTGGAGCAATTCTACCCTGGGAGTTGGAAAGCATCAACCCTTCTGGTTTCTCCTAATGAGAAAATAGCAAAGGTGATGTGTCAACCCTTTGGTTTTTGTCCACATGGCAAGAAAGTCTACTAAAATAGTGTTTAATATTATGAGTAACTTCTCAGTTCACTGTTTTGTAAGTGTGGACAGACACGTGGGTTTCTGCCTTTGTAGAGTGTACATGTTTGGTCAGCCTATTTTTATTTTTTCCTTTGCATGTGCTTGAAACCCTCTGAGGTTTACAGATCTATCTTTGACATATTTAAAAGAAATCATCAGTTTTAGGGCAAATAAGGATGAGACATTCATCCTCTACAGCCCATTACATTTGATTAGCAAATTGAATAGCAAATGAAACAACTAAAAACATTTACATTCAGTCACAGATACTTTGCAAATCAGGAAATCCAGTGTCCAGGCTGGATATCTGCATGTTTGTTTGATTTTATTTTTTTTGCCTACTATATTTATAGAATAAAATATGACACACATTAAGCAACCTGTTTCTGTATTAACACAATCACATGGCTCTCTCACATGCCACAAACAACCCATAACACACATTCATTATTCTGTTCCCTGTGGCAAAATGATAATGTTTCCGCTCTTAATGTTATTATTTAAGAAATTCTGCATTACGATATAGGTGCAAATCACGATCTTAATACTGCTGCCCCAGAAGGGGGGCAAGAAAATAATAACTACTAGTAATCCTCCAAGAAAAATCTCTGAGCATGGTTATTTATGACAGATATTTGCATACTGCCTCTAAGCTCAAATCTGATTGGACAAGGGTGCCCTAGGTCACATGTGAAAGCCTGGGCTTAATAAACCAGATTAAATACCTTTTCTTTATTTATATGTAGATTCCAGGAGCTTGTCAACAAATTTCTGCTATTGCTTGTCTGCCAGTGGCCTTCATGCATCAGAATAATTTATTCAAAAGGTTCTCCTACAGTTTTAACACAAAAGCTCCGGTTTTGCTTTTTCATTTTGTAACAGAATTTTACTTCGGTCAATATTCCTAAACTGAATATTGAGGGGAGTTAAATTGAGAAATGCTCAATCTCATCACCCAGAACTGACCCCTCTTTTCATTATTTTCAGCCATAGAACATTCTGCATGAATGATTTTGCCTCAGTTAATGAATTTTGGCTGAAACACTGTACATGTTGAAGAATGAATGGGTCAACTGAGGCTTCATTCACCCTGATGTATAGTGATACGATACGAGAACCTCACATTTAGTTCCAGAACATAATCACACCTTTCAACTGTCTATCATCCATCATCCAAGAACACAGTGGGAACATAGTAAATTTCAAATAACATATGGCAGTTACATTGTTAAAAAGCCGCAGCACAGATGAAGAGCTATGAAATGATGAGACATAGACAACAGTATAGCGACAACTCACGTAATAAACCACCATGAATGCTTCTAAATCCTTTATATGTTTGAATATATCCCACTTACGATAACTGGGGAAGCAGAATCATGATGGTTGTCAAAACATGTATCTCTCAGCTTTGTATTGAAAGCATGAAAGAGTTCAGCTCAGCTTTAAATGACAAATTAACACCTCTCACATTTGACAAAAAAGAAAACCGCTAGTTGTATCACTTTACTCTTATGCAGAAAGCGACAAAGACACTTTTTCTCTCTCTCTCGCTGGTCTTCATTTTTCAAATGGGATCCAAAAAGCATGTAGAAGGGCCATACGCTGCCTCAATGGGCTCATAATGGCTGCCATAGTACCGTGACCCATTCGCCTTGTCTGTGAAGGATAGAAAAATAAAAAGGATAGAAAAAAAAGGGACTCTCAGTTTTATGATGCATCCCTGACACATCAAGAAGCCAACTGAGATGCAGAAACACATAGCAAACGAACAGCACAAGAACACAAATCGCCTCCACACGTGAGAGAGGATGACAAGTTCAAGAAAACCTTTTTTTGTAACGCATGAAACCGACACACGCACAGTTAGGACAGTTTCACAACATTTTCTCCGTTAATAATTTACAGTGTTTTGGCAGTAGACTTTGAAATGGCGGCTGGGCAGAGAGAGAAAGAGAGAACGCGAGAACATGCCGAGGCCGTGCACATCTGCAGTTCCTCACATGCTTGTGTTTTCATGTTTGTCTTATTTAATTTTTTTTACAAGTGACTGTCCTTATGGGTCCACAAGCTTCTGCTTTCCTTCAGGAGTACGGAACAAGCAGATGGTGTTTGTGAGAAACTTTGGGGTCCTCGTGTTTCTCGAGAAGGTCCTTGGCTTCTAGTTCTCATGTTTGTGCCAAATGATAACATGCCAAGAAAACGCAACAGAGACTTTTCCCTCATTTTACTCTGTCCTTCACTCATTAGAGTGGAGCGGCCTGGCTCCCCCTGTTGGTGTGGAGGGGTTTACGGTGTTCAGCAGGCAATCTCCTCTAGCGTGCCCAGGGTGGTCTGGAGGGGAACGCTGACCGTGTGGCTAATCGACTCTGAATGGTTCATCACCGGATCACAGGTACTCTGAGAAAAAAAAAACACAGATGTTAGCGTTCTTAAAACTGTGTGCCCGAGGCTCAACACAGTCATTCCACACACTGAGATTGTGATATTTAAATAAATTATGTGGAGCTTAGCAAGCAGTTTTTTTTTTTTTTTACCACGTCCTCTCCATGACTCTCTTCCTCCTCCTCTCGGTTCAGCAGGTCCAGCAGTCTCTCCTTCACCACCTGCCAGCACACATCACAAACCACCATCTCATTCACTGCCAAATCAGGTCTCAAACTGCTGGCCTCAGAACAGCTTTGTAACTCTGCCAGCGCTGCGTTAATCAAATCAGAGACATGGGTTGCAGCCCAGGGCACTGACCACAGAGGGATCACGGGATCAGGAAATCACACAGGAATTGAAATTGGTGTTTTGGAATGGGAAAATTTGGTCTAGCTTTCAGTTCAGAAATGAATCTGCAGATGCCCATGTTTTCAATAGACAAATGATCTCAACTTCTCCCATCTCAAATGCCACAGGAATGGACATTTTCTGAAGTTGGAGTTAATAAAATAATCTGAGACCTTTTTTTTAAATCAAAACAAACTTCATAGTGATGCTAGATTTTCTTTTCTTTTCTGAGCCCTTTAGAAATGTATTTATTTCTTCTCAAAAAAGCAGCTAGCTACAAAGCAAACCATTTCTTGGACAAACTCGTCTGTACCGTCACACAAGGTCTTCTCCCTGCCTCTGCTCTTTGCTGTGAAAGCGAACTGAACCAAGAATAAAAAGAACATTTTAATCCATGTTTTGAAACAAAGTAATCAATCTACAGGCATGAAAGCATCCTTAATGGGATGTGTTTTAGTTACTATTTAATATTCATCTTGTTGTCTGACAACAGAAATTGAATATCAATGAAAAGAGCTGTATTGTGAATTTGCCTGTATTAAAATAGTGTATATTACCTTAGAGAGCAGTAGAAAGGCAAACAAATGTAAAAGGATGGCAGAATACAAATGCGATGTAATAGTAATGAATATGATAATTAGTGAATGACATCATTAGCAACTTTTCAAGCAGCCTTTATTAGTTTCCATTGAAAATTGTTGGCAACAGTGGATGTCTGAGAGTGGTTTTGAGATCTTTGCTCTCTTATAATCACAAATATACAAGACTGTAATAGATTTAGATGCAATTTTAAATTTGATTAATATTCATTTATAAAGGGATAGATAAGACATAAAAAAGCATGTTAATCGTTGTTGAGTCGGCTGTGCTTTTCTTGGAATACATTTTTGGTCATGTGAAAATCTTTGGCCAAGTCTGATACTAATGGTAAAGGCCTAGTTCATGAATATTACTTAGGTCACATTATTGGGTTGCAATAGGAGGTTACCAAGAAATGTGAGGCTGACCTAATCAATATGCATGAGCTCTAGTATGATTCATAATATCACACACTTGGGAGAGAAGCCTTTGCCCTGGACCAGAGGAGGCTTAACATGCCCCGTGGACATTATTGAGTCATGTGAATAATAAAAAAAAAAGGCTGGCTAAAAGGTCAGTTCTTATGACCATATTTTCAAAGCTAAAATCTCATTGGGCACTGGGTATAGTTCTCATGCATTGACAATGAAGCTAAATGCTTTAGTGTTTCTTTTTATTTTTATGTGCTTTGCTAACAGCTGCCAAAAGACTTAAAACCCAGAGAAGCTTAAGCTTCAGATAATAATTTTTAAGATGAAATATGTTCTTTTAAAGTGGTTTTGCATCACAAATCCATTAAAACAGGACAGGATCAGAATGTAAAATGAGTGAGTGTCTGTGTGTGTGTGTGTGTACCCCCTGAGGGTATGAGTGGTGTAAGGGCTTGTGCTGGCTGCTGTCCATAGAGCAAAGAGACCAGCAGCAATGCAGAATTAATGAAGGCTCATTATGATGAAACTCTCCATCAGAGTGTCATTCATTCTACACCAGAGACAGACTGAAGTTTTCAACAGCCATCGCTGTGTCTGGGGAATCTGTGTGTGTTCATGTGCTTCTCTGAATATATTTGCATTTATCATGTCTGAGTGTGTTTATTACAGTGTGTATAGTGTCTCCTGTGCCTCTGAGTCTGGACACTGAACAGCATGTTTGTGTGTCAGACAGGGTTCAGAATTAACACTCGACAAATGCCAAATGCATGTAAAAATTGGCTTTGGTGAGTAAATATATATACATTTCCTGCCAGAGGCTGGTAACTATTAAGAATGATAATCACATATGCACAATATGTCTAGCAATCTTATCGCAAAGGGTACACATCACATTTTTGACACGGTGAACCAGACTCATTTTGTATATCACCATTCAAGTTTTTTTGAAAGACTTCTCAGCATGACTTATGCTCAACAAAGCTGCATTTTGCTTTAAACACAGTAAAAATAATATTATGAAATATTAATAAAATTAAAAGAACTGTTTTCTATTTAAATATATTTTAACGTGTAATTTATTCTTGTTATGGCAATGTTGAATTTTCAGCATCATTACTCCAGTCTTCAGTCACCATTTTTCAGAAATGATCCTAATGCATATTTGCCGCTCAAGAAATGTTTTATAGATGTTTTGTGCAAATCTTTTGTAACATTATGAATAAACATTTAATAAAAGTACAAATTAAAACACCACAAAGTCTTATTGACCCCAAACTTGTGAATGGTAGATGCTGCAATTTTGTGACTATGATGAAGACTGTGATGATGGCAAATTATTAAATACATATTTCTAAATAAATGCTTATAAATATGTTGCATATTATAATAAATATATTATTTATAATGTAATAGAGAATGATACATAAATGCAAAAATAATACATTTTATGTATATCTTCTCAATTTGCGTCGCAATTTATTTTGAACCCTGTGTTTAAATGTTGACATACCTCATATGCATAATCAAATAGTTCCAGTATGGTCAGGATACTTGCACCGATAAACAAGCCCATCTGACCACCAATGTCACCTGCAGCATAAATGTATTTATGATTTAGAGGAACAGAGAGAGAGACAGAAAGATGAAAGACACATGCTGCAGTGTGCTGTGTTACCTAGTAGACCCGCCACCTCGTATGCTTTCTTCTGCTCTATGGTCTCATAATTCAGAGCCTCAAAGAACACATCCAGAACAAGGATATTGTCCCTGCATTAACAGAACACAAAGAACCCAATGTTTTGAAGTTATATTCTAATTCATAACCTTCCTGGAAAAAAGTGATTTGTTTGAACCAGAAGTAAATACATGCACAACACAACACAAGCAACAGAGATTTCTGATGTAGCAGGATTTAAACCAATGAGATTTCACTGTAGGTGGAGCCAACTAGTGTGATGCATCAGAAATAAAAACAAATGACTAATGAATTGTCATGGCTGCTTTTGACAGATGTTCATTGTTACAGATCGTTATTCTAGTGATTACTGTACATCTGCACTAGTGCACATCTTCCCGATCCTGTGTGTCACCTGATTATGATACAGTTTTTGGCTTTTTTCACCTCTAGTACTTGTCTCTACTAGAGCAGTCTCAAGAACAGGCCAAAGGTAAATTGGCAGTTATTCAATGTTAGTTGGTAAACTGCAAGAGGGCTAACCTCTAAACCCTGACAACAATTACGCTAGCATTATCTCAAGCATTCATTATGCACCTCTATTATGCTGCAGAGATGAATGATCTTGGCATGACCGATAATTTGTGTGCATGTGTGGAGGAGTTAAAGTAAACAAGTTTTTTCTATCATCATAAAATGAAGCAGTCTAGAAAAGCTTATCTCTCTAGCGGGACACCAGAGTGATGATATGCTGTCTGCTTTATGCTGATTTAATTGACTCTGTGCTTGAGCAACATCACTGTGTTTGTGTGTGTGAAAGAGAGGGAGAGTCAGTATTCTCAATAGCTCCACGTCGCAGACACATCAGTCACAAGCTTATCGCTATGACGATGAACTAATGAATGGAGAGGATGTGATATCTGTCACTATATTGAAGAACAACTCCCTGAATCTTCCTGACACAGAGCAAAAGTGTTCCAAACTTGTCAGCTAAATGTCTAGAAGAGAAATAAATATGTCTGAGAGCCACATCAAATGTCCTGGCGTCCTAATGTGGCTTTTATTGTAGAGAAGCGCATCTATTAACTGAGGCAACATTTCAAACACACATTAAGTAGGACAATAATACACAGGGGGAGTTTCTTTGACACAAGTAAAGCTTTCTCTCAAAATACAGCGTCCATTTCCTTGTGTTCAGTGTCACAACCATGCTTGTGCATCATTTGTAGTGCAAAAAGTATATAAATCCAATTTGAATTAATATGCTTAATTTGTATTTTAAAAATTATAATTGTAAATGTGAGTACAGTATGGAAATTAGGATAAAATACAATTTAAAAGCAAACTTCGCTGTTTAAGTGTTTTTAATTAAAAAAGTTCAAATTAAAATGTATAATTTAATAATTAATTATCAATAAACGTCAATAAAAGTCATATTGACACAGAAACATTACTTTTTCACATTATATATATATATATATATATATATATATATATATATAAATCAAATAGTATGTATATATATATATATATATATATGCACATACTGTATATATATAATGTACTTAAATATATCCAGGTACATTACACAAATGTTCCTGTCATTTCACTTTCACATCCCTTGATTCATGTCCAGTTTAGTTCAATCTTAAATATATTATAATACAATAAATTGGAGTAGAGTCTTAATTTCAGAATTTTTCTCAAGCTTAATAACAGCCCAGCTCATCCCTGCTAGAAGAGTGCAAGCCTGTGATCGTTAACAAGCTATATCATTGTGATCTTGATATGAGGTGGAACATTAACTGGTAATTCTGCAAATTGGTGGCAGTAATGAGGTAAAAGTTAAAACTTGTAAAAGGTATTACAAGGACAACAATTAAAAAGTTTGGAAAGTGGAGAAAAAGTTACAAAATCCATAAAAAATACACATCAGAGACCTTTTGAATGCTGAATTCAAAGTACTTTTGATGTATTTGAGGGAAAAGTGACTTTTAACACAGACATGTGAGTGTACTCACGTGATGTACTTTTCTGACCGGTTGAACTTCTTCTCCAGGTAGCGTGCAGAAGTTTTACTTGGGATCTTGACCATGGAAAGCTCTTTGTTGTATCGAGTCATGTTACAGGGGCTCCTGCAGATGCAGTTTGTGCCTTCAACAGCTGACAGAGCAGCTATAGAAGGCATGAAAGGGTATAGAGGAGAGGAAAAAGAAAAGAGAAAAAGAAAATGAGGAGAGACAGGAAAGGGTACAGGGGAGAAAGCGAGAATATATGTCAGTTTTTTCTGCAGGCAGCATTCCTGGGTCCTATGACATTGCTTAACAGACAACGTAAAGAACATGAGGGTCTTTTCAGTGTCTTCACATACACAAACACACACACAATGATTGGAGTATAATTCAACTTTTGGCCTTGTCAGAAGTCTTTAAAATCGCTGCTGTCAACTCTTGACGGCTTGGAAAAATATTATGTGTTGCACTTCTGATTACCTTTAGAGAGATACTGCAAGCATGATGAAAACCACCGCTATGAATCTGATAAACCGCAATGATCATACTGTCAAAGTCCTTTCTAACATTCTAGAGAAAACAAAAGACTGATTGATTGGCAGGTGAAACGTATTTATCTTGAATAAACTTGCTGACATTTAGCTTTCGGTGATTGATAAAATGCTTCAGTGTGTAGAGGACTGCAACTGGAATGCCAATCATAGTTTGGAACCGAAGCCAAAGCATCCTAATAGGATCAAATAAGAATTCTCAAAGCCCCTACTGGATATAAAGAAATTGCTACAGGACATTTTGATTCATATCTGATTCCTAGAATCCAACTGGGTCTTTATCACACTCCCACTTATTGCATTGGAGCTGTGATTTCCATCAAGTGTCTTGCAGCTGGGCAGTTCATAAAATCACTGGGGAGCTACAGGAGATAAAAACCCTCAACAATTCCTTTTAAATTCCATTTGATATTCTACAAGACCATTTTATACTATTGTTTGTCATCATAGCCTTATTTATCAATGGCAATGCAGGTTTTTTTTTTTCAGCTAGAATAAATTTTTATTCTTTCTGTTTATTTCCCTTTTTTGTACATGTAAAATAATAATTTGCTATTCTTTTGTCTGTTGCCAAGGGCTGGAATCGTTTGCTCTTGGCTGTGCCTTCCTCAGACTTCTAATCAGCTCATAACTTGCATGACCTGGAGATGGAATCTGACCTTTCACAGAAACATTTTTTAAATTCCCCCTTCCCTGACCTTTTCTATCTCCACCTCTGTTTTCTCTCCTAACATCCAACCCCTCTCTCACCTCTGCTGTTGAAGATGATGCTAAAGTCACATAATTTAATTGCTGAATTAAGTCAGATTTAACCTCCTCCTCACACACACTCACTCACAGAAAATTGGGCAGAAAACACACACACAAACACAGGACTATTAAATCTGCTATAATCTTGTGCTAAATCCATCGTTCTGTATGAACTTCTCAGCACCATTCACATCGCATAACTTTCACATAATTTTCTCTGAGCATTGCCAATGGCAGATCCTGTGCTCAAACCACAAGGGTGGTGTTATGGAGAACATTTGTGAGTTTCATACTAACACACTACTTGCACTACTGTTACTATAACAGTACAGAATATAAACAGTGCACAGTGTGGACATTTTCTGCATGCATGGAAAAGTCCACTGATCTGTCAAAACAACCAAAGCATACAACCAAAGCATGCCGCATCTAGATATCCCACACATTGCACTTGACTTCAGTTTACAATGTGGCTAGCAAATCCAAACACAAATTTGATCATGTTTGGCCTTTTTGTTTATAGCATAATATAGTATAGTATAGAGTATATGTAGCACTTGTGTCAATAATATTAACTTAGGCCAGTAGGTTCGACTATGGAGATGCAATTAAAACAACAACAGAGTCAAAACAAATCTTTGTATTGAAAATAGCCTTTGTTCTGATTACTATGGTTTTTTTTTATAAAAGGGGAAAAAAATGAAATTAAATGAAACTCAATAATTGTCACAATTTCCTTTGTTCAAAATAAAGTCAGAATTACATCAATCTCAGCTCCAAGGAAATTAATTGAACTATTTGTTCAGCAGGGTGCACCCTCTAAGCTATGCAAAATTCTTAGAATACCACAACTTTTGAAATCAAAATAAACATTTACAAATGTTCAGTGTAATAATGTTGACAGTTCACTCAATTATAATAAAAAAAATAACAAAAATAACTCCTTAGTGTTAAACACAAAGCCAATAAACAGTTCAGAAGACAGAAAATAGTTCAAACTCAGTCCAAAAGATTTGTTTGGAAAGTTCGGTTCAAGAGATTCAGATCAGTCTGTTCGTTTGAAAAATTCAATTCAAAAGATCCGGTCAAAAGATTCAATTCAAGGAATCAAAATAAATGAAATAGAATCACGGAAATGATTCGATTCAAACGTTCCAGATGACAAAACAGATCCATAGAAACGAAAATACTTGTGAAAAGTCTCTCAACCGCAGCTCAGTTCGGTTGATAGATACTAGTGGGCAATCAAAACTTTCCTACCCATTTCCTCTGCGATGGTTGGAACTTAACTTTCACTATAATTGCTCATCTCGCTGGGAAGGCTCGCCATCTTAAATCAACACTGAATTGAGCGTAGTTCCAGCATAGGACAAAAGACCTGACCTGCATATATAACAGGCAGTTTTTAGTTCACAACACAGATTAAATTCACAGTTCTCAGTTACACATCGATACATACTAATACATTG
>JAUMHQ010000048.1:10079444-10091756 GCA_032361165.1 Enteromius paludinosus
GGATTGAGACATGAAAGTACGCGTCCTTCAGGTCTATAGCTGCAAACCAATCCTGGGGACGGACGCATGGGAAGATGTGCATGGTCGTAACCCGCCCCCTTTCCTGGGCACTATGAAGTATGGGCTGTAAACCCTGTCCTCATATCAGCTGGAGGGACCGGCTCTATTGCTCTCTTGCTTTTTCCAGTGTAGCAATCTCTGCACGAAGGACAGGGGCATTTGCAGCGTTCACTGATGTGAAGCGAATGCCACTGAACCTGGGCAGTCCCCGGGCAAATTGAATCGCATAGCCGAGCCAGATGGTCCGAAGGAGCCAACGAGACGGTCTGAGCCCTATCCAGGCATCTAAGAAGCGTGCAAGAGGCTCCAACGGGACGACCGGGGTGCCGGTGGAGGGCAGTGAGGGGGAACGCAGGGACCCGGCCCGGGCGTCTCTAAGCCGGTCCGAGGCGGGGTCTGAGTGGATCCCACTCTTACCTGCGTTCTGGCAGAAGTGAGGCTGGAAGTCCGTGGGGTCGTCCTGCGGGTACTCAAACTGCTGCCTGAAACGAAAGGAGAGAGATTGTGAAACAAGTTCTTTTTACATGACTGTGCATAACACCTCGTCCCCTCAGGGGACCCAGAGACAGAGAACCTGTTCTTTCCATCGAGATTTTGAATTTTTACACGGCCCTCTACCGGGAGAGGGAGTGGTGAGCTCACCAACTCCCGAAGAACAGTACCTTCCATCCCTGGGTTGCCCGACCTGGGGCCTCCTACCCTTTCCGGCAGGGGCCTGTGCGGCGACAAGCAGGCTGAGGCTGTGCCAACCGGGCCCGGGTAGAGGCAGCAGCCGACCGCCGTGGCACAATGTGACGGATAGCCTTAGTCTGCTTCCTGGCAGCGTAGAACTGCTGGGTGAAAGTCTCCACCGTGTCGCCGTAGAGGCCGGTCTGGGACACGGGGGCATTCAAGAACAGAGTCTCGTACGCCTCGCACATGTCGACCAGACACAGCCATGGACAGCGCTCTTGGACTACGAACGTAGACATCATACGACCCAGAGCCCGTACAACCTTCGTCACACGTAGCGCGAGGTCCGTACGGTACAGAGTTCCGACAGAACTTCCAGGTCGTGGCCACCCTCGTGCAGGACCTTCAGTGCCTTGGCCTGATGGACCTGCAGCAACGCCATGGCGTGCACGGAGGAGGCAGCCTCTCCACAATCTTTGTAGGCATCATCGACGAGAGCCGACGAACAACCTACAGGCCCCGGAGGGGAGCAACGGGTTACCCTGCCAGGAGGTAGAAGCCTGAGGACAGTTGCTTCGCAACAGACCTCTCCACCTGGGGGACCCCCGTGTAGCCCCTAGCTGCATCACCGTCAAGGGTGTTGAAGGAGGACGAGCCACTGGGTCGCTTCCTAGCATTAAAAGGTGCCTTCCATGACCGAGTGAGCTCATCATGCACTTCCGGGACGAAAGGCACTGGGGTGGGTCCCTGCGCACCAGCACGGGCCTCAAAGAGGTTCCAATCGTCCAGCTGGGAAGGTACAGAAAGAGATGGATTCCACTCAATCCATCCCCCCTGGAGCCCGGGAAAGCATAGCAACTAGCTCTGGATCGGCGTCAGGCACGGTCGAACGTCCAGCGGACGTCGCCCCGGTCGATGCGTCATCTCCAGAACCGTACTCTCCTTCTGATGGTGCAACCGACATCTGTTTGTCGGGGGGAGCCCCAAGGGTTAAATCCGTGACCGTTTTGCGGTGAACCGAACTGACCCGATGAGAGCTCTAGCGGTATCGGAGTGTGGTGACAGGGGGCGCTCTCCGAGGAGAGTTCCCGCCTGTCGCTGGAAGACCAGCCCGTCCTGCCCCGGAAGAGGAAGCTCCGCGGACACTGCCAACGTGAGCTCCAGATCACGGAAGCAGAACGGGAAGCTAGTGAAGCCTTGTCCACAGCTCCGAATTGGTCATGCTACTGCAAGCAGACATGACTCATCCACGAACGCTGTCTTTGCGTGCTCTCCCAGCACGTTAGACAGCGTTCGTGACCATCCGCCGGCGCCAGGCAACGGCCGCACCCAAGAACGCACGGGTGGTATGACATCCTGAAAAGGATGCGTCTTTACAAAGACGTTCCACCCGTAAGCCTGTCTCCTAATGCTTTTACTCTTTTTGTGAAGGCTGAAGCGCACAGGGGGGATGGATACTCGGAACACAAAAGCTGGTAGTGCAATGCAATTGCGACCGCCACTCGACTGGAACCACCGCCGCTATATATATATTTCTCTTAGGTCTTGTTTTGTATTTCCAGTTTGTTATATTTGACTTGCATGTTTGTTGACCTAATGTTTCTCTACTTGATTACTGTTCTCCTTCAATGTCTGTTTGTAATATCTCTTCTTTGTTACATTCATTGTAAAGTGTCCTTGAGCTCTGGAAAGTTGCTATATAAATAAAAATTATTATTATTATTATTATTATTATTGTTTTTATAGTTAATCCCTTTTTTCTTTGACCAAATGTACCCAACAACCTTATTAATACCAGTAATTTTTGACTCTTTGGGGACATATTTTGGTCCCCATGAGAAAAAAAGAGCAACAATACAGAGCAAAGTTATTTTCTGTGAGGTTTATGGGTAGGGGTAGGGTAATGGGATAAACAATATACAGTATGTACACAATAAAAACAATTACGTCCATGAAATGTCCCAATAAAACATGGAAACCAGTGTGAGTGTGTACGTGTGTGTAAAGATCACACTTACCCAGAGCAGGTTCAGCACAGTCCTTATACTGTTCAGGAGTGCAATACGAAGAATCACCTAGAAATGAGAGAGAAAGAAAAAAAAGTAAGTGCCAAAGAATAGTTCTTCTTTATTCAGCCTCCTTAAATTAATAATGAAACACTGAAAACACGTTCTGAGTAGGAGAAAAACAGACCCAGCCTTCACCCAGCCCTCACCCAGCAGCAAGACAAGGAAATAAACAACAGGGAATGTGTGTGCGTGTGTGTGTGTGTGTGTGTGTGTGCATATGGGAAAGAGTTTTGTGCACGTCTGCACTTGCTCTTGGCCAAAATGTGTCAGACGTATCCTGAATGTACATCACAAAGCAGTCACAATCAGTTAATGAATCTATAATTACAGTATTAGAGCAGGGCGCCTGTGTGAATGAAGGATTAATCATCTATGATATAATTGTCCTGTCTTAGGCATCAATTGAAGTAGCGAGAGGTTGAGGTTGGCACCTATGGGTTAGTATTAATAGGGACCTTGAAAAAAAGTGCAGTTTTATCAGATAGTTGAAAATGGAGACCATATAGTGTCATTAAAAAGAGACCGGTTGAAAATGAAAACGACTGCAGCACTAACTTTAAAGATCAGCTATTATGGGGGAGCATAAATTGGTATTAAGAATGGGACATAAAGGGCACTAAGTCACAATGAAAAGTTCATGAAATCATATGCGTCTTTAAAAAGGCCATTTAGCATCAGTTAAAGATGACTATTTATGAATAGGACAAAATTACTATTTAATCAGTGAAATGAGATTAGCATGAACGTTTCTGAAGACCAATTTGTGCAGAGATCTTCCACACTTTTCAAATTATACAATATGCCAAATTCACTGATGGTTTATGCTTACAAGCCCTTGCTGTCAGTTCAGGAACTTGTTCCAAATCACCTTTGACCCACAGAAAACTCAATTCAGTTCTATACTCTGACCCCATCTAAAAAAGTTCAGTCAGGTTTTTGCTCGGCTGCCAAAATGCAAACCACAAATGCCACAACCCATCAAGTTATCGCTGCACACAAACTCATGCTAACTTGCTTTCTGCCAGAATATGAGATGTAACCTCAAGAATTAAAGACCTCAGAAGGGTTTAAACGGAGAAGATGGGAACATTGGTTCCTGCTGGCTTCGTGATAGACAGTACAAACTCTATTTGTCATAACTATTCAGTCACAGACATTATTAGTGACGCCTTTGTTTTGTCTGTCATCTGAGTACATAAATGAAGGGCTGGAAATCTGTTCTGATTTGTATGCAAATTAAATGTTTATTTGCATATAAATGTATGGCACAATCTTGCAGATTTGTCTTAGACCCTTCCTGTCAGAGCAGGCTGCACAACTCCTTGTCCAAGCTCTTGTTCTCTCTAGACGGGACTATTGTGATGCTCTCCTCATGGACCTTCCCACATGTACTGTCAAACCTCTGCAGCAGTGAGAGTGGTCTTTAATGAGCTGGAAAAAGCTCACTTTCCTCTCTTTATCAGGCTACACTGGATACTTCAATGTACTAATGTTTGACTGCAAGACAACAACTGGTGCTGCACCAATATACCTAAACTTGCCTTGATCAAACATATATGCCTTCCAGAAGCTTGCGTTCTGCAAGTGAACGACACCTCATGGTGCCATCCCAAACAACTCTCACACATCTTTTCCTGGATCTCAATTTAAACAGATGAGTGAAAAAAACAAATAAACATCTAAAGACACATCTTTTGTTTTGTCAGCACCTGACTAATTCTATTTTATTCTGGAACTTGTTTACTGTTGGTCTCTAGTATGTATGATTGCTTGTACTGTTCTCCTCATTCATAAATTTTTTTTTTTGGATAAAAGTGTCTGCTAAATTATAAAATGTAAATGTAAGTATTTACACATCATAAAAGCTGTAATTTATGTATATCACATGCACATTCTGCTTTTAAAGATTTCTTTATTTTATTTTATTTTTTTTTGCATATCCTCTTGGATAAAATGTATCATTTCAGCACACTATTTATTTATCTAGATTGCTATTATTATTAATGCTAATTAACTTAAATACTATACTATAAATACTATAAACAGGTCCTTCAAATCTGATTGGCTAATCACAATGTTGTTCCAGGGTCAAAAAAGATGTTGATCCAGGACCATGTCACACACAGCAAAATCAGGTTCTGCGTTAAGGCCACTTAACATAAACTGGGGCCTGCTTTTTGTTTTATTACTGATACTTTGGCAATATTTGTATAAAATCAGGAACCGAAGCATTGCTATGTTGCTATGTTGGTACATACCAGGCATGTAGACCATCCTGCAGTTGCAGTTTTCTACGATGTAGCGCGTCTCACACTCGATACGACAAGCAGACACACTGTACACCTGAAAAAGGCCTGAATCCAGGGCTCTGGACACACACTCGCCCCACGGAGGAGGAAGGTATGTCAGCTGAAGGAGAAGAAAAGATAATAATGCATTAGACAGACTGATTCGCGTGTGACTGACATTCTCAAGCAGGAAAATTGACAATAGATAACTTTTTAAAAGTTTGATGAAGTATGCTGCTTTTTGACAACACCAGTGATTTCAATACAAATTCCTTTTTATTTTATCTCAATAAACACCAATTAGTTTCATACTCTGACAGCATACCCACTGAGCATTAACAGTCCATTTCCTGACCCTCTAATGTCATATCGCACACACAAAAAAACTGCCCTGGAAGATAATAGTTGTTACGATGGAGGAGAGAAGTTGTTTATGTTCAAGACAAGAGTTCATTGATATGAGTCCATGAGTAAAAACAGACACAAACACATACACAGTTCGTGGAGAACTAGAGTGCCATCCAGAGCTGTGCTTGCACATCCAGCTGATCGTTACAATCATACTGGGCTGATACAATGAATGTTTTTGAGCCAGAACTAATTTGTTATTACAGTTACTATTGTTTTGAATTAATTGGATTGGCATTAGAGTTTTTGTTTGAGTGAATAAATTAGATATTCACAAGCATTACTGTATTTTCCTGTTAAGCCTGTTTTGACCTTTTCTGCTTTCTGTACAATCTCTCACACAAATTGTTACATAATTAATGTTTATGAATTTGCTCTGTATATCTCAACACAGCAAGCAAAAACTAAATAAATTGTCCAGTCAAGGTTTACCTAAAAAGCAACAACAAAAGTTAAAAATCAAGATTAAAAACAATTTATATTAACATTTTACAATAAAGTTCTATTTGTACATTTACTATTCCATTATTAAAATCAAAAGCTGTATCTGTTAATATTAGCTAATGGACCTCAGTAACACAAACCTGCAACAAACAATTCTATTTCTTTTAACTAACATTAACAAAGATGAATAAATAATGTAGCGATATATAGCTCATTGGTAGTGTAACACTGTCCTGTTCCATGTGCCTGTGTTTTGTTGTGATCTTGTGCCATGTGGTTCTGTGTGTTTGTTTTCATACTGTTTCCCTCATGTGCTCTGCCAATCTGTAACCCCGCCTTCCTCATCAATGTTCATTCCTTCCCAGCCGTGTCTGTCCAGGTGTCTTGAGTTTAGTCCTGATTAGTCTTTGTATAAACTCATGCCCCATGTCCAATGTCTTTGTCGATTGTTAACGTTGCATGTCAGTTTGTAGCTCTTTGCTTTGCTCCTCGCACTTTCCTTTGTTTGTTTTGCTTTGTTCTTAATGAATGTTCATGGTTATAATTCAAGTCCTGCCTGTCCGTTCTGGAAGCGAGAGCGCGATTAGCTACAGCCGACACGTGTGACAGGTAGTTAATGCATTAATTAATGTTAACAAATAATTTCACTTAAAACCATATAAGTTACAAAGCTAAAAGTTAAATATAGGATTGTAGGGAAGCCTCAGAAATGTCAGTTGCATTTAATTTGACATCAAATCGATCAATCAGTCTCTTCCTGTCTAAGTGGGAGGTTTTCAGCAATACTAACCCCCTACTGTACTACTATAAATTGCTAATAAATATTCTGTCCTGTGGATATTTCTACAACAGCATCTTTTACTGAAATTGGTGCTTAATCTATGCATGTCAGAATAAAGTCCAAAACCACCTTCATATCAGCCAGGAAAACATATAAAAAATTAAAAATACTCTGTTCACACATCACAATCATTGAAAAAAAAAAGTGGGTATTTGCTCCAATTTGGCACATAGAAGTGCACAGCATCCCTCCCTTCTGTTCTGTGCAAGAGTGATAAACAGTTATTTGAATTTATCCTAAAATGATAATTAAAAGAATGCTTTATAGAGGTCTTTGTCTATGACTTCACACAGACACAAGAAGCGTGTTTTGTCAGATGCAGCAACAGGCATCCTGCTGGCATGAGTCCACTGGCTGGAAGGATTGTTTACTGTGTTACAGACAACTTTTAGCACAATCACACTCCACAATCCTCCACGAGCAAACATCCTGAACTGGTTCTCGTATCAGTGAACCTGGCAGCAGATGGATGGGGAAGGCGGCAGGGAGGTAAGGGCGTGAATGTCAAGGAAGAGAGAAATATGGAGCCGGATTAAGGATTTAAGAGGGAATGACAAAAGAGATCGTAAACAACAAGAGGAAGAGACATGGCACAGGAAATGGCAGGTGGAGAGGAGGAGGAGTCCATCTGCCCCAACACAATAGGTTGTTCACATCCACACTTCTCCCAGCAAACATTACCCACGCTCCCATGCAGGTCAGCTTCATTTAGTCTCAACGGGAGACATCATGGGTAATGCGGTCTTAAGACAGAAAGAGCCAAATGTGAGTAATGAGCTGACTTGGAGGGGATAAGAAGGGACATAATCTCTTTCCAACTGCGTCTGGAAACCACTAAGCATCAGGCACAGATTGAGGAACCGATTTCATGCGGCTGCTGATGGGAAAAAAAGATATCTGACAGGCAAATGAAATTTGTCAGTGGAGATAAAATCAAAGCTACTTTGGCATGGGAAGACTTTAAAAGGCCTGTCATCTTACCTCTGCTTTGGGAATCAAAAATAAACCCTGCATCCAGATCTGACGCTGGGTGTCAGAGGGGAAACACTGACAAAAGCCTGCTGCAACAAACAACATCTTTAAAACAAAATCAACGACAGATTATGTGGTAAACAGCCTTATAATAACTTAATTTGCATTTCTGCAGTGTTCCTTCAGAGGTGTCGTAGCCTATAGACTCTCTTTGAACTACATAAAAAACAAGCTTAATTAACTATTTCTCAAAATGTATGAAATCATGCTTTATCTTGGTATTACTACTAGTTGCTGTGATTGCATCGGTAATTCCAACATCAAAGGATAAATAAAATATATCTATCTAAATAAAAGTATAAAAATATACAATAAAACAGAAATATATAGGCATACTACTTATACAGTACTAGAAGAAATAGTTAAGCAATTGAAGACTGTTTTTCAGTGTCTCACTGTCAAGTCTCTCCTTTCTGATATAACTACATATAAATATGGATGTAACTACTAGTTATAAGATATAATACTAAAAAGCATTATGTGTGAAATTGATTGCTCTAATTATTACAATTTTTACAATCAGTTTTTACTGTTAACATTACAAATCAGTACAAGGTTGTGCGAGCTTTAATGTTTAATTCAATCAGTCAATCGAGTTGTAGAAAATGCTGATGTTCCATTCACATTAATTATTCATTAATGATTAAGACAGTGAGAGCGTAAATCAGGGTTCTGCCCTTCATAATGACCTTCCCTTGCAGCGTCAGTGTGTGTGAAGCTCGTAATTGCTCTATGTGTGATCACACTCAACTAACTCTGAGGGTAGATACTTTATATTCCACCTTCTGTCACTGTGCAGCTCTACTGAACACACAAGCTTTCTGATCCCAGCGTGTTCCAAAATAATTCTAAAAAAATGTAAGCTGCTGTTCAAAAGTTTGGTGTCTTTTTCCCTCATTATTATTGTAATAATATTTCACACTATTGAGAGTTTTTTTTTCTGTGTTTTGGATAACATAAAAAGGCAGCCATGGTGAACATCAAAGTTTTTTTCCCCGAAAAATATTTAGAAATCAAAATTACTATATAATACACTATTACTATATAATGTATAAATTATTATATGATTATCTTAAAGAACTGTAAATAAGTATCTTTTTGCTATAAAAGAAAAAAAAAATTTATATATATATATATATTTTTTTTTTTTTTTTTTTTGCAAGAAAGAAGTAAACAAAATCAATTCATATGTTTGCAAAGATCAGGCATTTTCAGCCATAATGTTTTAAGGAGCAGCTTAACCTTCTACTTACACTGTTATCTTAATAAGACAAATAGTGAAGATACATGAATATGAAGGATGGTAGTGCAGTAAAATACTACACAAACAATTTCACATCCATGACAATATAAATATATTTGATTAAATGATAACAACAAATGAAAATCAACCGCTTTAAACCCAATTCCATCTATTTTTTATCCTCATGATGTCTCTCTCACCCAAACATTTATAATAAAAGAAAGTCCATACTTAAGCGAGTGTACAGTTATATTTTTTCTTTAAACTTGATTCACAGCTCGAACTGATAAAACCAGAAAACAATGTTAATATGCAAGAGCAAATTTATCATATAGTGACTTTATCATATATTGTCAAATGTCATGTAATTGAATGCTGGGAATGAGTTTGTTTCTTCAAACAAGTTTGAAGACCTTATTTAACATATTTACTGGCGGAGTGTGTGTGTGTATTCTGCCAGAGGACCAGACGCTCCCAAATGGAGGAAGGAGGGATGAGATAGACAGGAGGGAGTGGAAAATATATCCCACTGCTGGATGTTTTTAGGGTTTTTTGCAGGTCCTAAGCCTAAAGTAAAGTTAATTAACCAATGCTACATTTATAGAGCTCCCAGCTGCGCTAAAGCACAGGAGAGGAATGAAAAGCCATTTCTGAGAGGAAAATGGCATTCAGACTCAATCTGTAAACTCAAGACTCTTCAATCAACTGAAAGGCCATTGCAGCTAACCCTACTAGCTGCATTCATATTGCATGGCTTTAGAAATTGGCCACATTCACCTTGTTTGTTCTTTTTCTCCTTCTCGCTGCGTCTTTTGTAATGGGTTTCTAACATTGCATCAGCAAGTCTTTACGGCCCCTGGCTAGGACATCAGGGTTAATGATAATTAGCTGCAGATATACCCTCTCTGTCAGAGGATATTTAAAAACAAATCGGTAGCCAGAAATTATTTGGTTCTTGTATTTATTATTGTTTAAATTAACATTTGGCAAGGTAAAAAAGTAATGAAATGTAATGCTTAGACAAATAATGCTTGGATCTGAAGGGCAATTTGATTTTAGCAATATATCTGAAGGTCAGAGACAGAAAGAAATATTCAGTGACTGAGATCAGCTGGAGATCAGCCTAGTTCTGGATGGCACTCCAGCTCTCCATGAACTGTGTGTGTGTTTGTGTCTGTTTTCATTCATGGACTCATATCAATGAACTCTTGTCTCCGCCCACCTTGTGTGTTGCCATAATTGTTCATTTCTAGTCTCCACCCTTTGACCTAATTTCTATGTGTATATAAATCCCTGTATGTGTCTGTGAAGTCGCGAATCATCGTTTATTGTCACATACACTAGTGTTTTGTAGAGTGTTCTGAGTTTCCTGTGTTCCCTTTTATTCTGTGTTTTTGGATTTCCTGGTTTAGACCATTTGCCTTTGGATTATCGCTCTTGTCTTGCCCCCTGGATTCTGTCTACTCCTCGCTCAACTCATGCACGGATTCTGACCACTTTTTGCTCTGCCTCTGAGATTATTGTTCGCCGGTGTTGACCCTGACTGTCTGTTTCTGCTCTGTGTATTAATAAACAGCCTGCACGTAAATCCGCACGCTTCCTCTCGTCTCCTCTGCTCCACTAACATGACAGATACAATGCCCAAAATATCAATCAATCAAAGTGTTATTATCGCGCAAAAAAAACAAAAAAACATAGGCCTACTTTCTCAGATACTGAATTGGGACAGCACGATTTTCTAAGGAGCACTACTTAAACTGAATCTGACAGAAATGTCAAGCTTTTATGCATGTATTTTAGAATAAAAGTCTCACATCAGAAGAATTACATTTTTTGTTGTTGTTGTTGATGTCAGTTTTTTGGACATGCTCCACAACACACTAGCTGAGAAACATTGCAGAATAATGGTCTGTTTGTTAACAAATAACTATGCAGAAAGTAAAAGGTACTGTAAAGCATTACATCATCACTGAGCTTAATACTATTAACTAATATGGAAGCAATATTAGCAGTAAGAAAGAGAATTTGGGACAAAAGTAGTTCCTTAGGCATTCAGTAATTACTAAAAAACATCTGCATTGAGAACTACTTGCCAACTATCACTATTAATAAAGAATAACCAATTAATTACTAATCATGACAATAGCATCACTAAAAGTAAAGTACTGTATTGCCTTGTTTTATTCCTTTCCAGAAGCTTGCACCTCAAACAGGTTCTTTGCAGAAACTAATTATGACTACTATATTCTTAGACTTGAATTAAGTAAACTACTCTTTTGGCCAATTATTCTTTTCCTATGCAAAGATGTCAACCATAATGGTGTGCAGAAGATAGACTTGCTAACTGTAAAGAGTAGGCAAAGGTGTATAAAAACATAGCTTAATCACATTACAGAGGACAGTTCAAGAGTTTCCTTATGATGACAATTTAGGCATATTTGGCGTATTTGGTGTGCTGTCCAAAGGGCGAGCTAGAGGTCAGAGAACGCCTTGAACTCTGCTTGCCCCCTGAAGATGCGGAATGAGGCAGAGAAGGGGTGGAGGCGGGATGCCTAACGAGATATGGAAGGGAAGGAAGCAAACTTATTTAATGGGAAGGTTTATGGATTTGATTAGACGGGACGGAATTAGATTGATTAGGAAACGCGGTTCCAGCCACGGCTAATCATGCGTACACGCTCCTCCCGAAATGTTTTTATCAACATCCCTTGTTTTGTACTACGTTTTCTGAAATGCAATGAATAATTGATGCATTGCACTAACTTACCCTACTTTTCTAGAAGAAAGATCTGAAAACTGGATCAGAATCAAATTAACTCTTTCTTTTTTGACATATTAGAGTTGAAATTGTTTACATTGGGGACTTCGGATATCTCTTTCATCACTCCATAAATCAAAAACACTGTCAACTGCCAGAAAATATAAACCATGTTTTTAGGAATAAAATATCATAAAAATAAGGCAAATGATATATGAACAAACCACTCTAAATAAATGTATAAAACTTTTAAAGTTTTAAAAAATGCCTGTCAAGGTATCTAACTAGATAGATAGACAAATAATCTATTACAAACAGATAAGAGGCAATTAAATAAACACTTAAATGGTTTCATCCATGAATACTGTTTCTGGGGTTAGGGCCTTACGACGGAGGAAATTTCTGTCATAAAGAAATACACTGTCACGCCCCCAGGCGCTCCATGTGACTTTTGTGTATGTTTTCATTTCTGGTCCATGTGCTTCATGTCTTGTCTC
>JAUMHQ010000048.1:10156426-10173651 GCA_032361165.1 Enteromius paludinosus
GCGACTTACAACGTTGGCGTTAGTTCACCTTCACACGTGCAAAGTTAGTTCGATTGACATGTAGCTAAACAACACAGAGCAGTGACATGAGGTAAAAACGGGCGGTATCAGCAGTGTTAAAGACCAAAGTAAATTAATTAATAGCACTACCATACATGCAAGCAAACATTTTCACAATTTGTATAACTCACGTTTAACACAGATCTTTCTGCTGCCGCATCTAGCAGGAGGAGAGTTATGCGTCTATACAGGTTCCGGGGCACGCCGCGTCAATGACGTCAGAGTCAAATATACAGGTGAACTCGCGGTCACTTACAAAGGGCTTTCTAACGTTGTGTAGGGCAAACCTGCAAGATCGGGCAGTTTTAGCGATATGATCTTTAAATGAGAGGCGGTCATCGAAGATACCTCCCAAGATTTCTTGCAGAAGTTGATGGGGTAATAGTTAATGTATCCAGATGGATGGTGAAATCGTGCTGTAGAGTTGGAGTTGCAGGGAAAACAATGAGTTTTAATTTCATGTATCTGCTTCTCTGTCTCAGGTAAGCGTCAGACAACAGTGCCTAGCTCAGAGACGCCGGCGGCCAAGAGATTAAAAATGGAGCCCAGCCCTCAGAGCTCTTCAGGGAAGAGCACACCCCAACCAGTGTCAGGGAAATCCACCCCCAGCTCCAGGTACTTTTTACTGAACATCATTTAATCCTTCATTTCTCCAACTTTCAGCTGTGAAGGCTTTGTCCCCTAGCCCCTGAGACAAGGAGGACTAAACCATACAGTGCTGTATCCAGTAACACTGTGTGTATTACACCCATAATGTCTCCAAACATCACAATTCTCCATCACATTACAGCTCATGATGCCTATTTTATCTCTTCAAGCATTGCCACAGCCACAAACTGCATTGTGCCTCTCTTCTTTCACGCATGTATGACATTTTTGGCATCTTCCCTTTAGTGATGTGCAGCTGACGGAGGATGCCGTGCGCAGGTATCTCATCAGGAAGCCCATGACCACTAAAGACCTGCTGAAGAAGTTCCAGACAAAGCGCACAGGCCTCAGCAGCGAGCAGACAGTCAATGTGCTCGCCCAGATCTTGAAGAGACTCAACCCAGAGAGGAAGAACATCAATGACAAGATGCACTTCTACCTCACAGAGTGAGCCCAGCTGAGAGAAACTGAGCAATCTCCTCTAACAATACAGCTCGTTTAGTTTAAGGCTACCGAATTGATCTGAAATTTGTTGTTTTGCTTTCATTCATTCAGAATTTATTTACAGAAGTATGTAAGTGCTGCTATTTGAGTTCCAGTCTAGAATGCTGGAGTTCAGAAGAGTAAGAAAACAAAAAAGACTGAGCCCCAATAGGATGGAGTAGGATTTTGTATATTGTAATTTGTATAGGAAAGATGAGTTTGTAAATTCCACATCTATGCCTGTTAATGACAAGTTGCATACAACTTCAGCACATCAACACAATGATTTTTTCCTGAAAACCTGCTGAGTTCTGAGAAAGGGTCTTTACACAGAGAATGCAATCACTGCATGCTGTTTGTTTGTTTTTTACTTGCTGTTAAAGGTTAAACTTTTGCAGGAGATTCCTCCTTTGGTAGTACATTAAATTTGTTCCAAAATGAATGACAGTGTTTTTGTTTAAAGCGCATATTGAATACAATGGTAATGTATTGTTTGAGAACAAAGCCACAATAGAGGATAGCAAAAAATATTTATTAAGACATTGTAAAGACATCTTCATCCTTTTCCCTGACTTATTTTGCATTATACATTGCATCAACACTTCATATATCCAATACAGGTATTTGGATATTTCAGTAAGCTGAACATTATCCTAATGTTACAAATTGTTACTTTGTGGTTATTCCCAAAAAAAAGCATCTGATTGATACATCTTTAGCCACTTGTGTGTGTGTGAGTATCTGAAAGATGAACAGTTCTGAAAGAGCCACAGCGTTTCCAAGACAAGTGCTAGGGTCAGTCCAGATCTTTTAAACGGGCAGGTTTCGGCAGATGACAGAGATGCGGCGATTGCGTGGTACCTTCAGTCCTGAGAAAAATGATGATTCTTCTTTCAGGATTTCATGGGTGAATTTGAATCTAGCATCATCCCTGTTGATATGAACACACATTTTACAATTCAAGTTTTGCATCTCATCTAAAATAAATGGTCACTTCTTATGGAAACCAAAATATTCTTCTGTCAGTTTTGTGAGAAATCAAAAAAAAAAAGTTCATGAAATATGCTGGGTATTATACACCTTAATATATAAAGTGAGCGCCGACTCAGAAGCAAGTCCACCCAGTCTGTTGATTTGTTTTCTGGGACCAGTCGCATAACACTATCGGACAACAGGCTCAGTCCTGCAATAGTGCTTCCGCAGAACTGACAGGAGAGAACAGCAGACACAGAGAAGCATTAATAATGTAGAAATAACAGTGTTAAGTGTGGAGAACATCAATATTGTACAAATAACTGACAGGCACACCTTCACACTGTCGATATGGGGTTTGATATAGCCCTCTTTGTCCAGATCCAGAACATGAATTGGCCCAAGCAGTGGACTGCCTTCAGGAAAAGCAACTGCTCTCACCCGCCTTAGGATACTTTCACACGCAACTCCCCACTGTAGGCGCTCTGTCTCTCTGTAGCCGTGAATAGCCTGTGTTGAAAGAGAAATGGACCAAAAAATTGGAAAATAGGAAAAGGTAACTGTCAATGGCCAATTAACTATAGAAATAAAATAGGAATAGGCTATGCTTACAACCTTATTTAGAACAACAGTGTTTGTTTTTATTAAAAAGCGGAAAACAACTGCAGTCAAGACATGTCATTTCAGTTTTGCTTTGTTTAATGTAAATTATTTACTTTAGATTCATGTGTAGTGGGACACCCACTTAGTACTTCCTAATAAAACATAATAAACGTGTCTATTTTATTATGCATTATGACAGGGTAGCACAAGGGGTCAACACAACGACTGTTTCACAAACACTTCCCACTCCTTCGTTGTTCCGACAAAGCAGCCCCGCCCCAAACTCATAGGATTGGAAGAGAGACACCTGGAAGATTTCTGATTGGCTAACACACGCGGTTCCGACTCAAATTCTTCAATTGCTTGTTAACCAGCAGCAGCAAAGCTATTTCTCTTACAGTCTAGTAGGAACGATTTCAACCAAGTCTTGGTTTCACTTGGAAAGGTAGGTTGGAAATAAACCCCAGCAGTAAGAGTAATTTACACATGAGCTGCGACCATTAAAACGTTCAATAGCAATCACTAACAACGGTCACATGTGAGTTTTGCTATGAAATGTCGCTGGGTGGCAGTGTTTACACACTTGTCCATGGTACTTACATCGTCCCAGTGGTCAAACTCGTATCGCTTTTTTCTAAGGCCCGTCTCTACTTCTTTGAAAAGGGCATTTTCCTCTTGCTCGCTGATGAAATTCTGCCTGACTTCAACATGCCCTCGCACGACGGATAAAATGTCCTGAGACGATCCGTACAACCATTTACACTCCTCTTTGCTCTCGGGGCCTTTTCGTAAAGCCGTGCTCTCCGATAAAAACCTATACAATAAGGGATTATGGAAATATTGCCTCTGTACTGGTTTCGATACTCTAACGAGTAGTGTCATTCTGTCGAAGACATGCGATGGTAGTTAAATATCCCCAATATTCAGCTTACTAGTGTCACTGCTGTCATTGACAGAGCGCCATTTTGAATTCGCTAAGATTTCTGGGACTTGAAGTATTTGAGGCAGATTGGTTCAGCCTAGCAGGGGTTTAGCATTGTAAGTTCTCAAAAAAAAAAAAGCTGTGCAAGCATTAATATCGATGAAATAAAAGCGCAAAATTTACCTGCAGTTTACAAAAAAATAAATACAAAAAAATATATATATATATACATAGAGAGAGAGAGAGAGAGAGAGAGAGAATTTCAATCAGTTAAAAAATTGTTTAGTTTTAGAATTGTGTACAAATACACGTAAACGAACTTCATTTGCCCTCAGTTGTTTCCAGTGAGTCTACATATATATACATATAATTATATGTAATTGCAATTCCGCTTTTCAACGCTAGAGAGCACTACACTACTATTGCTTCATGTTATAGCTAAAGATAAACGATAAAAACCTTTATTTATGGGCCAAACGGATTTTTTACTGATTTCCGCCTAATATAAGCACGCTAAATATCAGATTTTTGCCGTCTCTTCCTATTTTGCCCCTTGGCTGATATTCACGTTTTAAATCTATAAAGTAACCAACCTCAGTTTCTATTGGCGTGTTTTAATGTGAAATAGCTCTGGCTCCCCTCCCCCTGCTGGCTATTCAGTATTTCTCTGTTGTATATTATAATCCAGACTTGTAACACTCCAATCTAAACCCATCTCCAATGACTGTGCATTTTTCACAGATTCACTGTTCTTTTAGACGTCTCTTTTTCTCTCTCTCTCCACGCACACACACAAACCACATTGACTGGTTTCTCTCATCAATTAGCCCACAAGACTGTAATGATGGTAATTATTTGTAATTGTAATGGTCAGGCAGTGCTGTTTGTGGCAGTAAGAGGGCATTAAACAGTCTGTAAGTAAGTAAGATTTACAGGCAGTGAGACGTTGAGTGCTGATACATGGCTCTGGGGAATGTGCAATATATCCACGCTGTAGCCAATACAGCAAAGATTAGAAGATTGCATCGCCTGAAATAACTCAGAACCTAGCCTCAGAATAGTTTATTCCTGTTTTTGAAGCAAATATGTACTGGTTTACATTACACGTTAGCTCAGAGTTTTCTACGTGTTAGAGAGGGAATTCTTCATTTCTTTACAAACTTTAAATCACTTTTAGAGGCAACTTCAGATGTGACCCATTTACAATCAGTTTTACATTTGAGCTCTGAAAATGTCATTTACCCTTCGCTAAGCCTCGTCCCTTGGCTCTTCCCAACCCAAACCAGCTTTCGTAAAATGTGTACGAATTGCCTTGAGGCTGGACTGAACAAACCTCCAGAGAAAACCTAGTATACAGCAGACGTTCTAAGGTTGAATTATAAGGGTCAGGTCACAAGAAGAAATCAACACCACAGCTGAACATTTACATACAGACACATGCAGACAATCACAGCTACACTGTACGTATTTATCTCACTTCCTAAAAGGTCTGCCTGGCCGCCCTCCAAGCCTGTCATTCTGCAAGAGCATTTTCTCAATGGGCTTCTTGATTGACAGCAGCTGATCTAAAGAACACAGGACATCGTTTAAGCCTCCCAAGATTGTCTCAATTGATTGTCATGTAAATACAGGCTCATAAATGCGTTTGATTTCCTAGAGAAGTACAAGGAATGACGCGGGCATACAGAGAGTTTTAAAGAATACCTTTAATTACTGACTTGCATTGACTTTGTGTATGGACACAAAAATAAAACCCAAAATGACATTTCTCAGAAGATCCACACAAGAATTAAAGTCATACAGACTGGAACAGGAATTTTCATTTGAGGTGAACTATCCCTTTAAGTAGATGGGGATTACAGATGTAGCAGAAGTGCTTGGATTTGAGTGGAAAAGAGGCACTGAGTTTGGGAATCAAATTTGGGAAGCAGAGCGAAAAAAGAAAACAGTATGACAGATGACTGAAAGCATATTGTGATGACAGCTCTGTCCCTTTGTGAAGATGCTGGCCTACTTACTACTAAAGGATGTTTGGAGCAGTTTACAAGCACTTTGAGTCAGTGTTCAAGGGCTGTAAACAGATCGACAAAGAAAGACATTCCATATTTCAATCTATCACTGGCCTTTTTGATAATTTCATGGTTTATTTCATGTAACAGTGACACATTAATTGCACAATAGTTCCTAGCAGATCGTGAAATCTTTATGTTAACATGTTCATCCAGAAATGCTTCATTAGCTAATCTAGTTAATGAGACCATCTATATGTTGGTAGAAGGGTTAGAGGCACTGAAAAGAGTTGGATGGGAGTTTTGTAAGCATTGGGGCTTTTAATAATTCTACACTGTTTAAAAATGTATTGTACCTACATCAGGCTTTTCCCCAAATAAAACGCTGCGCTCTGAGGACGATGGCCCACTTTACGCTCTCCCACAGTCTCAGTATCACAGCTACACATTCATCTTTGTCTCTTACCTGTGCCAAAAAGTGCCTGGTATTTGTGTTTTCGTTTTAATTGTATAATATATTGCGCATAAATGAGCCTGTAAAGAAGCCCATAAACACAAAAAGCAGTCTGCTCAACTCTCTTATTTTCTCTAGTATAGGTTTATCGCATCTGACACGCTAACATTAGGAGGGGTGATGTGTTGCGATGCGGCCCGTTCCACTGACCAGTAGGATTTATATCTGGAAGATAAGGTTAAATAAGGAGCAGAGAACCCGGTATACATGCTGTTTATGAATTATTCAGTTTTATGAGTCACTGAGTTTAGCTTCTGCTGCAAATACACAGCAGCATTACTTCAGAATTCTTGAGCGGCCCTGTGTGCTTATGCTCGCGTTTTTACCATCTCTTTATCCACATTATATGTAGCACTAACGCAACTGCTGCATTACGCTGGTGCCTTTGTTTTGTGAGATTTACATGCAACGTTTTTTGTGTGCACCGATTGGATTTTGATTAGTTTGATGACAATTCTCATACCGCGTTTTCTCTGAGTCTGAGCATAGCTGAGCCAGACGCATCTGTCACAGGACAACTCACAGTCTAACAGACCGGAATATACTTATAACTCAATTTTGGGGAAGAAAAATTGTTTTGCCTCTGTAGAGCACTGAGACATCTTATTGACTTCTATCTTTCTTTGGCTTGCTGTGTGCTGCTGTGTTAGATTAGTGTGGCATGCTTTAATAATGCACTAAGGGAGGGGTGTTTCTGCTTGGCAGCGGGAGAGAGGCTCTGGCATTCAAAAGCAATCGCCTTGTGAACTCCAACTGTGTGACAAGGCTGACACAACAGGACTACAGCACATATCACAGCATACAGCCTCACCGAGAATGCATTCATAATCAATATGGAAACATGCACAATATACAGAAACTCTACTTTAGGAGGATTAGTGGAAGTAGCACAAGAATAACTGCATTAGATTAACATCTATATATATATATATATATATATATGTACGCTTTACACTTCATAATCTTGGCAAAATGTTTGCAGGTCCCAAAACCCTTAATTTGTGCTGTCTAAAATGTTTTCAATGTCTTTTAGCAAAGTAATATCACAGCTGTCCAAAATTCTTGCACTGAGGCAGCTGTCAGGATGATGAGCAGGATTTGTCTTGATCAGGGTTTTTATGGGGCAGGAGCTGCTAGACTGTGGAGGACAGTCACTAAATTGGCAGTTTTGATTTCGAAAGATAATCTTTCTTTAGTCTTGCTTTACTGTGGAGATGTATTCTTTATATAGCATTTAATTTGCATGTTTGTCCCTCTGATCGTAGTTTGATTAATGAATTTAGGCCACAGCTTAGAGCTCAGTTTGTACACTTGAAATAGTTGGAAGATAATTCTACAAATCATAAAAGCAGCACATTGCACCTAAGCAGGATAGAATCTTTTCACACTGATTGCATTTTGTATTATTTATCATTTTTTTGTTTTATTTTTAATTTAGGTATATTATATTTTACATTTAGATCCACTGCTATGTGCTGTGTTTCAGAACCATGGACAGCTGCCTTCGCGGCTCTTGGTGCTCGGTGCTCTTGCCTAACTGAGCTTTACAGATCAAACTTCATTTGGGGGTTTGAGGTTTTAATAATGCAACTTCCCAAACCAAAGGCTGAGAGTGGTTTAAATGGCTCACTTAATTTGCTCACTCAGAACGCGTATTATTTACCTTGAGCCAAAAAAAACAGCTTTTGAATGTAATCATAGTAATTACGCACAGGTGCTTTAAAAGGTGAATATACATCTACAATATTTATTATACATTTATAATCACAAGGATGCCACTTTTAAAAAACTCGGATATTACCGATAAAAGCTACTATTTTTAAGCATAATGTTTGCTCTCCACACTCAGTTGAATGTCTCTTAGTCTGACTGTTTGTTCATGCAAAGGCTACAGGAGAAAGTCACAGCCGCGGCTGATCTGTTGACTGAAGCCTAGAGCTTGGAGGCTGGTGCCTGTTTGAGCTCTTGACCCCATGCTCTTCCGGACTGACGCTAAACACATCACTTACGGCTGATCACACGCGTGCTGGTTCAGATAGGGAACAGCTTGCTGCACAAGATCAAGGGATGAGCAGAGATCCGGAGGAAATTTTTTCCCCTCAAGTTCACATAATTCTTTTCGCAGCAGTAGGCCGGATGGTATTGTGGTAGGCTATTTCTTGATTTGTTTCAGGGGGAGGTTTTAGCAGTAAGGTGGGCAAGCAGGAATATGACTGATTATAAAACTACACATAGGAGAGAGGCACTGTGTCCACTTGTTGGGATGAGGTTTAGGAGGACCAGTACTGTAAATCCTCCTCTGCTCACTGCTTCCTGTGATATCGGATAGGTGGGCACTGTTAAGGTCACGCGGGTCTATTGATTTTTACCACTCGCGGCAGAACTACCAAACCCAAAGCATTTTGCTCTTGCTTCGTTCACTCTCAAACCTGCTACTGTATTAACCCGATCTAGCCTAATGAAAGTGCATATGAACAGCAAGAGTTAATGTTTTAATTTGGCGTAGGTCTACTATTTATACGCAGAAATTGACTTTGGCGTGCATACACACAAAATCTTAAATATGTAACTACATGTTAGTCTTCACTGTAAATTTGTCAGCAACTTACTGTTTGTGTGTGTGTTAAAACAGTAGGCTACAGTAATTTTTTTTATTTTTACTATATCACAATAGGCTATGGTTTTGGTGCATTTCCCAATTAGGGAACCACATAGACCTACAGTTTGAACTAAACAGCCACCAAACATCTTGTAACTTGTATTATTACGGCATTTTTTCTGTGGCTTAAATTTCACAGGTAACTTCTTAGCAAGCATTAATTTAACATTAAACATTTTTTTTTTCTCAGCATTGTTAAAAGAATGGGTGTGATGGAGGAGAGGGAGAGTACTGTACTGATGGGAAATCTTCGTCTATTAATTCCGAAATGTCTGCGTCTAAGAATAGCCTGTCGGCCCTCGCCCTACGTGCCCTCGCAAAGCGGAGCCGTTCCCGAGAGACGCGCGTTTGAATGCGCAGCTGTCTCCCGGCGCGCACTTCTCCACCACTGGCACAAACAGTCCATAACCTGACAACGCGCTGTCAGCTTGTTACGTTCCGTTATCTGTAAAACTGCACAACCCCTCAGTGTCGTATAAACAAGCCGACGGAATTTTCATGCGGCAAAGGCAGGTGAGCTGAGGCTGAGAACGCATTCGGTGGAGACTCAACAGTCGGTACAGGTACAGACCGGAGTCAGTAGAATAAATTAGTCAGTGGGGTGCGTGCGCCGTGCGTCATGTGCTGCAAGAAGAACTGGCCAGAGCGCTGAATTGATCAGTGGCTCATTATAGCTATAGCTTGCCAGCTGATCGGAGCTAACTGTTTCGTTCGGCTTGTGTTTCACAAGCTGATATCCTGCGAGCCCCCACCCCACACTCGTCCTCAACTGCCTCCTCCCCCTCTTTTTTTCCTCAGGGGCGCTTGACGGAGAGTAACGAGGCTAACAGGCAGCTCAACATTGGCAGAAATAAGGAATAGAGGGATCCGAGTGTCCTCACGAACGGATTGCCCTAACACTCGGGGAAGATGAACAGAACCAACGCGGCCCAGAGCCCAGTGCAGGGGAACACAAGCGGCTATGGGAACCCAGAGATGTCGCCGCTGTCCCCTCGCGATTGATGCTTTTACTTTCTGTCACTGTGTGTCCCTTCATTGGATTTTATGACGGTTGGATTGGTTCTTTTGCACTGAAATGCCAGTGATGGCTCTGGCGAGAAGGATGACACCTTACCAGTGAGCACAAAAAGCAAAAAAACAATCGATACTTGTGATGATCTGTTTTTGCATCCGAATAATTACCTGTGTCGTGCGCGAAGAAGAGGAAAACGGAATTAACATCGGATATCGCACATCTTTCCGTGGCTGAGATGCAAATACATGCGAGTAAACGTGAGCGCGAGGTGACCGAAGGCAGATTATAGCTATACCGTGCCAAATATTGCGGATGTTGCGAAATAAATAAATAATAATTTCGTGTCATATTTTCCGCGTTTTAAATAGATATGGATACTGTAATCACGAGAACGTAAAGCTAAAGCTGATTGTTTTAAATGTTTCCATTTTTGTTCACTTGGTTAGCCATTACACCTAGATCGTATTAATGATTGAAGCTGTAAAAATTGCAACCTGAATTTTCAAGGAAAAGCGCGGATGAGAGACAGTTCTGGAAAATATGAGGATGGATCCACAGAATACGAGAGATTTAGCCCAGAATTACACGGCCGTGGAAATATGTTGATTGTGGACATAAAATGAGGTGATGATGGACCATTTTGTGTGTTGAAGTGGGCAACGAACCTAAGAACTACAAAATATAAGGCACGCTTTTTTGGTCGAGTTTTTGTTCGTTTTTTTTTTGTTTTGTTCGTTTTCTTTTTCGTTTGCTTGAAATCTTACCGTGAGCTCCCGGAGCGCCACATCACATTTAAAGCCATGAAGACAAATGTGTACTCCAGTTATACACGTATTAAGTTTTGAAGCAGATGGGATGTAATGTGGTGTGGTCGCGTTGAATATTCGCCCCCTTTTTTCCTGCTTCGTGAAGACTGGCATTTGGTGTCTATAGAATGGCTCGGTTCGGAGATGAGGTGCCGTCCAGGTATGGCGGAGGACCGGGACACGCTCAAGGGGGCCCCGGCCGCGGCGGCAGCAGGCAGGGGGGCCCGCCAGGTCCCCAACAGAGAGTGTACAAGCAGTCAATGGCCCAGCGAGCCAGAACTATGGCCCTGTACAACCCTATACCGGTGCGGCAAAACTGCTTCACTGTCAACCGATCTTTATTCATCTTCAGTGAGGACAACTTCGTGAGAAAATACGCCAAAAAGATCACCGAATGGCCATATCCTTTTAAACCCCCCTCAGTGAGTACCCTGGGGCCTCCGGTTGCAGGTATATTGCGCTTGAGTGTGGCATATGTAAGGTCACCTAAAAAATGTCTTGAAACACGAATCACATCGCTGCTGATTTAATGATAGCTACACGAGCGCATGATTTGCTCGCGGGCGTTTCATTAGGATATTATTTGTCAAGTTATTTCGGTGGCAAGATGAATCGAGTCTATTTGTGATGTTTGTGTGTGTTCGGTGTGTTACGCACGGTAAGGGCGCGAGGTGAGCGGTGCTGTGTGACGGTAACGGGCGGCGCTGTGGCGCGCCGAGGCTTGCTGATGTCAGCATGTGCAGTCTCTCAGCTCGGTCTCATTCGAGAGAAAGCGATGGTGAGGGGAGGGGGGAAGCCACCATTTCCCATATTCTAAGAGCTCCTGGAGAATACTGGGTGTATATGTACGCTTGCATTTTTTGGTAGTGCACAACGACAAGTGGGGTTTTGTATGGAGAAAATCTGAAGTTGCTAAAGTAGGCCACAGCAGATGTTTCATACAAGTGTGATTATTGTTTTTATATATCAGCTTAGTAAACGTTATAAGCAGGAACTTGCATTTCATGCAATAGGCTAGTTCACACAAAATTGTTTTATGAACAGGGTTGAGGAGAAGCAAAATCAGATAGTCAACCAATTCAAGGCAGGTGGAGCTCCTCTAGTTGATCGACTTAATTAGCATGGTGTGTGTGTGTGTGTGTGTGTGTACATACACAGTCAACTCACCTTTGTCCCATGACGGTTTCCGCCATCCATCCTCCACCCAAACGCCTCACTCTTAAATTATTCTCATCGTGGGTTCAGGCTATATTTTGAGCTCGGAGCACTCCTTTAAAACAGCACACCAAGTATGCTTAATATTTGCTAAATCCTGTTATATGTAAGTGCAGACTTGTGAATAGTTAAAAAAATCAAGCAGCACACATGCTGAAAGGTAATCTGGAACGGCGTATGGGAGTGGAGCAGCTACCTCCAATATCGCATACTGTAAAGAGCAGGCCTATGCACTGCATTTGATGATCTACATTTTCTAAGTATGCATGCATGCGTGGTATTGACATGTGGCTTATGGCATCACCCGCATGTTCAGTGCCATTCAGGATTATAACAACTTCTCTCCCACGGGCTTATGGGAAAGCAAAGAGCCTATCAAATCGATATATACACAATGTTACGCCTAGTGTTATATGAATGCTAAAATTAGTACATATTACTCATTTGATATACCGGTATTTGTTATTTTCTACTATATAGTAAGGGGCTGTTATATAGAAACTGTGGACTTTTAGCTTGACGTAGACCAGATTTGTATTGTTTTTAAATGCATATTTAATTTTTGAAAATGAAAAACCATGCACATCCACTGAACAGCTCCAATGAATTGACCCAGCCCTTGACAGTTCACTTATTTTTAAAAGACCTTATTGTTAAAACAGATTGAGTACATGACACCTGATCAGTATACTGGCAGAACAACCCAATAAACATTAGTGTTTTATTTAAACAAATCTTTACCTACAGGAAAAAAAGCAGACTCCACAAAACTCCCTGCCTTTTCTAATAGACCTCTTAGTATTTAAAATCATTAAATGTCCACAGAACTGCACCCACACACACTTTTCTTATGACACTGCCAGAGCTTTCAGTGACCTTTAACCTTGCACTCGGCCTGAAAGCCACTTTTTCTATAAACCTCATTCTTCTGATTTATTTCACGTAATCTGAGGTCCTTAACTTAGTAATCTCTGTTTTATCAGAAGTGTTTTAGGCAGTATAGCAGCCTTTAGTTAACTGCAGTACGGATGTGTTTGAATAAGAATTTATGAATTGCAGAAATACGTAGTATTTCCACCCTAACCCTATGGTTGCCAAACATTGCATCTTTTTCTTTTACCTTCTCTACAGAGATAATGAAAGTTCACTTGTGATGCCTATATTGTCTCATGCTCTCTACAGTTATGGGCCGTCTCTCTCTGCACTGTAAATGGAATGTAACCTAATAGCTGTGTTTTCTAATTTTAGTTTCATTGACGACGATGAAACTGCAGACTATGGGGAGTGCAGATAAGAACGATCTATCCGAAGGGACCTTAAATATATGCTCAGCTCCATCATGAGCTGTATGCATTTTTAGTTACGAGTAGGAGAAGGGCATGAATGTTTTCAGTCACAAATAAGTTGACTGAATGTTCTAAACTCATACGACCATCACGTCTTGTTTTCCACCAAAGAATGACAGATAGAAAAGAATGAGAAATGAATAATATAAAAGACACTATGCTATAAATAGATGAGCTGGAAGGAGAAGGCAGAAAGAGTGGTTGAGTGGACACCAGAGGGAGACAGACTGATAGAAAGAAGTTGTCGTGAGTCGTGAGCCCTTGCAGTTTTCTTGCATGTGCAGCGGCAGCGATCTACATTCAGTCTGCAGAAATGTCAATTATTTATCCTCCCTTTCTCTCGCAATTCTTCCTTCTCATTTTCTCCAGCAAAACCAAGCATACATAGCCTGATCAATGCCTGCGTTAGAAAAGAGCTGGTTTTGTGTTAGCAGGTGCTGACATGAATCCAGGTTTACCATTTGTGTTTCAGTGTTTCAAAGAATTATTGTATGTGCACACAAACTCACATATTTTTTGACATATCCAACCGCTTTTTTTTTTTTTTGATCACAAGCATGTTTCTTGCTCTTCCCTGTTCCGAGGTTCCTGTCAGGCTAAAAATAACAGCGGCGGACTGAAAGAGCAGTTCTCAATGGCATGTTCTCCTTCCCTCCCGCTTTTCTGCCTCCTTGGAGCTCTGTTGTATGCATACAGATGGGCCACAGACAGACATCGCTGTCTAATCGCATGCTCCAATGCCAGTTTGGAGGAGAAATGGAGACTCTAGTTTTCTAAGAGGGCTGCAGGGTGTCTTTAAGTTAGAAAAGAGAGAATCTATATGCAGTGTTTTGCGTAAGCATGTCCTCGTATTATGCGCTCAAATATTTTTCTTATCTTGTCTGTTCAGTGGAATCTGACAAATTACACGACTCGAATGTAAAGAGGTTTTGATTATGTGTACTGGTTGGATTTCTTGGCAGCTCACGTTTACTCGTTCTGACTTTATTCTAATAGCTTACTTGCATCTGGTGTGTTTTGTATTTGCACAGATTGGCACTGATTGGATTGAAAAGTAAATGCAATGAGTTAGTTCACGCAAATCCAACTCCAAATCAATGCTTGAAGTGTTATTTATAAAGTTTAACTTAAGGAAACACAAACATATAAATGATATTGCTTATCAAGGTTGTTGCATTGTCCACAGGCTGCATGCAGGGCTATTTATATCGCATAATTAATATTAAATACAACGTTGTAGCCTATGTACATAGCTGCCAAGGCAACATTTCTCATTTTCATTTAGTTTAACAGGATATACTAAAATAATTAAACCTAAAAGAAAAAAATAATAATATACACTATGGAGACATAACTAAAAGAAAATGTTGAAAAAAAAACAAAAACAAAAAAAAAAACAAGACACACAATATATATATATATATTTAATTATTGTATTATATAATGATTTGGGTATTATTACAGTTTTTATCAATGTTTTACATTTATTTATATATTTTCTAAATTAACACTGACAGCAGTATTAACATATCCGGATATACATGTGTGATCTAATATTAAAAAAAGATATTCTGGAAAAAAAAAAAAATCTTTAAAGAAAGAAAGTCTTTACAAAGGTTATAGACACTGATTTAAAAAAGAAAGAAAGATAGGATGTCCGAGTGTAAATTGTTTAGAATGGAGTTAATGCTCACACAAGGCGTACGGTTTTCCATTAAACATTGATTGGTTGATTGATTGTTGTTTTTTTTTGTTTGTTTTTTTAATAACATGCGTCACATAATTGGTTTATTAAAACAGGCTTCAATGGACACTTCAGCTCTTCTCCCCAGGTTCACAGCATCACAACATGTTCTTGTTTGTCTCAACAGTGGGTATGATAGGACATGATGGAATGATAGAACTGTCTCGTCATCTTAGATCCTCTCCTCCATTTGGGCAGCAGGGAGTTAAATGTGTCATCCCAGATTCATTCACACAACTGTCACTGTTTCTGCCACTCACTCCTCTCTCTCTGTTTATAGACATGACTGTAAAAGATATAAATATCGGCAAAGGATTCATATATTTGCAGTGGACTTGTGGAATCAACTAATTTCATACATCCATGAGACCGTCAAAGGTCATGGGAAATGCTGTTGGTTAACCTGTGTGTGTGTGTGGGTGGGTTTATGCGATTTATGAGGACACAAATTTGTATAATGACATGGGTATGACATAGGTATTACAATATGAAGGTGATTTATGAGGACATTTTCAGTGTCCCCGTAATTCAAAACACTTAAAAATCATACTAAATGGTGTTTTTTTGAAAATCTTCTGTAAGGGTAGGTTTAGGTGTAGGGTCGGTGTAGGACAATACCACATACAGTTTGTACAGTATAAAAACACCTATGGAGAGTCCCCATAAATCACGAAAAAACCAACATGTGTGTGTGTGTGTGAGGTTTTGAATGTGCTGTATTACTTGCATAAAGATAGGAATGTGTATTGAAAACTGTGCAGCAACATTTCTGAAAATGAAAGTGTCGCATGGCATTCAAGTCACATATTAGTATGAGACCTGTTTGCAAATTATAGGAGCACCAGTCTTGTTGTTTCAGCGAAGCCGTGTGTGTATATGAGCATGTCTGTGTTTGCCTTCCAGGCCTAATCTGGTGGTTTCATACCTCCTAATGTCTGGGTCTAAATGAGTGTAGTCATCCGTAATGTTGCAGCCCCACGCTGCTCAGCTGCTGCTGCAGACGAGGCTACGAAACCCGTGCTAACACACTCGTCCACACTCACAAGGTTTTAATCTAGAGATCTCTCTCTGCCTGTCTGTATTTACTTACCCTCAATATTGTGTAAGGGTTTGTCATGTGATGACATTTGTTTAAGGAACAGACCTTTTGTACTATTTTTTTTTTTCTTAAAACAAAGGCTTGAAATCTCTAATCCCAATTTGTGGAAAAGAGCAACCAGTAAAAACAGTTAGGCATAAAATTCTGGAACGACGTGACAGATATATAATTTTTTTCTTTCCCTTTGATGAATTTTTCAAAATGACATCTGTCTCGGTGTTGATACGTACAGTATGTCCTTGTAAAAAAATGTAGCAGAGGTGTATAGTCAGTTGTTTTATTGGCAGTGCTTGCGTCTTAGGCTAGCATTGCACTTCCCTCCCTGCTCATGTTTTTGCTCTTTCTCTCTGGTTCTGTATCTTGTGTTCTAGTAGTGAATTATTCATTTCTGTGGCTGGGTGGTATGTGTGTGTGATGCTGACTTGGGAGAAATCTATTTTGGGTGCAGAGCGAGGAAAAAAGATGTGGTGGTTTGAATTTTCATGCCGGTGCTTGAGTCACGTGCTGCTACTGCTAATGCTGTTTCCACTGCTACACACACCTTTACCTACTACCTGCTCTCTAACAGATACACAAAAACATAAACACTGTGCTGCTGCTTTACTTTTTCTTACACATTCAGAGACATAAATAGTACTGTTCAAGACAAGAACACATTGCACTCTAGTCTCTGTCCGCTGCCATAGCTTCTCAAATATGTTGTTTTATATTATATTATATTATTACATGGATGCACTACTGTTAAAAAAAAATTAGCAGTAAGCAAGATTTTTATAAATATTTTGGAAAGAAGTCTCTTAAGCTCACCAAGGCTGCATTTATTTGATAAAAAATACCATATCAATAGGGCCTTTCGCACCGCAGGAACTATTTGGTAGTACTCGAACCAATTGTGGAACTACCAACGTTTGGAGTGTTCACATCGCAGGAACAAGGAACTCCGTTTGGAGGAACTAAACTAGCTCCTACTTCAGAGTAAGGTCTAAAAAAAGTACCAGGAACTATCGGTGGCGTAAGTGCACGCTCATAATTATGTTCAGTTATGCACTCAATAAAGTCAAAGTCAAAGTCAAAGTCAACTTTATTGTCAATTCTGCCACATGTACAGGACATACAGAGAATTGAAATTA
>JAUMHQ010000048.1:10176498-10188721 GCA_032361165.1 Enteromius paludinosus
ATCGGACTGAGAGCTCACTCCACAAGGAGCATGGCCTCGTCTCATGCTGCGGCTCATGGCGCCTCGTTAGCGGATATATATACTGTATATACATTTTATTTATTCCTCTGAATTTTCTGCATCATTGTGTTACATAATATATCAGAAATCATATGAATAATATGATGATTTGCTGCTCAAGAAACGTTTACTACTATTATCACTGTGGATAATTTTTGTGGAAATTTTCACGAATATAAATTTTTAGAAAAGATTTATTTGAAATCAAAATATTTTGTACTTTTGATCAATTTAATGCATCCTTGCTAAGTATTTAAAAAACATGACTAACTCCTACATTTTTTAACAGTTATGTATGTATTATATGTAATCACTGCAAAATTCTCTCTCTCTCTTATAAAGTAAGATGTTTGAGTGATTATAAGTAGGCTGATACAGGAATTAAGGGGAATGTTCCTCCTAGTACTTCCTGTAAAGTTAATTAGCCTATAGCACTTTTTGTTTATGCTGCTTAAACACGCACACACACGAACGGTATCTATGTTAATCCTGTCCTAACAGACTGATTTCTGAGCACTAAGGGTATAGAAAGGGTAAACGAGCGATTAGAGTGAGGGAAAGAGTGTTAGCGCTTGTAACTACAGACCTATCTTTTATAGCTGCATTAAGAGAGGGAAAAACACCGCTGTTTCTAGTTAATAAATTATTCAGGCTGCAGTGCCAGAATGCAAGAGATAGAATTAGAAAAGCAAACAGCCTGGGACCTTACAGCCAGATGAGGAAATCAATACATATTTACATTTCACTGGCTGGGCTTCTCGGGTTGCTCTGTAGAGCGCTTCGCCGTCTACTACTGCTAATTACCACACCAGTGATTCTCATTCACTGACTGACTGACATGCCCACTGAATCACTCATGTACTGTATTAGTGGATTAGCGTCTAGTATATCTGTGTGTCTGATTGCTTCTTTGTATCCCAAGGTCTGATATGTCTTGTCAGCCATTTTGATACCGCTACTTGTATAGGATTTCGTAGATTGCAACTCTTCAATAAAAGCTGGTAGTGGTGGGGAATGCTCGATGAGCCAAATCTGACTTACTGTAAATGTTCCCTTGTACTCAATGCAGATCATTTCTGCAATTATGATGCAATTCAGCATGGTTTTAAAAATCGGTTGATTTTTAAATGCATTTTATTGATATTACTTTGAAAAAAATGTAAAATAAAAAATTATACTTCTCCCAAAAATTCAATTATGACCCCATGATTTACTCACCCTCAAGTCATCCTAGGTGTATATGACTTTCTGTGAATGGTTGCCAGACAAAAAGCTGGGTAGAGTAATAACGAAATACGTTTAACATCAAATCTGGCAATCGCAAACGTGAACACTCGATGTACAGCAGTCTGAAATGTTTGCCTCCTTTTTTAACAACAACAACAAAAGGTTTTGGTTAAGTTTAAAAATGTTTTTTTTTTTTTTTACATTTTAGTCTAGTCTTTTGTATTATTATTATTTTGTACATTTTATTACATTTAGTCTTGTCAGCAATATTTCATGTGCTTATAGTCTCAGTTATTGTGTAATGACATTATCATCTCGTCATGGTCTCGTTTAAGTCAGGGGGAAAAAAACCCTGTTTCGTCATAGGTTTCATTAACAAAATGAACACTACTTCTAAGCTTTGTAATGGCAGTGAGTAGTGGTCAAGATTATGAAGCCCAATAAAGTGCATCTATCCATCATTAAAAAGTGCTCCACAAGGCGCTGGGAGTTAATAAAGACCTACTGAGTTGAGAATGCATTTGTGTACAATAATATTCATATTTAAAACTCAATAAATTGTAATTGCTTCTGCTAACTGTCATACTCGGGTAAGCTCCAGTGAGAATGATGAACACTGAAGCATTGGGCATCTCAACTCTCATTCACTGCTATTATAAAGCTTGGAAGAGCCAGGACCTTTTTCCTCCATAACTCCATTTATTACATTTCCGTTTATGCATTTAGCAGACGCTTTTATCCCAAGCAATTTACAATGGAAGAATACAATAAGCGAGTCATTATAAAGAGGCAAATAGACACAGGAAGTGCTTACAACACAAAGTTTCAGGCATTGTTCAAAGTTAATAGTAGCTGGACAAGGAGAGGTTAAGGAAATATTGTATTATTTTATTTTTGTATTGGTAAGTTATATACACCTGACTTTAGGGTAAAAAATATCATTGGAATATTATTATTATTATTATTTTTTTTTTGAGTGAACTATCCCTTAACTTGATAAAGTGAAATGACAGTCTTCTCTGGTGACACATGCCTGGACTTCTCTAATTATGCATTCTGCTTAAATCCAACCCTGCAAACTCTTTCTTTTTAATTCATTAATCTAAAAAAAAAAAAAAAAAAAAAAATTAATAATCAAAGTATAGAAACAAGTCTTTGCCCTACACTTAGGCTTTTTAATAATCTGTTACACTCGAATTTATGTCTACATAAAGAAGAAAAGATCAGTTTAATAATTGCATCTTACTCAAAATATTTAGCTATTTTACCAGACTTTGTATCAAAGTACTTTAACAAATGGCATCCCTTCATTTACAGTCTTTCTGCAAGGATGCTTGCAAAATGTATAGATAAACATCATAACATTAAATAAATGTTGCTGTTCATAATCATGTGATTTTTGGTGTAATGTTGAATAAAATATGAGACTATGAGAAATAATACACACACACACACACACACACATATATATAGAAGACACCATCTGATTGACATGCAAAGGGCAGATTTTCCAAAAAAATAAAAGCCTGGGTTGGATGGATCCAGAGCTTAATGTGAGTTTGCATTGTTTAGAATGATGTGGAAAATAATGGAAACTAAATGACTGGAGAGTCTGGAGACGTCCAGCATACATCACCAAAGAGAACTCTGTCACTTCGTTGGAAGACCAAGCTTGATCAAATATCACTCGGTCCAAACGAAAACATGAACAGATCAATCATTTACAGAAACAACAATCACATGCAGTTACAGTGGAAAAAAAGCGGATTTTTGTTTCATGCCAACTCAAACTTTTTGCCTCTTCAGTCCATCAACACTATTAAAGCTGTTCAAAGCTCAAAGCACAAAGTTTCTTTTGTTAAATGCTTCCTTGTGTTTGTCCTCCACCTTCATCTGCATCTTTTGGTCTTTTGGTCCCGTTGCAGATTATATTCTTTTCCTTCGCTCAGTCTTCTTGTCTCAACTTGTCTCTCCATCTCTCTCCATCCATCTCTCTGTGGAGCGGTGTGTCAGGCGGCCTGCTGACGGTGCAGACTGCACTCGGCTGAATGAAGATGGGCTGATGGAGGGAGATGATGAATGCACAAGTTCAGTGGGAAAGGTAGAGCGAGGGAGCAGCCGGCTGAAGGGACAGGGCGAGAGAGATGAAGGGATGCAGATTGAGAGACTGACGTGATGCATAGGATGCTGGGAGATTCACAGGGAAAAGATGAGTGCAGGACTTTTGAAGGGCACTTGACGTGTGTGTGTACACTAATGTTTAAGTTTGGCATTGGTTTGGTTTTTTTTTTTGGGTACATTTATTTATCTATTGTTTAAAGTGTTTTTTTTTTTACAAATGTAATTAATTTCTGTGATGCAAAGCTGCATTTTCAGCAATTATTAGCAGTTATTAGTAGCCAGTGTCACACGATCCTTCAGAATTCAGTGCTCAAGAAACATTTCTCATATTATCGACAGTATTGAAAACAGTTTCCATTCTTAATAGATGTATACGTTTGAATTTAGTCATTTAGCGGAAGCTTTTATCCAAAGCGACTTACAAATGAGGACAACAGATACCATCTAAACCAACAGAAGAGCAATAATTTGCAAGAGCTGTGATAAGTATTGGTTAGTCTAATGCCGTTACTGTGGACAGGGTTTTTAAATAATGAATGAAAAAGAAAATAGATAAGAGACTAGAGGACACTATAGTGTATAGTGTATATATTTTTTTAAGAAATAAAAAGAAAACAAGTAGTTAGAGAGATTGAATAGAGAGTGCTAGTATTACAGGTTCACGTGTAGTTAGAAGAGATGTGTTTTTTAACTGTTTCTGGAATACAATAAATAGAAAGTTCAAAAGAGCACCATTTATATAGAAATATTTTGTAAAGTTTAGTGCTGTCAAATAATTCATCGTGAATAATCACATCCAAAATAAAGGTTTTGTTGGAATAATACAGTATATTTGTGTATTTTTATTATGTATATACAAACACACACACACAAAAGAGTGTATGTATTTAATTAAATATATTGTGTATATATATAATGTGTGTGTGTGTGTTTATATATACTTATTAAATATACACAGAACAAAACTTATTTTGTATGTAATTAATGGTGATGAATCATTTGACAGCACTTGAACGTTATCAATATCTTCACAATTTAATGCATCGATGCGTAATAAAAGTATTTAAAAGAACTGATACTTTTAAAAGGTAGTGCAATTCTAGAGAAAATGAGTGACATTACTAGCTGTCCCAAGCCAGTATATTTTAAATCATTTTATGAAACATATGGGTTTTTTTTTGTTTGTTTGTTTTTATTTTTAAATGAACTGTATTTATATTTTAAATATTAAGTTTATTTGCTTTTTTTTTTTGCTTCATCCAGCATTTTGGATTCATTTTATCCACTAATCTCTGCACAAAGAATACATTTGCTGCTGCTGTACAATTCAGTAAAAACTAAGTATTTTTTTCAGTAGGCAACAGAATAACCTACCATGTTAAGATCCCAGCATTATGAGTTTTTTCATCATAACCTCGTGTACCAGCTGTCACCTCACTCCTAACAGGGCTGACCTCTCAGAGCATCCAGATAGCGCTCACAAACCCAGCGCCGCTTTAAGCGCACACACATAGGCAGAGAAAGGACAGTTTCTCCCTTCCTTTGTCTCCCGCTTTCTTTTATCTTAGTGGCATTGCTATATATAGCGTTGTGCAAAGGGAGGAAGGTGGGTTCATAATTAAAGTTTTCTGGCAGAGCACATCATAGCATTGTCTCATATTCATCCCATCTTTAACTGGGCACATTTTCACAATACAAGAGAGTGAGAGCAGGACGGATCTTCAAAGAACCAAAAACACACGCTTCGGCCACATCACACTCTGCGGCCATATCACACACGGGCCTCCAAAGCGGGAACAGGATGTCTATTCATCCACCCGAGACACAGGAAGAGTGCGCCACTTTTGCTTTCATCATACCATCCCGGCGGGCGCGCGAACGCACACACACAGACAGTAGTATTTAAATTAGGCACTAGAATGATCACATACAACAACATTGATATTATTACGCATGCATGTGGAAGAACATACACACACTCTCGGAGCAGAAGCCAGGCAGGCTAATTAAAAGGCACGGAGGGTGTTAATGTGTTGTAATGCTGGACGGACTGCCGGGTATTACAGGAGCTGGAGTCTTTACTGTACAGAGCCTTTGAAAGCCTGCCAGATCTCTCCTTCTCTCACTGCCTCGACAGATATTTCAGCTTATGCCACACTTAAATGAATCATTCTCCTTTTTTCCTCCATAACGTCTCATGCTGTTTTACACACTGCAACCTGTTCACTTTGATTTTTGTATACGGAGGTCCGCAGGCCACTGAGATGTGGGTTTTGTGTGTTCCAAAACTGAATTAAGAATGCCTTTTAAATTTCAACGGAATCCAAGTAAGGAATTAAATCGTAAAAATTTGAAATTTAAATTTAAGTCAACTTTAAATGTTGGCTTGAGGAATTCTTCTTCAAAATATTTATGGGTATAACATATTTTTTGTGTGTAAATTGTGCTTTGTTTGATTATTGAAAAACGGTCATTCAAGACACAAACAAGCCATAAAAAGGCAGAGCATGCGCAAATAAAAATAGACAGTTTTTAATAGGATTATTACTTTAATTTACATTTCACTGTGGAAAGCTTTTTGAATCGAGTTTACTGCTGTGCATTCTGGGCTCACAATATGGTCATAAAGAAAAGGTGATATTCCTTCCTTAAAATTGACTCAAAACAAGTATCTTAGGAAGTGGTACCATTAAGTTGCCTACCTTTGGTAAAGCCTTTGCTTCGAGAACGAGTATGTGATACTACCAAATCAGTATAAGGTCTAACATTGATGACTACTTGAATTACTAAAATAACTCCAATTTAATTAAAACGATAAGAACATTTAGATTTTCTAAAATAAAATACAATTAAGCTATATTTAGAAGGGGAAAAAACACAAAACACAATAAATATATTACACTGAATCACTAAAATATCTAAAAACTGATATAAAAATAATATAGACATTCAAATATAATAAAAATGACAAAACAGAATTACCTGTTTTTTGTTTTGTTTTGTTTACATCGCAGCTTTTTGTTTTAATTTGTTCTCTCACGTGATGTATATTGGACTTATCCAATCATTTACTCTGAAACTATTTAAATAACAATGCATAGAATCCACTCGCATTTATGTCAAAATACTAAATAAATGGTCTGTTGCTACTGCTGTTACATTACAATTTGTAATGAAAAATACCATCTGCATAGCTCTCTAGGTTTTTTGTTTGTGTGTGTGTGTGTGTGTGTGAGAGAGATCATGTGTGAGATCACGTGTGTTTATATCAGTCCTGATAGCCAAATCCTACCCACCCTTAAGTTCTTGTGTATACTGAGCCAAAGAGGCATGTCACTTTGAATCACACAGCAGGCTCTAACCTCCTAAGCTCGCTCTGACTCTCAACACACATGCATGCATACACAAATTGGCCTGCAGTAAATATGAGCGTCGTCTGATGAGGTCATTTAAAGCATACAGAATCTGCCTGACTCATACTCATCCACAGCATGTATTACTTCAGCATGAATACCAGCTTATTCGCCACAGGCTCAACCAGCTGTACGAGGAGATGGTGTGAGATGTTTTCTGGTCCGTGTGGGGTGAGCATGATGCTGCGCTCGCTTCATGAAGCTTTTTCTCAGTCAGGTTAGACTTGATTCTGTAAAACCACTGCTGCATTTTACTTTGACCTGTATTTAGCGCAAGGGGCTTAATGTAATTTTGCGAAGTAATCAGGTTAGAGTGATTGTTTGAATGCCTGCCCTCTCAGTATCAGATATATCGATTCTTCACTGAGGTTTAGAAGAGCCAGTACAGTTGCTCACAAATTTAAATAGCCCTTAAAGAATCTGTAGGTTGTTTAGCAGTTTTCTTTTTTAAATAAAGGGATTCAATCTTTAAAATGGGATAATAAAATATTTTTGTACAGTATATTTATGCTGCCTTTATGTGCTGTCAGAATAATCTTAAGTCGTATTCACTTCTGGGAAATTATAAAATAGTTTTGATACCAGAGTTTCTGAGTTGGGCGGGTCATAAGTTTAAATGGTGGAGGGGACAAACATTGCTGCTGTCAATGCTGTTCTCACAAAGACTAGATCCCTTTGGTCTTGTCACTTGTGTTTTAGTAACAAATTTCGGGAGGAGCACGTACGAATGATTAACCAGCTGCCGCCTTTCTCCCTATTACCCAATTACCCTACTAGAGCTAAAAACCTCCACTTTAAATACTGCCAACTTCCTCTCCCTCGTATCTTCGTTCTTTGCATCCCTCTGCTGCCTCTAACACCACTTAAACTGGGAACCGGGTGTTGGGTTTCCGCCCAGAGGAGAACTGCCTCCCGCTGGGCCAGGTTCCTCCCAAGGTTTTTTTTTTTTCCCACGTGGAGATTTGGTTTCTTGCTGCTGTCGCCTTTGGCTTGCTTGGTCAGGGACACCTGGTTTCCAGCTTCCTTAGTCAACACTTAAAGCCACTATTAGCTTATCACTTACTCGTATTTTCCATCCTAGTAATTCTACCTTCCCACCCTCCTCCCGGGGGCCACGCGGGGACCTAGCCGGATTCCAAGCTCTACCCAACCCTCGCCTCTTAGGGGTTAATGCCCTAGGGCTCGGGGTCCGCAGAGCTCTCTACCTGCTCCCCGGACAGTACGCCAATCATGCTTACTATCGGTTATTAATGAGGAAGTGGGAACTCATGAAATTGGGTATTTATAGACTAGATATGAACAATCATTCAAAGTATATTGTTTGTTTTATAAGCAGCAAAATGAGCATGTATTTGACCCAAACTACAGAATTGTCAGCAAACTGCATGTATAGCTAGGTGAATATTTATATGATTGTCAACCAATGGGATGCTACGTTTTATTCTTTCTGACATTAAAACTTGAATACGAGTTTGTAATCACGACTTCATAAGTAGGAAATAGGAAACTTCCTAACTTCCAGTACTTCTCTTTAGAAGCTGCAATACTTAAATTCCACAATACAAAATGGTTATTAAATTTCATCTGTGATGCTTTTCTTGATTGTATTATATAATTGAATTTTTCAGTTTTTAAATATTAAGTTTTACTATATTATGTATTTTCTTGAATGTCACCTTCAGCTGTAAATTACAGTCCTTTGTTTTAAATGTTTTCCTTGACTTGTGATTCTCACTCCATTTGAGTACATGATCCTGGCTACCATCATTGCTAACTGCATCGTCCTGGCCCTGGAACAGCACCTTCCAGACGGGGACAAGACACCCATGTCCGAGCGCTTGGTGAGTTCTGGTTGTGTTGATCAGTGTTTCCGTATGTTGTAAAACCAGAAGCTGTAGCTCAACAGAAAACACAACAACTAATGAGTCTCTGATGTATCATTCCTTTCACAGAAATCCAGTGGATAATTCATGTTTACGCACTCTTATTTCTCTTTGTCTGTTCCTGTGTGTTTCTCTCACAGGAGGACACAGAACCCTACTTCATCGGCATTTTCTGTTTCGAGTCAGGCATTAAGATCTTGGCTTTGGGCTTTGCCTTCCACAAGGGCTCGTACCTACGCAATGGCTGGAATGTCATGGACTTTGTAGTGGTGCTTACTGGGTAAGTCACACATCTGCATTCTTAAAGCTTTCACTAGCAACACCTTATTTGCTGCTTATTAATAGTTAGTAAGGTAGTTGTTAAGTTTAGGTATTGGGTATTGATGTAGAATATAATCATGCAGAATATGTGCTTTATAAGTACTAGTAAACAGACAAAAAAATAGGCATGCTAAGAAGTTAATAGTGAGAACTGGTCATTGCACAAACCGATACTACTTTTGTCATCCCAACCATCTGCTTTCTATGTGCAGTAATAGCTTTAATTGAACAAGACAGTATCATAATGAGCCTAATTATCATAGAACGAAGGCGGGTTTGTGCTGAAAATAATGAGTTAACTTAACTACACCTGATGCGGTGCACAGATAATGCCTGGTTAAACGGGATTACAGGTGGCTAGTGAAGACGACGCAGGTGCAAAAGTGGTGAAACTGTTTAATGAAAACTTTTTAATATTGCCGTGATGGTATTTTAAACATGCACATAATATGGCGTATTGCCTGCTGTTTTATTCTGTTTTAAAATGGGTGAATGTTTTGCCATTTTCCCCCATGAATTCTGCATGTGGTTGTATAGATGTGTGTGTATGTCAGCTGTAACTGTTGTGTTCTCCTGACCTAATGAGCTCACGGTGAGCCCAGATCAGAGAAGCACTGCGGATACAAGCAGTGAGGACACACTACAAATGTCACCAGAGAGAGAGAGCAAGACAGAAAAAAGAGAAACCGACAAAGAGGAAGGATGATAGGACAGCACAGCCTGTAGACAATCACGATTTTTTTCCAAGTGAGGAGCAGAAGAAAATCTGATGGTTAGACACACTTTACCTAGATCGTTGTCCTTTTACTCCAGTATCTATCCATTTGTTGTAAGGAGTGTAGGTTTACACAAAAAAAGTCAGCGTGTTTCTTTTATTTAAGGCAGTGGCTATTTACGCTGAGTCTAAATTAGAGACGCACTTATAGCATAGTAAAAATTGCATATTATCTTAGCGATAGGTGCTATTTACACTAAGTGCAAATAGCGCTAGGTTGTATTTACACTATGCTAAAATAGCAGGATTTTCTGCTGTTGATACTTATTGCAAACGGTGCCAATTATCTGCACCCCAGTATGGGAGAACATTTATAAAACAGTAGGCAATAATAACATACTGTATTGAGTGTAAATTTTAACTCCTCCCTTCACCTTTTATTAAAAATCCACCTCTGAAATGTTTCAGTATTTAAAGGGTTAGTTCACAAAAAAAAACAAAGTTACTCAAAAAATGACTCACCCTCATGTCATCCCAAACCCGTAAGACCCCATTCATTTCTTCGGAACACAAATGAAGATAGTTTTGATCAAATTAAAAGGTTTTCATTTTGATCCTTCATAGACAGCAACAAAACTGTCACATTCAAGACCAAGAAAGGAAGTAAGGACATTGTTCAAATAGTTGTGACATCGATAACTTTATTAAAGGGTTAGTTCACCCCAAAATTAAAATTGTGTCATTAATTACTCAACCTCATGTCATTCCACACCCAGAAGACATATTTTTGATGAAATCAGACGGCTATCTGACCCCAGTCTTCACGATAGTACCATGATACATCTGTTTACATGTATGTAGTTTCGGGGTTGTTTTAATATACTGTAGAGGCAAGGCATTAAGCATTAATATATCTTCTTTTCTTTTTTTGGTAAAAAACTTTGTGAAATATTACTGGGCTTGGTATGAACAGGCTTTTATGTTGCAAAATAATCAGAACACTAGATGCTAATAACTAGACTCATTAGATTCATATTCACCGGTTGGCCAAATTGAATATGGATTATCTGATAATTTACTATTGTTCAAAGGTTTGGGATTTTTGTTTGTTTTTTTTATTAAAAAGTAAAATAGAGTGAAAACAGTAATATTGTTACTGGAATTAAAAATAATTTTCTATTTTGCTTACAGTACATTACAGTGTTAGTTGACCCTTTAGAAAATATTCTTATGTGCTTATTTGGTTCTCAAGACTTAAGATTCAACTTAAGATTATCAAAGCTTAACTCATTTGTGATTTTTGTTCAAGTTTTGTTTTGTTTTTTGTTCTGTTTCTCTGATGAATAGAAACTTCAAAAGAACAGCTAGTAAAATATGTGTTTGTAAGATTATATGTGACCCTGGACAACAAAACCAGTCGTAAGGGTTAATTTTCCGAAATTAAGACGCTGAATAAATAAGCTTCCCATTGATGTATGATTTGATGATACAACTATATGAAAATCTGGAATCTGAGGGTACAGAAAAATCTTAATGCTGAGAAAATCACCTTTAAAGTTGTCTAAATGAAGATCTTATCAATGCATATTACTAATCAAAAATTAGGTTTTAATATAAGAAATTGACTAAATACCAACATGATGTTTACTTACTATCCTAAGGTTTTTTGGCAAAAAAGAAAAATCAATAATTTTGACCCATACAATGTATATTTGGCTATTGCTTCAAATATACCCCAGCGACTTAAGACTGGGTTTTGTGGTCCAGGGTCACATATGTGTCTTTACACTCACTGAATGGCTGAGTAAAAGCATAATTAAAAAAAAAACTGAACTGAAACTTCTGACGTGTTTCTGTTACACACTACAGTATGTCCACACTGCCGACCCTCCTGTGGTACAGACTTCTGAATGCACACTAGCTGTAGCCTTTCCATCCTTCTCTTCACACATCAAATCCGCTCATTCATCCTATTTAGTTTGTAATTTTGAGAACTAGGGTTGAACGCAGAGGTGCTAATAGGTTGGCTCAGACAGATATTGCCACTTGACCTACAATCCACAAGCTTGATTGATCATCCATAGTAGCCCAGTTAGCATTATTGCTAGCACACTGCTGGGTCTCATGTGCTGTTATTGGTAGTTTAACGCATGATGGGTGTTGTGAAGAATGTGCAGGAGGTACGTGTGGCCAAAACCTTTGTCATGTGACGTGCTCCGTCACATCGGCAGTAAACTGATTCTCAGTGCTGTCATTTTCTGAGTTGTACTGCATTTTGCACCTGAAGAGTATAGATGTGTCTTGTGAGTTTTCATGCAGTGTCAGTCTATGAACCTGGTACCTTTTCCAGTAGTTTTTTTTTTGTAAGATTTGAAAAATTTTGTTCTCAACGCAGCTTAAGGTTAACAGTGGCGGAGCTAGAAAATTTTTCCAGGGGTGGCCAGGGTGAGATCACTACTCACATAGGGGTGGCCATAAGTAGA
>JAUMHQ010000048.1:10193762-10229934 GCA_032361165.1 Enteromius paludinosus
ACCTTATTGTAATTTTCCACCAAATATCCCCACCCTGTCCCATCATGCACAACATTTTGCCCAGTGCCTACCCAGTGGGCGCGCTTGGGCCCATTTCCATGAGGGTGATGACCCTACCTGGGCACCTTTAACCCTTTAGTGCCCAGGACTCTTTGGAGCATCCACACTCACTTCAGGTATTTCTGCACTCCATTTTTATGCCACATGCCTGGAAGCAACAATGAAGAAGTGGACAATAAGAAGAAACAAACGAGAGAGCAAGGGGAAAACATTTAAGAGACCATACACTACACTTTTGATAGTCTATTTATAGTTAGTTATGTACCTCTATATTTAGGATTTATTTTTGTAATGACCCCTCTTAATATTTTTGCATGTAACATGAGTTATAATGATTATTTTTGTGATGAGGGTTTATAATGGGCCCAGAGTAGTATGTTTTTTGTCATAATCCATGCAGAAATTAGCTATTGGCATGATCAGGAACCTTGTAAATAAAAGCAGGAACAAATAAAAGAGATTAATAGAAACTGTAGTTGACAAGAGGAATAAAGGAAAATGACTGCGGAAGCATATAATCCAGCTACTGGACTGAGAGGCTTGCTAATATGAGGGAGAGGTCAGAAAGGTGCATCTGCTAATATGAAACTGGACAAAAAATGCATGTAAAAGCTCTTTTACAGACTTAGCAAACAGCATGAGAACAGATTCTGGGAATCAACATGTCAGGTGATCTGAATGAAAGCATGAATGGAAGAAATATGAACCCGGATCAATTTTTTTTTCTTCCTGAAATACCAGAATCTGAATGCTTTGAAAAAGTAATATTATATGGTTCTGTCTATGTGTTTGTGTACATCCTCCTCAGTCCCTAAACAACTGTAAATGTGATCGCACTCTTCTTTTTCACAAAAATGAGACTAGGTGGACAAACACACAACACATGACATGTACCATGCATACCAAATGTGAATGGCTGTCAGATTTATATTAATAAAGACTTTTCACACAGGTCTGACATGATTAAATGTGAAAGCGAAAAATACCTGCAAATAGTTTTGCACTTCAGAGGTGTTCATGCTGAAATTCACATTCTCATTGAAAGTTTTTTTTTTGTTTGTTTTTTTTTTGCATCTGAACACTAAAAACTGAAGTACAATATTTCAGATTTTGGGTGAAGTATAATATAAAGATGTAGAAATTTTGCTTTTATGCCACATTTTAAGACCTGATGGCTATAGGTTTATATATATATATATATATATATGTATATACACAATAGAGCTCAAATTTGAGTTACAAGGCATAAAACTGCAGAAAAAAATTAAGGAAAAAATATAAGTAACATTGTTTGAGGAGAGCTTGCAAACTGCACTGATTATCTTTCCCAGCATGACTTTCTTAAAGAAACTGCCTTGAATCCTTGAGTATTATTTTCCCCGTACCACCAATCCCTTCAACCCCCTTCCATTTGCACCCACATCTTTAGCTCCCGCATGAAACAAGTTTACTAGGCGATTCATAAAGAGGCATTTGGATGTGCCCGCCTGTCCCAAAAACACTGTACTCTTTGCTATTACGGCTAGATTCTCCAGTTTTCCTTTCTCTCCCTCCCTCTCTCCGCACACAGCGATAGTGCGCTCGGAACAGCAGGCGCTCTGGGGTGACTGGCGCTCCCTGGCTGTGAGCGTGGGAACAGTTCCCATATCTCTGCTGTCTCTCACAGAGTCTGTTTTTAACCTTTTACTCAGTTTCAGGGAGTGACTCATATCTGTGTGTATGTATCTGTGCATGTTTATTTGGTATTTTGTGTGCAGAGTCCAAAATTAGCGCTTGCAGAGCGTCAAATGCAAGTAAAAAGAGGCTTTGGCGAGTAAATGAGTGTGTAAACGACCCATTTCGTGACCAGAAAATAGTTGAATATTACTGAAGAGGTCTTATTTTATTTTATATAAATACACAATGTTTCTTGGTAATTGATTTTGACTGGAAATAAAAAAAGTTCTTGCTCAATTTTGCCAGCTGAGGCAGTTTTAGCAAAAAGTTAATTTTGGACTCTGTTTGTATCTATGTATTTTTTGTATTTGCATTTAAATAGTTTCAAGTGTTCACACTAGATTAGGTGTCCACATATAACCCAAACTAGGAGCTCTGCCATTATTTTGGGATTGTATTCTCTGTCTCATGTTGATATTTTTCCTGCTTCAAAAACCCCATTCTTTCCCTGTGCCTTTTTCTGTCTCTGTGTGTGTTTTGTGTCTTTGTATGTGTCTCTGGCTCTGTCTGTCTCTGTCTTCCTGTCTCTGATCATCTCTCAACACCTACAGCGGAGGAGGCGGTGGGGAAGGAGAGGGGTAATGTCTCTTTCTTTCTCCCTTTCCCCTCTGTTTGCTCTTATTGCCTGTCCTTCTCATCACACGCCTGTCCTCTCCTTCTATAGACTGATCTGTCTGTCTGATTGTCCGTCCAAACGTCCCTCACACATAGGACACAAGCCAAGGGCGAGGTCATGTCATTCTTTAGCCAGCTGCAGTAACTCAATCTTACAGCTAATCAACTCTTGGTACATTCTACAGTATGTGGACACCTAAATGTGTTAACATACGTGTTTGTGTCTATGTGTACGTGTGTGTCTCTTTGTTTCTGTGGTGGGCCTTCGGATACCATTTTCTAAAAAGTGTGGTATGACTGATTTACAGCGGGTAAAATGGTCATGAATACTTGAGTCTGTAGCAAGTGTGTTTATTCAGTTGGAAAGGCAAAAATATATGTATTTTTTTCTAATTAAATTTCATTTCAACAGTAAAATAAAAATAACCAAATGTTGGCATGTTCTGAACTTGGAATGGGACATTTCAAGCTCAAATGGCTGCTACTGTTCCTGGTATCACGTTTATCACGTCTTCGTTATGTCTTTTAAAATAGTTCATTACTTTAAATATTTATTCTTTAATGTGCAGTTTGACATGGGGGAAACCAGTAAATTATCATTTTTAAATTAAAATTAATACTTTTATAGAAATGTGATTGGTAGTATAATTTCTCATTTATTTTATAAATATATATACACACATTATTTACAGATTACAGTAAAATAATTATTTTTAAATATAGTTTTCATTAATGTAAATGCTATGTAAATTGCAGAAAATATTATATAACTTGACAATCACTGTATTGATTAATGTATTAATTATTTACATGTCGAGTAAATTTAACTTTCTATGTTTATACATTTATATTTACTCTTTATTTGTATATGTAAAGATTTTGATAGTGCACTTTATCAGATGACTGGACACAAGTGGTCCTTTCATAGAATAATCTGGACATGATAAAAATCACCTGGTTAGACAGGTCATAGAGTGATTTCAGGGCAGCATAGTGAGACATGCAGAGGAAATGTCAGGTGGTTCTCTATATACAGATCACTTCTGCAGAGCTGCCCATGTACAGCAGCGAAACAAGACAACACAGAATGCATTAGGACCTATTAGGGCTGGACAGGGTCTTTGCCCAGAAAGATAACACCATAATGGGATTACAGACAATCAAACTGCTCACCTCCTAGAAGGGCACTGTCCAATTGAGATGTGTATCACCATTTTGATGAACGCAAGATCCAATTAGGCAGTCTATTTATTGCGGCAAAAGTCAGCTGAGAGAGAGAGAAGTTCAAAGAACAGATGCTAAAATCCACTTCCCTTTGCTGACATATATCAGAAAGCTGGATAACAAATACATAACATATGTATTAAAACACTGTGAATCAGGTTTTCAAACAACGTGGCAACTTGATGCGATAATAGATAGATCTTGTGATCACTGGTGTGCACTAAAATGGCTTTGAATGCAGTTTATATCGGTTATGAAGTTGTTTATGGTGGGCCATAGTATACACAGGTCTTTGCATAAGCATCTCATCCCTGCTCTACTACACGTACCATTCAACAGGTGTATTCTACTTCTACTAATATGGATGATTGGCAAATGAGACACATTGGAATAGGACAGATGCACTGCATGGTCTAATATAGCATGTTTGAGTAAGTTAGTGGCACAGACAATACAAAGTCTTTAGTGAAGGAATTGATCCCGAACATCTCTAGAGAATAAAAAGAAAGATGTTTGTTGAGAAGGTCTGTGTGTGTTCAGACCACACAGTTGTACACATTTCCTGATCCGAGCCTGTGAACTGCTTGAGCTGACAGACTTGAGGCTGCTAGGAGTCTGTTTTAATTTTAATTTTTTGTGCCGAGTGCTAGATTATTTCTTAATAAATTGGAGTAAATCAAGGATTTTACGGGTAAGATTAAATCTGTACGAATCACAGACTCCAGCAGAGATTTGGGTCTCCATTGCCCTGCAGGTGAAGTGCTTTTGGTCATATGACAGTGTCACGTAACATACGATTGTATGCCATGTGACGGTGTGAGCTCTAAAGCACTGTATCATGAGATCATGATGAACAACGAGGCATGGCAACTAACTCCAGAAGCTGTCACCACAGCGATGAAGTCACGTGCAAAATGGCAATGCATGTTTACTAGATTTAGATTTGTGTGAAAGTGTGTATATGTGTATGTTAGCTAGTCTCATCCTCAGACGACATGCCTACAGATCACCCACAGTCTGTTCACTGACTATCTGTGCTTATTGGACACTAAAAAGGCAAGCGCAGACTGATATTGATAGACAAATCTTTAAGATTCTTTTGAGCCAGAAACATATATTCCACATTATTACTGTGAGTAGCCTAATTATTAAATATCAGTGCCTCTATGGAGAAAATGAGCAGGTTTTTTGTTTTGTTTTTTTACTTCTGGAACCTGACTGTTGCACTCCATTGTGGTCAAATTTATTAAAAGAATTCCTACACTAAAGGGTAACATAAATTCAAAACGGACTGTGGTGGATCATCTTACATGTCAGTCAGGCAGTCACTTTTTGCCCCGTAGAATAAGCTGTGAGGAGAACCAGACATTTTACTGCAGATCAAAAGTCTGGTTATATAAGACTAAATGTTCTGCTGGCGTAGCTTATGTATAGTTTAGAGTGTTGTAAATTATATAAAAGGGTAAGTGAACACAGATGTATGGGTGTGTGGATGTGTAATAATTCACAAGCTTGCATCCTTATTTTCTCTTATTACTGTATGTGTCTCATATTAATGTATTTCTTCTTTCAAACTCCCTTTCTCCCCCGTGTCTTGTGTGTGTGTGTGTGTGTGTGTGTGTGTGTCTGATTCCGCTCTCATCTCTTCAACTGCTCACACCTACAGTGGAGGCAGCGGGTAATGTCTCTTTTCCTCCCTCTTTTGCTCTTAATGCTTGTCCTGGCAATAACACAGATTTCCTCTCTTTCTTTTTTGGATTTGTCCCTATGTCTGTCTGCAAGTCACCCATCTCCTTCTATCACTCTGTCACTGTTTCTGTGTTAACCACCCGTGGATGATCATTCAGTCCACGTAGTCCTGATAGGGGGGTTTGAGAGGTCGCTCACCTCTGCACCCGTCACTCTAACAGCACTTCTCTGATGGATGCTTGTTTATGCTTGACAGTGTGTAACCACATCTGCTGAGAGGGCAGGATTCGGCACGGCGCTGGAAATCTAGAGCGCTGCCCTCTGTCCTTGACACTAAGACAGAAGAGGAGAAGACAGGACAGGGGAGACAGTAAAGATGCAATATATATATATATATATATAAGAGACATAAGAGACAGAAATATAGTATTAATTTTAAAAAATATATAATTTTAGACCCTACAGTATGTGATTCATTAAAAAAAAAATCATTACTTAGATTGGTTTTTAGAGATATAAATCAGTGTAGTCTTCAGTGTATGACTTTTTGCGTTAAGCTTGCTGATCACTAGCCACACATCTGCCGTGCAACAGCTGTACACACATCTGGTGGATGGCTGTGATTGGGTACCACAACAGCGACATGCAAATTGTGATAATGTAGGCCACAAAGTCTTCAGATTGACTAGCTTCAGGGTGACGTGGTTCTTCACGCTGCAGAGCCAAGGCTGATTGGGAGAAGCTCCTCCCCTCTGTAGTAACTGGATGTGTGTTTCCAGGTCCTTTTATATGTTGTGTTTGCCAATGGACAATCCTAAAAACAAGAAAGAAAGAGGTTTGGCTGGGCATTCTGCAGCAGAGATGCCTGAATCTGCTCCTTATATATTTCATGCTGTCATCATGGCAATGTAATGGAACCAGCCAGTGTTCCTTGGGAAAAGAGGTACAGTGGTGGTTCCAGCATGGGCTAAGACAGTACAGTGGATATTACATCCGCTGAGCTAGTTTCCAGTACAGCATGAGCCACTCCAGCGAGCGTGTGTGTTGTGAGATTGACGGTGTACATGGGTTTTAGTATGTGTCTGTCCTGAGTGCTGTGAAATGGGCTTGATTGTCTGGCTACATTCTACATCAGGCTACATTCTCAGCACGGAGACAGAGACGAGTTTCCTGACTGGCTGGGAGTAAATGCGTGGATGTAGCAGGCATGTTTCATTGTAGTAACAGCCTAAGCTACTAACTCACCCCTAAATTGTGTGTCTGTGTGTGTGCAAGACGAATTACCCATGTAGCCTAACGCCTCCTGCCATTTCACTTTCTAACTCTGTTTGTTTGTGTGTGTGTGTTCATATGCAGAGGAAGCAGCAAGGGCAAAGACATCAGTACTATCAAGTCTCTGCGTGTGCTCCGAGTATTGCGGCCTCTGAAAACCATCAAGCGTCTGCCCAAGCTGAAGGTACCTCTGTGTTTGGTTATATTTTTGCTCCTTGTTCCGACTGAGATCTGGCTTTTTGGTTTTTAATTAGTTTTGTCTGGTTTTTAGACCTTGATTGTATTTGTATTTGTATTGACTGCTTTATCTGTTTTTGGCTTTGTTTCATTTTGTTTTATTTTGTGTTTTGTTTCTATTTTAATGATCATTTATTAGTTTTATTAAATTGTGTTTGTACAGTTCTGTTGCTGTTTTTGACATATGGTTTGTGTTCAGCTGTCAGGCTTTATTTCATTTCTGTTTTCAGGCTGTTTCCGTTTCTTTTATTGTGGCTTTTTAGGGTTTAGTGATTTTATTTCATTTTATTTGATATGTTTGTTTCAGTTGACTGTAATTCAATTTTGTATGCACATTCAGTTGTATTTTTACATTTTTAATGTGGCCAATATTGTGTTCTGTTTTCAGGCCACATTTGAATTAGTCCCTTCTCTGTTTTGTCTATTTCCAGGCTGTCTTTGACTGTGTGGTGAACTCTCTGAAGAATGTGTTGAACATCCTCATTGTCTACATGCTGTTCATGTTCATCTTTGCTGTGGTGGCTGTGCAGCTCTTCAAAGGCCGTTTCTTCTACTGTACTGATGAATCGAAGGAGTTTGAGCGTGACTGCAGGTGAGACAAACACACACACAAACACACTGACCAACAGACTTATTGACTCGTTATTCTAAAAGCATTTTGTTTTTAGGGGCGAATATCTTGTCTATGAAAGAGATAACGAAGTGCGGGCGCAGAAGCGGGAATGGAAGAAATACGATTTCCACTACGACAATGTGCTCTGGGCCCTTCTCACCCTCTTCACCGTTTCTACGGGAGAGGGGTGGCCACAGTATGAATACATCTTAATTGCTAACCTAGTATTCAGCGTACAGTTTCAATATCTCATGCCACTAGTGAAATTGCTTTTATTTTCTAATGCAGTGCAAATGTTTTTTTTATCACAAAGTACAATTTGAGTGAAGTTGAAGTTATTTTAAACAGCATATATAAGGTCTTGTTACAATTACATGAAAGACTGGACAGTATCACTTTATAGCATATCACTCAGTGCTTTATTTTTTTTGCCGCTCTCCAGGGTGCTGAAACATTCAGTGGATGCGACCTACGAGAATCAGGGCCCGAGTCCAGGTTATCGGATGGAAATGTCCATCTTTTACGTGGTGTACTTCGTGGTCTTCCCCTTCTTCTTCGTCAACATCTTCGTGGCTCTTATCATCATCACTTTCCAGGAGCAAGGAGATAAAATGATGGAGGACTATAGCCTGGAAAAGAATGAGGTGAGGACATATCAAAGGGATAGTTTTTGTGCTAAATGATAAGTCTAGCTCATTCTTTATGCATAGCGCTGGCATTGATTTCATTTATGTGGTGCCGCATATTTTCAGCTTGATTTAACCTTGTCAAATCTGTTCTGATTTCAGAGAGCCTGCATAGACTTCGCCATCAATGCTAAACCGCTCACACGTCACATGCCTCAGAACAAACAAACATACCAGTACCGCATGTGGGAGTTTGTGGTGTCTCCTCCATTTGAATACACCATCATGGCCTTGATTGCCCTCAACACCATTGTCCTTATGATGAAGGTTTGGAAGTATTTCACTTTATCTATTTTGAGAGTTAGACTTCCAATGTATGGTAAATTTGCTTTTAAAGGATTGTTAAACTTACAGTTTAAACTAATCCATAGTATTTGTTGTTTTCGTTTGCTTTCCATAAATAGGGTAAAACCAAAAATGAATTTTCAATACAGATGTTTGCATTTTTTGTCCAGTTAGCAAAATACAGGTTAAATATGTTGTGTTTGTTTAGTATGATGGAGCATCAGAAGCCTATGAAGAAGTGTTGAAGAACCTGAACATAGTGTTCACCTCACTTTTCTCCATGGAGTGCATATTGAAGATCATTGCCTTTGGAGCGCTGGTGAGTCTCCTGTACAGTTTTGCTCATGTTTAAATGTATGTGTGTGCATGACAGGTCCAGAATTGTCTCTCACAAAAGCAGCAAGTGAAAGTATGCATTGACTTTACTAGAAACGGCAACATCTTATAATGACTTATACCACCTTTTTAACATTTATATAAGATACCTGATGTTCCCCCTTGCCACAAAACTCTGTGTGTTGAAATCAATTGAATTTTTGTTGAATTAAGCCAACAAAACAAAAAATCAAAGATGAATGAATGAAATATGCCACATTTTTTGTTTGACTAAGAGACAGGAACCGGCTCATCTTGAGAGACATCATCGATAGACTTTATTGCCACTAAGACATAAACAGTGTTGTGCAAGTTACTTCTAAATGGTAATATATTACATATTACTTGTTACTGTTATTTAAAAGTAATTCCTTATATTACAATATTACTGATTCAAAATTGTAATGCGTTACATACTCCTGTATTACTTTTGAGTTACTTTCACCAAAATAACTACAGAGAGAGTGCCGTCAGCGCAGCTGAAGAGTTCTGCATTCAAATACACGCAATAGACTAAAGCTTGTCACAGCATCAGCAAAAGTAGCCTAATTACCAGGAATATGTCAGAGGAAAATAGTAGGAAGATATTTAAATTATTTTAATATATTTTAATATTACATTTCAAGAGTCCACGCTTCCTTATTAGTAAGTAAAATAGCAAATTTGGCGTGCTGTCCGGGGAGTGAGCCAGGAGAACGGCGGACTCCTAACCCAAATGGTTTGAACCCTAGCACAGGGAAGAGTTCGGCACTCGGCTCAATCGCCGACTGCCCCCCCCGGAGGAAGACATGATTAGTAAAAAAAGAGGCGTTGAAAGGGGTGGAGGAGGGATGCACGAAAGAGATGCAGAAGAGAGGAAAGTGGGGGTATTTATAGTGAGGAGGAATGAATTCGATTGGGCGCGAATTAACGAGGAAATGATTCGATGATGAGACGCCAGCCATGTATGATAAATTAGTCCAGCGATCCTCATGAAATTATGTTATTTGCAAAACATTCACTTAGTTTCCACTGGAGGTGCTTTAACGTTTAAACATTGTTATATGCTTGAAATGTTTTTATTGCATATTTCGCAAGTTGTGATGATTTGAAAAGGTTAAAATGATCAAACATAGTTTATGATCAGCACTGTCTGCTGCTGGCCACTTTGTCGTTACTTATATTTAACGACAAACTTATATTTAATCAATGAAAATGCTCCAAGCATTTTTCTAAATTAACTTAATAAAATAAACTAAAATAAATATAATTATTTTGCCATTACACACAAAACTGAAGAAAAAAAATACGTGCTCGGTCCACTGGCCTGTGTGAGCCGGACAGAGCTAATAGCCTAAGAGCTGGAACACAGAGGACCAAATCATGCCACCCCTTCCACTGTTGGGCCAGTAACCTCGTGACACCTCTGTAAAACCTGCCCTAAATACGCCTTCACTTGACCGCGTCACACATACAAGGTTACGTCAGCGAGAGTGAGATTAATTAAATAAATCGCTCTACAAATATATATTAGAAGCTGTCCTGTAACCTGTACACCACACATGGATAATAACTGACCAGAAAATAGAGCTGACTTGCAGCCATTTTATACATTAATATCTCGTGTCTTGCTGTTTTTTGAACAATAAAAATTTAGGCTAAAAGTGTGTTGTAACGCGAGCATTACTGAATATGTACCGAGTGAAATATTACTGAAACTTGATTAGTAATGCCTTACGCTACTGCATTACAGCAAAAAGTCATTTATTACCGTTTAATTGTCTCACCTCGCTCGCTGTTGACAGATGTGGCAAAATGTTAATTTAGGACCCTACTTGTGTTGATTATATCTGTGTTGTGAGAAACAGGGCAAAAGGAATTGGGACAAACAAGTCTTTAAAAACCACAGAGGTCAGAATCAGCATTGCACATGCAGATTAATGAACAGATCGAACATGAGAAAGAGAGATCAAAGAAGTTGCTTTCTGAAGTAGATGAGAAATGGGTTGGGACATGGAAGCGCAGGACACAAATGAAATGGTTGTAGTCAGCTAAAAGGTATGAAGATAGTGAGCTGGATAGATAGAGGGCACATTGAAGTGATTAGCAATAGAAAATGGAAAAAGGAGGATGGTTTTTAAGCGAAATGAAGACTCAGACACACATTCTTTGCAGCGGTGCCCCTGATCCCATGCAGCTGGTGTACTGAATGGCCCTAATGCACTGTTTTGCTGCAGGCACTCACTTGGCAGCTCACAAAAAGGCCGTCATGTTCAGCATCTGGGCCGCTAGTCTTCTAGGCATCTACCCTTTTTTGTACACAGGCTGGAAAACTCAATGAAGGAATAAGGGCTAAAAGGGGAAAAGGAGACGTTTCATTAGCACCAGAGAGTGAAAATAAATCACTTGCTCCTTTTTCTTTCGGCGGGTCACTGAATGTATGCGTGTGTGCCAAGTGTAATCCTCCTTGAGCCCAGCTGACAAACGCATCTATGTCTTTTTACCACAGAACTACTTCAAAGACGCCTGGAACATCTTCGACTGTGTGACTGTACTTGGCAGCATCACTGATATTTTAGTCACAGAGCTAGGGGTAAGTGTGTAGCAGAAGGGCTGCCATCTGTGAGTGCGTATGTGCTTGTTTGTTTGTGTATCCTGTCTGTACGCTTGTGTGTATTTCCGTATGTGATTGAGAGACTCTCAGCAGGATCTTCTCTTGCTCACTGAGGTGTAAGGAACTCCTAAAAGTCTTATATAATCGTCCCAGTTGGTGTTTGAGGCAGATCAGTGAGCCAGTGGTGCTCAGTGGTGAAGGGGGTCTGCTACTCTTCTAGCGTCGTCATCTATCCCCCAGCCAGATCAAACTGACCTACCTACCAGTAAAAATGCTGTTTCAAACGGTGTTTGCTGTCTACATGTTAGCAAAATGTGTTTGTGTGTGTTTTTTCTTGGTCATCGACACCATTTAAAGACTCCATGGAATCAAAATTGAACTAGAATTAGACAATTTAAACGATCAAATCTACATCTTCAAAAAGTACAGTTCTTTTCTAGGACAAAAGTACTGATGACTTCTAGAATGTCCCATCACAAATGCGTCTAGCAAATTACGGTTCATGGCTGTTATGTAGATAAAGTCTCTTGTTTGCTTTTGATGATGTACTTCATAATGTCAAATTGCACGTTGTTAAAACAACAGTTACAGTATTATCGTAGAAGAGATCTAGTTTTACGGTTTAAAATGAACGCAGTGTGTCTTGTTGGCAGAAGCTATTAGCTCCACCCACCAACGTGTAATTGTGAGTTAACACTATAAAAGACGACTATCAAATATCGCTTCCAGTGGTGTACCTTGGGTAGTATAGTGCTTGCCGTGATCTTATTGATGCAATGGACCCTGAATTTGAATTCTAATTTACAGTCAATATGTTATTTCATACTGTTTTAAAATTCACTACAGTCCTGAGGTGCAGATCATTTCCACTATTTGCATTAAGTAGTATAAATAGCAGAAATTCCTGTCATGTTAACACTTGGTGTAAACAGTATTTATAGCTATTTACACTTTGTGCAAATAGCTGCTGCATAACAATACAAAAAAATATTTAATAACAATAATATAATAATAACAAAGAGACAAGTCTGTCAAAATGTTTTTTGTCTACATTGGAAAGAAACTGTGCTACTTGGCGAGGGCTTTAAAAATCAAAATTCTCAATTTGAAAAAACAACAAATATATATGTGTGTGTGTTTAGCTACATCAATTGTATTTGTGAATTAGAAACGTATGCATTTATTTTTTTGGAAATGCAATATTTGTGTGTGCTTATTTTGAAATGTTTGTTTTTAATAGCAGTAGATTCTAGGTTTTATGGCTTATTATTGTTATATCTGGCAAAACCATGATTTACTACTTACTACTGCACCCAGGTTGCATTATGGAAAAGGGTCTTTCACATTCTAAAAGGCATTTAATTGGGCCTACATTTCAGTCATCAATACTTCTGTTAAATTCCCAGCAAAGAAAAACCATGAATATTCAATTTTAATTAGATTTAGTCAGCGTTATGGATTACAGTAGCATACTGATGACCTCAAAGCAAACACAAATAAGCTTTTATTTTAATTTCATGGTGTCTTTTAACAGAAACGTGATGTGAAATACTGTATTAATAAGTGCTATGTATTTACTTCAGTCTTTTATTTTAAACCCCAGTCCTGTACCTGGAGATCCACTTGAAATGTTTTGTTCAATTTGTAATAAAAGACTGAAGTCAGATCTCCAGTTACAAAGACTGTCAAAAATACATGTGTCGATGAAAGCTTTTCAAACTGCATATGGAAAGTGCATTGTTTAAAAAAAAATGTTTTTGTTCTAATCAACCTTGATTTAAATCGAAAGGTTTGTTGATATGCATAATGATAATTCATGTCTTGTTTTATCTTTGTTTTACATGCTTTCTTTAAACTCTTCTTTATGGCGGCTTTGCCCTCTGATGACTCCATCCAATCAAAATGCACTATGAAACTCATGTGTATATCCATGACCCGAATAAACCAATCACAATGGTTGTTTAATCAACCTCCAAAAATACTGCTATAAACCATGCTTCTGCAACATCTACATGTAGATGGTTTGTAATTTTTCTTTTGGAGTAATGCATCTAATGCATCTGTTTCCCTGTGGCTGATGATGATATAATGATGCATGTGCTCGACCCATGATGACCCCTGCTTGTCTAACAATATGACAAACCCCCCCCTCAGCTGAGGTGTAATTGATCCTTAGCACACAGTCGAGACGTTTAGTGTTTCTCTGCAGGTTTTCTGAATGCATGTTGCGCTTTTTTGCTGACAGGGTACGCTAGTAATTGTTTTTGACACTGCATCTTCATACAGTCAAATACATTCAAAGACATCAACACACACACATAGATGTAAGTGTACTAGAGACATCTAAACATGTCAGTCGTGAAGGTAGAGATGGAGCTAAATCCACCTTGAACTTCTATTTTGGTTTCCCAGTATATCTGTGCTGCTTAAAGGACAATAAGCAGTCATTTGTTCCCCTCAGTTCTTGACAAAAAAATCCCAAAAATGTTCCCATAACTGACTGAAATATGTCCTTTAACCCAGCACATGTCCCTTGTCTTTGCTAGTGCCCTCTGTTGGTCATTGTATGCTATTAGTGTGGTTGGCATGGTTCCACGTGAATCTACAGATCAGTGCATTTGGTTGACTGAAGCAAGAAGTTAGGGTCTGTGCACTCCCTTCCCTAATGAGAACTCTTTTACAGAATTTTATTTTATTATTATATAATTACATATATGTATATGTGTATGTATATGCATATATATAATAATTTTTTTTTTTTTTTTTTGTATGAGTTGCTGCCTCCTCCCTTTATCTTTGTCTTCTCCCCTCTTTCACCACTGGATATGCTGAGCCTGTTCAGTCTTGCCAGTTTGTTTTTTGGTTTCTCCTTGTTTGATTTGATTCCTACTTTCCTTCTTTTCTTCCTTTCTTAGTTCCTTTTTAATTTCTTGACAGTTTGGAATCAGATGGTTTGGACTTACATCGTTTCCTTTCTCTGTCTGTCTGCCCCTTCTCTATGTCTGTCTACTGCTTCCTTTCTGTCTCTGTAGAACAACTTCATAAATCTGAGTTTTCTAAGGCTCTTCCGAGCTGCTCGTCTCATTAAGTTGCTCAGGCAGGGTGAGACCATACGCATCCTGCTCTGGACCTTCGTCCAGTCTTTTAAGGTAAAATCCCACACACATACGAAACAGTTTGCAAGTGTTTTGACATGTCCTCTGCGCGCAATACAAGCACTCGCGCGCATAAAAAGTCATCTACTCGCGCGTACACTTTTATTTTTGGCAGTCGTAGGGCGGGGCTTGCTGTTTTAGTTGTAATCTCAAATGTCATTGGTTATTCGCCTATTATTAGCTTAACTGTTAGTCAGTTTATTATGTGCTTTTGTAAGTTTTATTGGTAACACTTTACAATAAGGTGTCATTTGTTAACCTTAGTTACTGTGTTAACTAACATGAACAAACAATGAGCAATACATTTATTACAGTATTTATTCGTATTTGTTAACATTAGTTAATAAGTTCATGTTGAAACACACTTGCTATGTTATGTAAGGGAAGATAATATTGACTGTGTGTGCATAAAATAGCGGACAACATATGACTAAAGCCTAAAGAATTTTACACTAACATGTTGACGTTGTGCTGCGCATTTCTCTTCAGACTGCCAGTAACAGGTTTTCACGCACATCTAATTGATGGTTTATCTGCTGTGCTTAGGCTCTGCCGTATGTGTGCCTACTCATCGCCATGCTGTTCTTCATCTACGCCATCATTGGCATGCAGGTGAGTCTGTGAGAGAGTGTGTGGGAGGCTGCACAGGACATACTGAGAATAGGTAAATGGCTGTATTTGAAGGCAGTGGGCAATGAGATTGTGGGTTTATGCTGGGGTGGGTTTTGTGTTTCACAGCTGTTTGGGAACATTGCGATCGAGGAGGATGGTGAGAGTGCCATTAACCAGCACAACAACTTCAGGACTTTTTTCCAGGCCCTAATGCTGCTCTTCAGGTTCGTGTGTGAATCGCACACTGGCTCTGATGGATGTCGTGTGTGGGTTACAAACACTGTATAACCGTAGTTTAACACTGTGTCTTTGTAGGAGTGCTACAGGTGAGGCATGGCACGATATCATGCTGTCGTGTCTGGGGAAGAAGGTGTGTGATCCTCTCTCTAAAAACGCGGAGGCAGAATGTGGGAGCGAGTTTGCCTACCTCTACTTTGTCTCCTTCATCTTCCTCTGTTCCTTTCTGGTGAGAACGTCAGCACTCTTGTTATTACTACCATTGTACTCACAGGCGTCATTTATAGTGGGGACATTTCACCACAGCTCTTTGCAATGACTAATGTTGGCCCTGCTATTGCATAAAATAGCTTTTGGAAAGCTTCAAATTCAGATGTCCAATTGTTGAGCAGCAGATTCCATTTCTTTAGTGGGCGTCATATAATAGTAAGAGGGAATCTGGCACTAGAATCGATCATTTTGCTGTTTTGCTGAGTGGTCGCCACATTTGTCATCAGTGCTGAAAAGTGACTCAGACATGAGACATACTTCTCTATTACTTTTCCATCTGTTCCAGTGATACAGCAAAACATAATGGAAACAAACTTCTGATTAAATCCACTCACGTGAAGTTTTTTAGTTTTAGCTTTCACCAAAGAATTTACTAAAACACTAAAGAATTTAGTTTTCATTGGATTATATGTGTGTTTATATATATTACTGCTGCACAGTTAATTAAGTTTCGAATTGCAATAACAATCCAGTTACATAATCGTTCAAAGTCCACTCATATTATTCTAGGTGCTTAAGATGCGTTTTCTTCTTACTGCATGAAATCTTAAAGGTTTTTGCATTATTTAAATTTAATTTTTAGTATAGCATTATAGTACTATGCATATTTTTACTCTTTTATTTAAAGAAGATACCAATGCATTTTAGGCTTAAAGCTGTCATGATCCTGGACTTTTCTTCCCCCATGTTCCCTTTATGCCTTTACATGGTCCTTCCCGTTCTTGTCCTCCATATGTGATTATTAGTTAGTATTAGGCCTCACCTGTTTTCAGTTCTCCCAAATTCTGTTCATGTTTGTATTTAAGTCCAATCAGTTGGCCGGTTCTTATAGTAATGTATGTACACTGTTTTGACTACTCCTTTGTGCATTAAAAACCTCATATATGTTTGATATTCACCTCCTTCTTGAAGAACGTTACGTTACAGAGATGTTTTTTCAGTTGTTTTTGGCTTGTTCATTTTCAACACAAAACATGGCATGTGGTTCAAGCAATGGTATAAACATGATTCAATGTAAATTGTAAATTATCCCCATGGGAAACCTTGGTATAATGTAATGTTTAATGCACTTGATGTTGTTAATTACAATACATAGATTGCATTTTTATATCAACATGGTACAAGATTGTCCTATTTAAATCAATTTGATGAACAAGTAAGATCAAATATAATCTAAAAGTAATCATAAAGTACGCTGATTATATTAGCTAAAATGTGCAATGTACTGGATTACAATACAAACTACACTGACCACTTTTTAAACACAGCATCATTTTACTGTATTAATATTGCTTGAAAACCGAGAACTAGCATAGTGGGATGTACATGTGGTGTGTGTGATTTACAACTCAACTTGTCAGATTTGTCTGCTTATGTCTGTGATTTACTTGTGTGTAGATGCTGAATCTGTTTGTGGCTGTGATCATGGATAATTTTGAGTACCTGACGCGTGACTCCTCCATCCTGGGACCCCATCACTTGGACGAGTATGTGAGAATCTGGGCAGAATATGATCCAGCTGCTTGGTGAGTCTATGTGCACTTGCACACATGAACAGCTCTTTCAATATTTTATTATGTACTAATCTTGTCTGTTACATACTAAATATGAAAAGTACTTATTATGTAGTAACATGAAGCAAGTTCATAAACAAAATGCATAATTGTGTTATATAACATTGCGCTAACTAATTATTACACTAATTAATACACTAAATAGACACCATTCGACTGCCTATAACATGTTTCTTGGTAATTAATTGATAATGTCCTAAAATGGAATGGAATCTTTTCATGGAATCTTTTCAAAAGTGGAATTGGGTGTAACAGAGCCTTACTTTCCTAATTTCTTTGGCCCCTAAATTAGCTGGAAACACCATTTTTAAGAGGCTTTTTTAACTTTTTTCTTTTTTTTTTGGTCTTGTGTGCAAGGACAGCGTGTTTTGAATGTGTTGTACAATTTGTAAATATAGCCTCTGTCCAATATAACAGACCACATTGACCATCTTTTATGTGTTCGACTGGAGCATTTCATTTTTGACACGGTATAGAGCCGTGGCCTCTGGCAAAGTCTTTAACGTACAGAGCCTGGCTTCATTGTATCCTACCTTGGACCAAACAGGGAGGAGAATACCACAGCACAAGCTGAGAGAAAGGGATCATGGATTTGAGCTTCTCAGCTCTGCTAAAATCCATCAATCCCCCCCAAACCCTCCTACGTGCCCTTCTGTGAGTCCCAGTCCTCCCACTCTGGAATACTGCATACTGCAAGCCAAACTTACTGTGCCAGCCCCCTCCCTTCTAATGAACACGCTAAGTTTCCCGGTATCTGCATTCCAGTGCCTGTCACCCTAATGTTGTGTGTTAGACAGTAATGTAGGCGGGCAACCGAGAGTTAATCAGATATTCAGAGAAGAATAGGAGGGACTGAATCTTAACATGCAAGCAGGATTAAAGCCTTTTTACCGAAGGGAAATTATGCTGAAAAGATTTCGGAGAGTGAGGCTTTGAAGAGAGTCTTCATTCTGAACGGCTGAATAAATTTGACAAAAAAAAGCAAGACGGAAAGAGGATGCAAAAAGACAAGAAATAAAGTAGAAAAATGAGCAAGATGTGGTAAAAAGGAAAAGTGAATAGAAAGTAAACTTAAAGAGAGAGAGGAAAGAGGAAAGAAAGGCACGAGAAAGGGAAAGAGGAAGGAGGGAAAACAAAGAATGAAAGGGCAGGAGGAAGGAGGAAAGGATGGAGGTATAAGGTGGTAAGGAAAAGAGCAAGGAAGAAAGAAAGAGAAAGTAAGTAAGTAAAGAAAGGAAATGAAAGGAAAAGGGAAGGGATTGGGAAAAGGAAGCAGGAAACAACTGAAGAAACAAGAAGGAAAAACATTATGGAAAAGAAAATGGAAGGAAGAAGTACAATTAACAGAAGGAAAACAGAAAGCAAGTAAGAAATACATACAAGAAGGAAGCCATAAATAAAGAATTAAAAAGATGGAAAAGAAAAAAAAGAGGAAGAAAGGGAGGACGTGTAAGTAGAAGAGAAATTAAGGAAATGAAAAAGAAGAGAAAGGAAGAAATTCTTGTAGAAGTAAGGAGTAACTGAAGAGAGGAAGACAACAAAAGCAAATAAGAAAAAGAGGGAGGGATGGAGAAAGCCTGGTAAAGAGGAAATATAGGAAGAAAACAGAACAAACTGAAAAGAGAATGGAGGGAATAAGGAAAACAGGTGAGGAGGTGTGTGAACAGATTTGACGGCACAAACGGGTGACGAGCAAATACGAAAATGTGTGTGTGTGTGATTCTGTGCTTCTCTTCCTGTTCTTGTGCTCTTCTTCCTGCCAATGTGTCTGTTCTGAGTTGTGTTCTCTAACTTCCCTGTATTCTTCTTACAGCGGGCGCATTCATTATAAGGATATGTACAGTTTATTGCGAGTTATCGACCCCCCTCTGGGCTTAGGCAAGAAATGTCCTCATAGGGTGGCCTGCAAGGTTTGACTTCCACTTAAAAACTAATATTATCTGCTAGCATCCAGAATGCAATGAATGTCGCTTACCTCCTCTTCTTTTGTTCTTTTCAACAATGTTTTGTACTCTCACCATTTCTTCTTGCATTCTACTTGATATGACAATGAGAATGTGCAGGACAATGCCGACACTTACAGGAGCATGAACTAGTGCACTAGTGTGTATGGAACAAGCAAACGAGAAAACCACTAAAGTGAAAGACAAACAAACAATCAAACCAAAAAACCAAACGAATCAGCCATCTTTGATTTTTGTTTTGCTTGCTGTTGAGGCACGGCTAGGCCTAGCTGGTATGATGGTAGCGTGCATTGTTCTGGGTGGAGGGGGACAGAAACTGCATTGACATTAAACTTCATTACAACGCCCTGCCAGCAGCGGGACTTTATGCCTGTTCTGAAGCCCGCATGCTCTTCTATGCAACCTGCCCCATTGCATAGAACGCCTTGTTAGCAACTCAAGACGTCCAGCACAACCTCCTCCCACCTCCCCCCACCCCTTACCCACAAATGACCGATCATCAGTCTTATGGCAGCCTAGTTCACCAAGCCGCTCCTTTCGTCCAGGCCAATAACCTTCTTTTTGTTCTGTTCTGTTCTCCTCCCCTCCCACTTCCCCAATCTCCTTCCTGAACCCTTCTTTTTTTGATTTACCCCTTTTCTTCTTCTCTTTCTCTCTCTCCCATGCACATTTCCTTTGGTTTTTGTTTTGTTTCGGTTGCCCAGTGGCAGAATCAGTTTCAGGGATATGTATGAGATGCTCAGGCACATGTCTCCTCCGTTAGGCCTGGGGAAGAAGTGCCCTGCACGGGTTGCCTACAAGGTAGAGGGCCTCCGAGCGGCCAGCGCTGTGTCTGTACTGTTGGTGTTTTCTCTTTATTTTCTCTCCTTCTTTTCCTCCTTCGTTGTCTGACGGAGGCCGCTATTGTGATTCTGGTGGCAGGGCCGGGTTCAAGGATGTTAGATTGAGGCGGGCCGATCCACAGGGAAGCGGGAACGGACTAACCTTCTCAGCACTTTTGCACCGTATGAAAACATACACGCACACACAAACACTGACGCACACTTTCATAGCTTTGGAAACATCGAAGGGTGAAACGTAAAGGTCTCGTTTTTAACGTTCTGCAACCTTATCCATACATTAAAGCATGATTCGTATGCTTTAATGTACAGCAGTGGTCAATAATTGAATTTCAGATCTGAGACGCAGTTTGATGATAAACAAACAACAACAAAAAATCAAGTGTCCCAAATGATGCACTGCACACTATGCACTTATACTATGCTAAACTAAACTAAACTTTAATCGAGTTTCTGAATTGAATATGGTTGTCATCCAGTGTCGGAGTCTAGTTGTCCTGCAGGCATGAAGTGTCCAGCATTTCGCACTTCGTTCTTTCGGTTATTTAAGGGCATCATGCTTCAAATTCTCAATGTGAACACACTACTGCAAAACGGCATAGTGCAAAGTGCATGGGTACACAAATTGGGACATGTGTAAACACATACATGTTCATATTGTATATTCACATCGTCATACACACACACACACTTTAAAAAAACAAAAACAAATGTGCGTGTGCAGCAGTGGTAGGAAGGCCTGAAGGACTTAAGTCCTCCGAGTCCCTCAGCTCTGTGGATGCCGCTCTCTTAGGGACCCTTTCCTCTTGGGACCAGCTCTCTGTCTCTCTTTTTTCGCTTAATACACAGATATGCACACACATACTGAGCGCAACAACACACATGTGATCCTTGGGTAGCGTTGTGGCCTTACAAAGGAGCAAATCAAGTCATTTTGGTACAGTGCACAAATAATCCTTTTCCCACTTCTCTTTCTTCTGTCAATGCAGTTCTAATCTGTTTCCAGCCCCTCCTCTTTACATTCTGCCAATCATCTGCATGCCCCGCCTTCCAGGCCACTGGCCACTCCCACAATATAGTCCTTTAGCCTTTTCTCTCTTTCTTCTCCTCTCTTTGTCTGTCTGCAACCGTACACTGACATTCCACCCTTCGGTCAGTGAACAACAGCCAGTAGGAAAGGAGATCTGTGCCCTTAACGAGTCCACGACAAGTCTGGGATCTCCTTTCTCTTACCTATGCCCCACCCCCTCCATTTTTCTCTGTCCCATTTGATCTCCCATTTGGTAAAATAATTAACTTCATAGAGTGTTGTTCAGTGATCTCCACCGACATAAACATGTGGTGGCCGACCAACAATCTCTGTGTATTCACTCAGATAGGTCACTTCCTGTCTATTGGGGTCTCGTCTGCCCCTAATCTCAGCGGAATGAAGAACAGTGACCACAACCATTGCATTCACCCTCTTTCTCCCTGTTAAACATTATGGCCCATAATAGAGGATCGTCTGTAGAGAATGTGACCAGCCTGTGGTAGAGCTTTCTATTCTTACGTTTCCTGTAGCTTTATCTTCCGCTTCATTCTTATTCGCCCTCGGAATTTCATGTAGCTTTTGAGCTTTCTTTAAATTTGGTGTCACTGTCTCTGTCCTGTCTCTTTCATCACTACCATCTCAGCCATCCAAACTCCTGTAAAAGCTGTCAGTCCTAAACCAACTTCCTGCTCCGGTACTCTTCTCTGGCAGCCCACTGCTTTTCTCTTTATCATCTGTAGCATTAAAGTATTACCCTTGCGCAGCAGGTAGCCGAATCTTCACTCTTTGCTCATCCTCTTCACAACAACAACTCACAAAGTCATTTCCTTTTTTTTATTTATTTTATTTTATTTTTTTCTGGAGAATGCTGCTCTAACCTAAACCAATAGCCTGCACCCATCTTTTTTGCATTGAGAGACCAGAGAATCTGGATCGAGCTCTTGTTTTATCCAGTAGCCCATCTATGACTGAGTCTCAATGACAGCAGCCACTACTAAACCTAAATGAATGAGCTGAAATGAACCAACTAGATGATGCTTTCAGTGTTGGCTGCTCTGTTGCTTGTCCTGTGATGCATGTTACTGCATGATGCATGCTGGGAAAGAGGGTAGTGGGGGTGGAGGGGTGAGTGTTTCTTCTGGGATGGAACGGGATGGGGTGACATTGGGGAACGTGGGCGATTGCATCGCAGAGGGTATCATGGTAACGGAAGGAATGAGGTAACATTTAACCCTGTGCAATGCAATTAGGACTTTCTGTGTTGAAGTATAATCTTTCCCCAGATCAGTACAGGATGAATTATACTTTAAAACACTGACGTTTAGGTAAAGTGTTTTATTTTATTACTTCATCCGCTGGTCTGAGTTTAATTTGTGAACCTCCTCCCGGAAAAGCTCTTTGACTGACAGCTCAGATGTTGATATGAAAACAAAATACACCATCGTTCAGATACACATTTGATTTGTAGCAAATGCTGCTTCAGTTCTATGGACGTCTGAATCAGTGGTTTTTGACTGGTTTTGCGTTAGGACCCAGTTTTTACAAAACTATCCTTAAAATCAATTATTTAGCCAACAATTCAATGTTTAAAATATATATATCATGCTTATCCTCACTGAAATTGTATTTAATTTAGCATGATTTATTTTACTTTGCTGACATTGATTTGTTCATGGTTTTAGTGGTCATGTCACACCAAATTACAAATAAATTTGCAGAAAAAAATACTGCAGCAGCAAAAGAAAAGGGAATCATTTCCTCCTCAATTTTAAAAGTTGTTACATCTGACTTTGAGCAATTGTATTTGTATTAAATGCATTGTGGGTTTTGTTTTGGCTCTTCTTTGAGAATAGATCTGTGACCCATTTTTGGGTTGTGACCAACCAGACCAAGCCACTGTTAAAGACCACAGAACTGTTCTTTAAGTATTAATTTCCACAGCAATCTCATAAACCATTAATCAGTCTCCTTCTCGATTACCACACTAAGACAGCTCTAAATTCACTTTTGCACTGAGTATCAAAGGTCACAGAGCTAACCCTGAAAATCCCTCCTTCCTTTCCCCTCCCATTTCCTTTCACACACCAAAAGCACACCCTACCTGGAGGTTCAAAGCACACAAATATAAATATATCTATAGCTCTTCTAACTGCTCCTGATTGGCTCTCCACAGAGACTGTTGCGGATGGATCTGCCAGTTGCTGATGACAACACAGTGCACTTTAATTCCACACTTATGGCCTTAATCCGAACTGCTCTGGACATCAAGATCGCCAAGGGTGGGGAAGGTTTGGCATTACTTTCTTCATTCATTTCTGTTGTTAGAACACTCGATGTATTTGCATGTAGCGTTTTAAGTACATATATATATAATGACTTGTAAAATGTAGAATTTGCAAGGTGTTGTGCACAACATGTCTATGTATCCCTCACTGTTCAAACTTTAACAAGCATTGTGTATGTGTGTGTGTTTGTGGAAATATGTTTGCATATATGTGTGTACGTGTACCTGTTGCTGTGTAAACAGGAGGCGTAGATAAGCACCAGATGGATGCTGAACTAAGGAAGGAGATGATGGCGATATGGCCTAATCTCTCTCAGAAGAATCTGGACCTTCTGGTGACACCCCACAAGTGTAAGTTACCCAAGAGGTTGGTGTGTTCATAACGTGTCTCTCTTACCACCCGAGGACAGCTTCTCTCAGCCAGCCCACTCACTGCTCTGCACCCCCTGATGGTCCAGGCCTGCACCCTTAGTTTCATTTTATGCCCTGATATAGATATAAACCACACACATTTAGACTGCAGACTGATCACAGTGGAGGAAATTCAATGAGAACGAATCGTAGACACTGAAAGCGATCCAGAAAGTATTTATTCTTGGTCACACTTTATATTAAGATCCAATTCTTTCTAATACCAAACCATTAACGATGACTTTTGCCTCCGTAAACTTCTAATTTTCTGCTTATTAATACTTCGGAAGCTATTTGTTAAGTTAAGGTGTTGGGATGTAGATGGTCATGGAGAATATGTGCTTTATGAGTACTAATTAATAGCCAATATGTTAATAATAGGAAGGCTAATAAGCATATACATTGAAAAGCGGTCCCTATACTAATGTTACAGTGCTATTCGAATATACAATATCTTTGCTGAGAGCAGTTAGTATAGAGCAAATATTTAAACAAATGAGCCATTGTGGAAAGCATACTTTCGTTATTATTGGGAACAGCTAAATACATAGCCTTTCAACGTATGCACATAACCGTTTTTTGGTTAGTTTGTTGTTATTGTACGCAAAACCAAATCGGGTGTACTAGCATAAAGACGGTATCCACTTTGAGCTTACTCAGTGCAATAAAACAAAAAGGCGTTGAATGATGTTTCACAAGGACACTTAGCTCCTTTCATCCCACTTTGGTTGACTGCAACGTTACACTCTAACACATTAACAAAGACATTTTAAGACAAGTGCAACAAAATACATTGATAACACACATAGGTGTATGTCCAGCTCAATATGCCTGAGACCAGGGGGTGCCTTACTATAGATCAACCCTCTATAGATGTCTTTTCACTACAGGGGTTATGAGATTCCTGACAAGATGTACGTAAAAGAGTATATTTAAAAATATATATGTGCATATATTGCAGCACTATTATGCTACCAATGAGATGTATGTGCTAACTCGCTGGTAAGACATGTTAAAAACATGCTTAAAACTAACTTATGAATCTTATGAAATCTGCTTAAAACTAGCTAGCTTAATGCTAGCTAGATGCTACAAAAAGCATGAGACACCACTCTGGAGCACATTAGGCAGTAAAGCTTTTGATAAAATGAGAATGCTAGTAATATGCTAGTATGTTTTAGATGAGTTTGCAGCGAGCATGTAGTAATTTAGACCTGCATTGTTTGATGCTAATGTTTATCTTCATTGTTCTGTGCAGATCCTATACAGAGGTGGTGACCATGGCTTTAAACACCACTAAGCATGGCATGTAAACCTAGCCTGAAGTTACTCTTAGTAACTTCTCCATGTGAACTCAGTTCCATGAAGCGGCAAAGACCGTTTTTGGGAGACTTTGTTTAGTGTATAATGCTGTAGTTTGCTGTCAGTTCTTGCAATACTTTTGTACTTAAAACAGTAGAAATTGAGTAGTTCAAATATTGATCATAGAAATGCAGTGCGTAACTAGTTTTAGCCGTTTTAATCAGTCTGCTTGTGAAAAGACCACTGGCTCTGTGTGTGTCGATTCGACACTCTTTGTTTGTGCATGTGAGTTTGTGCGTGTGTCTTGTGCACGTTCCGTCCTCACTCCCATCCCCTTCGCTCAGGGTCCATCTCACCTTGTCTAATCGTGCAGGGTAACTTGTCCTTTTCTCAGCAGCGACAGACTTGACAGTGGGAAAGATCTATGCTGCCATGATGATCATGGAGTATTATAGGCAAAGTAAAGCCAAACGGACGCAGGCTCTCCACGATGAACAGGTATGCCGTCTTCCTCTCACCCTGCAATCACAATCTCAGTCCACGATGAGCTGTGGCAAACCTCATTTTCACCACTGGCTCTCAAGTGCAAACACACTTGTACCTTAGATAGTGAGCCAGTTCCATGGCAGTGGAGGTGCTGATGTTGTATAAAGAACATTCTCAGTGAGAAGCTACTGAGAGAAAAGAGATGATCCAGCAACCACAGTGAATATGTTGTGTTCTTGTGGCTTGTCACAGTTCATGTGGAATCTGAGAATGCATTTTTGACAGTGCACTAAACGTTCTCATTTTGGGACTGTGAGCAATAACCTCTTTCGAATTTAACAGATTTGCCTTGTTTGTTTGCCCTTAATCATGACCGTCAATAATGATGATAGCTCAGCATTTATTCATTTAGAAAAACCATTAGGCATTAAAGTACTGCATTCACAAATGCATCTCTGCCGTACACTAAATACAATATTTATTCACCAAATGGAATTGTAAACAAAACGGACCTTATTATACAAAAGCTCTAAATGCATCTACACCTTGCACTTTAGACCATGCGCATAGATCGTTAAAATAGAGCCTAGTGACTTCTTCAAACTTTGCTAATGGACAGTCAACCAGGAAATACATTTATGTTGCCCCATATATTTATTCAACAGTATATAATCGTCTTTGTCCCAGTGATGTGTCTCCGATTATGTGTGCATCAGTGTGAGGGTGGGGCAGCCATTTAATTGTATATGGACAAAATCAAGTGCTTTCATTCTTTTAGTTTTTCTCTCATTTGAGGTGCTGTTTCACTTATTTATAGCGATTTGAGGGAAAAAGTCCATAATTATTTTCATGTTACTTAGATATTTTTACACTGATAAAACTGCACACATCACCTTTAAGCTGTCAGGATTCAAATTCGGCATTTGTATGCACAGTGTATTTGAGGTCAAGTATGTATGTAATGTCTTCTAAGTTCAGCAATTTCATAACTGAATTCGGAAACATTAAATTGATCTCTTCAATTAGTAAAAGCAGTCATAAATGCTGAAGGAGTTTGATAAAGGAATGGTGCATATCATCTCACAACTCATCTTTCTTATAAAACTGGACTTAGTAATAATCATAATATAAAGATTTAATTCTCTCAATGGAGACTTTGAAATCATGCGGATGGCATTTTGGCATCCTTCCAAGAAGTGAAAAGAAATTGAATAAACCTGGGATGTCTTGTAAAAGGCTGCCCCTTAAAAGGTTTTTACAATCTGTAAAGTATTGCATTGCATGATTACTCACTTTCACATGAACCTCCAGATTAATAATTCATTGCTAAACGTATTGACTGACTGACTTAATTCCTCATTTTATGAAGTCACTTGCAGTGGGTGGTTTATTATTTCAGTATGTCTGATAGCTTGTTTTAATTATGTCCATTCATTCTTCCAGCTGAGTAACGGATGAGTGTGTGCCCTGCTGTAATTGAATCCCACTGGTTCAGTGACTATTGATTATTAGCAGTTGCTATGTTTTTGGTTGCAGGAAGAGTGCAAAATCACCGTCTCAGTTAACTAATTTCCTTAGTGGTTTATATGAAGGTGGTATATACATGTGTTTTTATAGATGATGAATATTAGTATAAATAGTACAGTGTAATGCAACATGGGCCTGATCTACATTATATACTGTTTTGTTCTGATGTGATCCACAACTATACATCCACATGAAAGATAAAAAAAGAGTTTTGTAGACAAAAGATGGCCTTACGATTTAATGGGAACTGCGAATGTTTCAAGTGGATGTAGCAGTTTTGGCAGATACCATTGATAAGCTTTTACCTCATATAGTCTCCTAACTCATCCATGAGATATAGTGTTAATTAAACAAACTCGATCGGTGCATGTCTTTCACAGATGATTCCTTTTTGTTTATCAGCTCTCATTATTAACTATTACTTTCTCTCATTAAATTTTGATATGAAACCTGCCTTTACATACTACATGCATTTTGTGTTTCTCACTGGATAGGTTGATTTTAATTTCTTCCTTCATTTTCCAATTTGGTGTCATTTTGGCTGGTGGTACCAATTATCTGCTTTAGGGGTAGAGTACAGACACAAAAAATGAGGAACAGTTTTACAAGCTCTGGAATTGTTAAAAATAATTAGTTGGATAACTGATCTACGTACTTTCTTTAACAACAAAGCGTTTGGGTGGTAACATCATCAAAGTCTCTTTTTTTGGCTATGATTTGTGACTTTCTACTCATTTTGATATCTGGATGAGGGACATTCTCACTCTATAAAGCATTTGATTGGATAATATAATAATCTGTGTAAAACAGGGTGAGACAAAATATTTTGATTTGTTTTCATAGAAGAGGCAGACCCTAAATTTTAAATGTTTTGAGTCAGTATGGTTTTAAAATGTTTTTGAAAGAGGCCTCATATATGTTTGACTAAAAATAAAGTACAAAATTGTGAAACTTGATGACAAAGGTGCATTTTCAGCATCATAATGTCACATAATCCTTCAGAAATATTATTCGGTCGTCAATAAATATTTCTTATTATTAATGTTGTATTTTTGTGGAAACAGAATTTTTTTGATGAATAAGAACACTTTCAAATCTTTCAAAACATTATAAATGTCTTTATAGTTGCTTTTGATTAATTTTTTACGTGTCCCTACTAAAGGAAAGTATAAAAAAATCGTCCTGCCCCTAGAAATGAAAAAGTATGCAAAAAGTATTTGCTAAAAGTGACTTTTGACTAGGTGTACACTAGCATACAGATGAGCTCATAGCTAGCAATCTACTGTCTACTGAATGACACCAAGATTTATCACCACTCTTTAGCAGCCAGATGGTTACAGAAACTCTTCATTTACTGGGACAATGAAAGTAAATGAATTCTTAGCATGGTACCATCGGCCGATTTCAGGCAGTACAACTCACAGGAAACCCATTTACCCATAATGCTCCTGGAATGCCTCCTGACTGACCGCTGCTGGAGTCCCTCCCCATTCGCACATGGGATGCTCTGCATCCCATATCTTTCCCCAACCCCATTTTCCCATCAGCTTGCCTGATACCAGCTGTAGGCCATGTTGTATCTTACACAGAATCGAACGCCATTAATGTTTCAGCGTCTGGAGCCGCCGTCTCCAAGCCAGGATGTGGGACAGGGACTCACTGGCCTTCCTGAAACACAACAGCACCCTGCAAATCATCTGTGAGTAGCACCCTCTCCATTTTCTCCTCGCCTCGGTCTCAGTCTAGTGTTAAGGGTAATAGTTTTATTTACATTAAAGAAATTGCCTAATGTAAATGTAAACAAAGGTATTTTTTATCTATTTATTTATTTTTTAGTATTTTGTAAATTTGAACAAATTATAAATAAAATAATGGCCCTTACTAATTTTTGTCAAAGTAAAACATACGCAAATAAATAAATATTGCATTATAAAATATTTAGTTAAAATAATTATATAAAATATTACTTTAAGATTTTTTTTTTAACAAAAATAAAATATAATAATAATAATCATTCTAGGATCATTTTTATCCTCTTTTTCTTTATAGTTTTCAAAAGACAAGAATTGGGATTAAACTTTTTTTTAAATAATAATAATAATCAATATATAATTCCATAAAGACAAAAACTATAATTTACAAAATAAATGAATGTCTTACTTTTTATTCTACATACAACAAATGTTACTAAAGATATACCACTGTACACCATTTTCCTTATCGTTAACTCTAGTGGAAACATCATCTAAACCACAACGAGTGACAAGCCACAGCCTTAGGCCCTTCATGGAGTGTAGAGATCTTAGAATCTGACTAAATTTGGTTGTGTTGTCAGGCCTGTTGATGAAAGGATCCCAGAGAGCCAATCATGGGTGACGGCGCGAGCCCAAGAGATGTCTCAGAAAGCAGGAAGCTGGAGTCCTGAAGGCCAGCACCCAGATGACCCCGCAGATAACCGCAGACAATCTCAGGTACACAGAGCCAGCCCGATCTCATTTACGGGGTTGAAAATTTATGAAAACTACATTCGGGTAGTGCATCACTGAGCTCATAACCTCAAACGTTACCAGATTAGTATGATGTGATGTGAGAGCCACTATTTCATCAGTTATGAATTCTCCAGCAGCATTTAACTCCCTCAAAGCATGATGATATTTGTTATTAGAGTTCAGAACGTTCATGTAGAGTCAAACCATTGGATGTCTCAGTGGATCAATAATGTTTTCTCTGCCTTTAGAAAACAGCAACTCAGATATTCACAGTCTTTTGTGGAGGGATGGGAGCGGTTTGTTTTCATAACCCTCAATGGCTGGTCTGTCTATCCTTCATCCATGTGCATCTCATTGGCCGACAGCAACAGAGGCCCTTCTCTGTTGCTGAGTAAAAACTGAATTCGGTGGACTATCTTCCACACTCTCTTATTCTCTTTCTTAAATGTCCCCTCGGTCTGTGTGTCCTTTTTTACTGTTTATATTCTTTTATTACTCTCACATGTCTGCTTTGTACGGTGAAGCTCATTCATTGAAAATATGCATCCATATTCAACTGTCTGGGAAGAGTGTTGAAACCCTTCCGCAGTCTTAAGTGCCATTGTATAGTGAGGAGGTGAGACACTCCTGCCCAGCTCAACTATGCATTAAATTCACGACAGGAACAGTAGCTGTTTTTAACCAAAGCCATGAAGATAGCAGAATAAAAATGTGACAAAAGGAAAGCTGTAAAACACAGTTGCAAAGTTGATTAGGAAAAATTCTAGCTTCGCTGAGCAGATGAATGTCAGAAACAGAAAGATAGTATTGTTCAGTGAGAAAAAAAAATTCTTGATTGCAAGAGCTTCAGCATTGCAATCAAGACAAAGAAAGAAGATGACAAATTATGCCATTGTTTAATCACCCTCATGTCAATCAAAGCTCATATGACTTTCTTTTTTTCTATGAATCATGGAGTGAAACATTTGGAAGCATATCTTTAGTGCTCATTACAACACAATGACAGAAAATGGGTTGTTGGTTTCCATAATGACCAAAGAATGCATAAAAAACATGTAAAAACATTTCTTTTTGAATTATAGTGCACAGATCTTCAGTCCCCATTTATTGTAATTGCACAGAAAGGAGTAACCGTCAAATTATTCAAAGTCCTCCTTTGACGAATGCAAGTCATACTGTTTAGAAGAATGTGAGGGTGAGCAAATGATGTCTAAACCTTTAAAAGAGGTGTGTAAGGTGTGTATTTGAAGCTGGTTCAAAGAATATCCTGTTTGTGATCTGAGAGAGAGAGAGTAGTTTGTAATACCATCATCTGCTGATCTTCTCTCTGTGATCCTTCGAACAGAGGCTGGGGCAGGACTGTCCTGCTACTCTTGCATCTCCCCACAGAGTGAAGGGAGAGATGAAGGTGGAGATGTCCTCCTTCCATCCACTGTGCTTAGGCCTGTCTTTCAGGCCCCTGGCATTTGCTCTTGCCTGCTGTCCCTGGGCAGTCATGCATGGTCTCCCTCTGTTTCTGCAGACAGTAGAGATGAGAGAGATGGGGCGGGACGGGTACTCGGACACTGAGCACTATCTGCCGATGGAAGGCCATGGCAGGGCTGCTTCCATGCCTCGACTCCCAGCAGACAACCAAGTGAGCGCCTCATCCTGTCATTCCTTCGTGTTTTCCCCCTTCCCTTTCTTCAAACCCCCTTTTCACATCTGTCCTTTTTTTCTTGACCCTCCAACCCACTTTCCATTGCTGCCTTTGCATTAAACAAATGTGCCCATTGACCAGATAAAGCAAAGAAAACCTATTATAGCATCTGCAATGGATTGATGTCCTGAATGAGCACGCGTGCAGGTGAATTACACAAACAAGTCAGTTATGTTTAGTTGCGAAGTCATAACAATGGCTAAATGGTGCATTAAGTCAAGTATACAACGATGCAGTCAGTTGAGTTGGAATGTGTAAGATGTTATAGCAACATGGATTGCATTTTTAGTAGGCATAAATGTAGTTCAGGCGTCTACATAGTTTGAATCAAGTTGTATATTAATCTAAGTAACAGAGAAAATTAGGAAGGAAAATGTTAGTTTCTAGGGAATATGCCTTTTAATGTTGCACATAAGAAAGAATATTGAAAGAAAATTGGGCCCAGAACAGATCCTTGATGCACTCCACAGAAAACAAAGCTCGATCGATTAGTATTAAGTCGTTTTGTCAGCATACTAATCATAAATATGCATTTTAAGTATTTGTTATTATCTGAATATGTGTTTGAATATATGTGATGTATTCAAGAATACATTTTTGCATTCAAACACTATCTTATTATAATTGTCTAGATATATGATATCTAGCATATTACGACATGCCCCCTCATTACTTATGATGCATATTTAATGGTCTAGATGGTCTAAAGGGTATAATTTAAGTGTTTTTTTTTCTTTTTCATTTCCTTGTCATTCATACAGACCCTAATATAAACCCTAATATTCACACTTCCCTGCAACGCATTATACAAAAAGCAGGATGTCACAGCAACAGGACATCTGGAGGCTTTGTATTCATAAAACACAATACCCACATGACATACTGCATCCACTGGGATTCTAAAATCTAAAACAAGTGCATACTTGGCTATCCCATGATGCTGTGGGAGCTGAAGAGCTGACAGATTAGAAGAGCAGGGTTGGGTTTGCTTCCTGAATAAACTCTCTACTCATGCTGTCTCCTTGAATTTCTGTGAACGTCTTTCCTTCTCTTTACCTTTATTTTTATTGTGTTAATGTTTTGCTAATTCTGACTTCCTCCCTCAGTAAACAGTGTTTTTACATTGGCTTCACTATACAAATGAAGTTCTGTATTACTTTATATGCTTCCCTTCTATTTTTGTTGTTATTATATTTTGGCCAAGTTTGAATTGTTTCATTCAGGGTCATAAAGCTCAGTCAAATTTGAGGTGAAGCAAGCAGTGACATGGGAGTTGGTACTGAGATTTGTGCGAGCATGTGTTTGTGTGCGTGTGAATGTCTCCCAAGTTTATGTACTTGCAGTAGCGTTTAAAGGTTTGAGGGCAGTAAAATTTGCATGTTTTTTAAAACTCTTTTATTTAACAATTAAGGCAGTAAACTGATCCGAAGGACATTTCTGTCACATTTCTATGCCAGATAAATGCTGTTTATGTAAACTTGTGATTTATCAAGAACAATTTTATCAGCAAAACTGTTTTGAACATTGATCGTGCAACTGAGGACTGGAGTAATAACTGCTAAAAGTTCAGCTTTCTAATGTTTTACTATAAAACCACAGAAAACAATAGAATCGTGATAGTACTAATGTCACTGTTTCGGTCAAATAAATGCAGCCTTGGTGAGTGTTTGTGATTTCTTTCAAAAACATTTAAAAATCTTACCGACCCTTACCGACCCTTACCGACCGTGTTGTAGTACACCCAGTGTGTACTAGTGTGAGAGTGGTGTACATACATTTCTGAAACCAAGTACAAGAGAGTTTTGTTGGTGTGGTCTCATGCTTATACGTACTGTATGTGTGCGCAGTGTTGTAGTAGTATACCTCTCTATGGCCACTGTGTCTCGTGATCACCGTATCATTCTGTGTGGTGCACTGTGACGTGTCTCTAACACTGCTTCAGGCCCTTAGTGTGTGTGCTGCTGTGGTAAGTGTCTTTTTTTTTTTTTTGGTCTCCACTGCTTCTGTGTCTAACCAGGTTCTCTGTGTCTCTCTTCTCTCTCTTTATTTATATCTTTCCCTCCTTATTTCTCTTCCCTCTTTTTGTCCACCCCATCCTCGTTCACTCTTGCACGAAACCCCATCTCCAACTTTTTCTTCTTTTGAGTGCAATCTCTCTTTCTCTCTCCTTCTCTCTCATGCCTGGGGGTTACTCTCTGTTAATGTGCTTTTGTCTTGTGTAAATGCGGCCCTGTGTGCTTTCTATGTGTGTATTTGTATGGACATATTTGTGATGTCTTGTGTTTGTATGGAAATGGCTGTTCAGCAGCCACGGAGGAAAGGACGGCACCGGGGAGATAATCTCACTGTATGTGTGTTTCAGCCATAATACAGCAAAAATCATGTGGAAAAAGGAAGTTAAGGAATTAAGGAAAAGGAAGGAAGGCTCATTTAATATGTTTGTATATTGCTATAATGGAAATAAAATTAAATATTAATGTGGATATATTTTTACTAAAACATTTTAATAAACTAAGGGACTATATATATATACTGTGTACATTTTTAATTAATGACAGACAAATCATTAACTCACTTGTGAAGAGTTTTGAAGCTAGTCATTGTAATAGACTGCATCAAGTCTAACAGAGTTTTATGGCTACTTAAGTCAACTTTTGCATACTGAGGGTTTATTTTTATCTGTACAGCACAGACATTTTGACAAGATTTGTGTGCCAGATCAAATCACATATAAAACTCCTTGTCTGCCTCCTCCTATATACCTGCTATCTGTGTGCTTTGCAACACTCATTGTGTTCTGTGTGTTCATGTGCATGTTAAATGTTTTTATGTGCATATGTGTCCAAAGCGCGAGTGTGCTGGTGTGTGTGTGAGACTGTGTTTTTGAGCAGAGACGTGCAGAGATCTTTTGGTGTTCAGTGGGTTGAAGGGGGAAAGAGGACATGTCTTTCTAGGGGATTTTTTTTTTGTTTTTGTTGTTGTTTTATTATTATAATTTTTTTAAGCAAACTTTGAATGTGTTATTGATTACACCTACATATATACTGGTATATAGTTGTTGAATGCAACATGTGATGATGAAACAACTACCAGCCCTCAGCAAATAAATAAATAAAAATGAATAGAATATATTAATATAAACATGAATTTAAAAAACATAGAACATGATGCTACTGTAATGGACGTGGTTGAGAAAATAGCTCAGTACAGAGTCAGTAACTAAAAGTTACCCTCAGTTGGTTGTATGTGTAACCCCCCCTAGGTCCGCTTCCACCACAACTTGTCCTCACTCAGAACAGGTCTCGAACCCAGGTCTCCGTCAAAGGCCATGACCTCTAGCTTCAGTCACTAGTCAGTCATCAGGGGAGTGAGGTTTACTTGCACAGCGCTTACGTGCTGGCCTCCGTTACATATGCAATGTTGCATCCTTGCCTCTAGGTGTCAGTGTTGATAGCATTTGATAGCGAAAACAGTCAAATTCACGCTTTTATGAGGACAGCATCTAATACAATTATTCAGATCACAAAAGATCCAACGAGTGCAAAAGGGTCCAGGGTTTGAGCCACTGCAAACCACCCCACTCTGCACGTCCCTCTTCCTGGACCATACCCCACACATCCTCTCTGAAAGCCTGGACTCTCTCTGCTCGCCCTGTGCTGTGTGCATGACTGTGAGTGAAGGAGAGAGAGGACTGCTGAAGAAACCTGCTTCTCTAAAATGTGTATACATGGATAAGTATTTTTTTTAAAGGCACGACCTTTTGCAGCTATGTTTGAGTATACACACTCTTTTTTTCCTTTTTTTTATACTTACATATTTTTTCCATTTTTCTCTTCTACTCTGATTCTGCATGGTGAATTTCTTTAGCTGTTTGCTGGTATTGAGTGTGTCCATCAGGCCATATGCACAATCAAACCACGCCAACTCCCAGACCTACAGAATTAAACACAAGTTTTAAGTCATCATAAACCCCATTTACACCTGGTGTTAACATAAGATTGGGCTCAAACTTTTAGCAGCTCTGTATACATGCTGCATTTATTTGATCAAGTTAGTTAAAGTGGTGTTGTGAAATATTCGAATTTATATTTATTTATTTAAAACAATCTATTCCTATGATGGCAAAGCTGAATTTTGATTTCTCCAGTGTCACATGATCAAAAACCGTGCCAACATCCTATATATATATATATATATATATATATAGGTGTGTGTGTGTCAAAAATAAGAGCCCTTTCCCTCAAATAGGATCATAGGTGATCTCAGCTGAGCGACTCACTCAAGACGGATATTAATACCAGGTGTAAACAGGGCCGTGCATTCATATGACCATTTGCCTGCCTTTACGAGATACTAAGGAAATGAAGTTCCCTTCTCAAATCTTCCAGACCCATTAATTTCCAATAAACAGAATCCTCTCTCTTCCTTCGCTCTCTTTTCTTTTCTCTCCCTACCTATTTCTCTCTTTCTCTCCTGTGCCGGCTCTCTCAGCAGACCATCACCGATAACAGTCCAATGAAGCGTTCGGCTTCGTCTTTGGGCCACGGCCGTCAAGGTCGTTCAATGAGGTGTGAGGACTACTCCATGGACAGGGTTATCCCAGAAGAGGGTCACAGACACGGGCATCGTCACCGAGACCGCAGTCACCGCGCATCAGAGCGCTCTCTGAGCCGCTACACTGATGCTGACACAGGTCAGAGACAAACACATTGGTATTGATGGCATTTTGTATTTTTATTAGTGCTGTCAAATGATTAATCGCGATTAATCGCATCCCAAATAAAAGTTGTTCTTTGCATAATATGTTTGTATGTGCTGTGTATATTTATTAAGTATATATAAATACAAACGCATGCATGTATATATTTAATGAAAATATGTTATGTTTATATATTAAATATATTTAGATATAATATCAAATATAAGAA
>JAUMHQ010000048.1:10230034-10241521 GCA_032361165.1 Enteromius paludinosus
ATGCGTTTGTATTTATATATACTTAATAAATATACACAGCACATACAAACATATTATGCAAAGAACAACTTTTATTTTGGATGCGATTAATCGCGATTAATCTTTTGACAGCACTAATTTTTATATGAGTTAGCTAATAGTAAATCCCCTTTTTCCTCTCTCTGGTTGTGGCCTAGCAGGTCTTGGCACTGACCTCAGCACCACCACACAGTCAGGAGACCTGCCATCAAAGGAGAGGGACCGGGGCCGGGCCAAAGACCGCAAGCACCACCATCATCACCATCACCATCACGGTTCACTAGATAAGGAGCACTATGGACACGAGAGAGAACGAGGGGACTACAGCCACAGAGGGTCTAGAGAGAGAGACCGCCGCTGGTCCCGCTCGCCGAGTGAGGGCAGAGAGTGCCTGACTCACAGACAGGTGGGCGATTCATTCATAACGTGTGTACATGTGCTCAAAACGCACAGAGAGACACGTTACAGTCGAACATTTCTGCAGCACTGAAAAACAAATCATTTCCTTTATCAGTAATTTTGCCTTATGTGTTTTTTTCGGTCCCTAGTGAAAAGAAAAAAACTGTATATATATATATATATATATATATATATATACTACAATATATTTGAAGTACATTTGTTTTGTGCTAAGTATACAAATAAATGTATACATTAACATGCTTAATAAAAACACCTTGCAACTGTACTTTTGTGATAGTAATCCGGTAGAATTGAAGTCTGTTAAATTGGAACCAATTTTGTGCCTAATGCACTTTAATTGTGCTGAAGCAGTGCTGACGTCCGACTAAAGATATACTGAAGTTTATTTGATTGCGCTACTGAGTGGAACTGTTGCAAGTATACTTCAGGTACACTTGAAAGATTTAGCATTTAAAGACTGATATTACACAGAGGTCACATAATCCTTATAATGATATTAAAACACATTTAGGCTTAAATGTGAATTTTGCAATAAAAAAAAAAAAATATTGTTACTATGACATCTTTTAACGTACAGAAAAACAAATATTTAAAACATCAAAAGTGAGATGGGGCAGGCAAGGGGGGCATGGAACTCACAAAATTAATATGAGGGAGTATCTTCATTTTGGTCATCGAGATACCTGATCTAAGAGAGTTTGACAGTGATGACCAATTTTCCAGGTTACATTAAATTTTAGAAAGCATACCATTGTAGATGCTCTTGATTATGTACTGCAATGATGCACCAATACCCAAATACTTAAGTTGTTTAACCACTGGTATACCTGAGGGTGGTGCAGCGTTTCTTATTGCATCATTCAGTGGAAGAAGTGCAGACTTTGTCCAATTTATTTTATAACCAGAAATCTCACCGAAGCAGCCAAAGATATTTAAGACGTTAGGTATGGATTAGGTATTTCCTAGATAAAGAAGAACAATGTCAGCATACAATGAAATATGATGACTGGTTCCACATATTGTACTTGGGGTAATATTTTTATCTGTGCGGATTGACTGTGCAAGTGGCTCAAGCGAAGGTGCAAAAAGAAAAGGACTTAGTGAACACTCCTGACAAGAAGCGGCTTGAATCATATCAACAAGTAGAGGGCCTAGACTGTCCCAGAAGTCCATATAAAATTCAGGGGCAATTCCGAGAATACTTGGGAAGCCAAGTTATTTTAAACATTAACCATACAATTATAATTTAAGACAAAAATGTTCAAAGGAATAGTTCACCAAAAAATGACCCCATATTTTACTCACCCTGAAGTTATCCTATGTGTATATGACTTTCTTTCAGACAAACACAGATTGGTAATGCTAGTGAATAGCGGCCATTATTTTGAAGCTCCATAAATCAGATATGTCCAGTATTGCGTTGTAAAACTAACCTATATGTCTTTGGGGGGTTTTTGTTTCAAAAATATTTATAGTTTTCAAATTATAATGTAAATAACCGACTATTTGTTTTGTTGTTGTTGCAAGAGCGACTCTGACCAAACGTATGACATAAGTTGCATCATATGTTGAGTCATAGGTTATCCAAGAAGCCGTAGTTTTCATTGTTGGGTGAACTATTCCTTTAACTTTATTTATGAATTAAGAATTAAACTGTACTATATATTAAACTATATTATTCTATATTTTACATATACATTCAAACGTTTGGGGTCAGTATGTTTATTGTTGTTGCTTCTCTAGTAAATCTTGTTCTAAGTATGTTTTGGTATTTTTCCCGAAAAAAACAAGACCAAAATACTGAAATAAGTGAAATGATTTGTGCTGAGAAGCCATCTGTTTCTTGTGTAAAAGCAGGATGTTTAACTTCAAGGATACATATTTTATATCTGTCCCAGTCATTTTATGCATAATGTGACGATATAATTTCCAACAATATTGTGATAGTCAGGACCAGAGATAACGTGAGCAGTCTTTTTTTCAGTTTCATTAGTATTGACAACCCCCAGCCTAGTTTATCAAGACCACAATGAAACAAGTTACTTTCACAATTGCAACAGAATTCAATTCTTTTTGTTGTTGTTCTTTTCTTTCTTGTGTCCTCTCTTTTCCCTGTGATATGTCGCTTTCTGTTTGGTCGTTTATTTTATGGCTGTTTGCATCTTGCTGCTTTGCAATGTCTCTCATTCTTGTACCTCTCTCTCTCTCTCTCTCTCTCTCTCATGACTGTGCTCTTTTCTCTCTGACTGCGGTGTATGTGTCATCTCCTACTGTCTCTCTTCTTGTTGTGTGGTTAATTTTGTGGTTCTGTTTTATTTGCCTTGTTCCATTTTCATGTAGGGCAGTAGTTCAGTAAGCGGCAGTCCAGTCCCCTCCACCTCTGGGACCAGCACGCCCCGCCGCGGCCGGCGTCAGCTTCCCCAAACCCCCGCCACGCCCCGACCCCACGTCACCTACTCTCCCGTGGTCCGTAAGCCCATTGGTGGCACCCCCCCTCCGGGCCAGCAGAACCGACTCCCCGCCCCGACATCCCGTCGCTTCAGTCCGCCCGGCCCCGAGCCCCCGCTTCCCCCTCCCCACCATGGCTCTCCTCGCTCATCCCGTCACGCGCACTGGGGCCCCGGGCCCACGGAGAGCATGGAGGGTGACGGTTTCTACGACGACCAAGACTACGAGTTCAATCACCACGAGCCTCCATCCTACGAGCAGAGCCCAGTGCAGGGCAACCCTCACCCACATTCCCCCAGGACTTCCCGCCACAGCACCCCCCCTCAGGGCCAGTCACATGTGCGGCGAATGCCAAACGGCTACCGCTCGTCCTCGCCCTCTCCCCACCACCACAACCCAGCCCACACGGGAACTCACAAGCCTCCTCATCCCAGAGGGCCCAGGAAGGGCCTCCATGAACCCTACAGTGAGACTGATGAGGATGACTGGTGCTAGCCTCTGGGATGGGGAGGGTCCTGAAGCGATACTCTGTCCGGGGAAACACAAGGCAGTGCGCTGAATGTCCACAGGGGAAATCAAGGCATGATTCTTTTCTTTCTATTTCTCATTTCTTTTCCGATTCCTCTGCTGCCGAGTGTTTCCCTGAAAGCGACGGACCGCTGGCAGTCAATATGAAGACTAACGAATACAAAATCCTGTTTTTCTGAAGAATACAAATATGTTTTGATAAGGAGGAGGAATGCCTGTACTTTTTTTCCCCCAGGATATTTCACGCAGTCCCTCCGGAAATGAGAGGCTAGGAACTCTTTAGCACTCGTTTGTGTTGAAAACAAAAAAGAAGGTGGATCACTTTTTATTTCGCAGAACTTGACTGGAGATTCGTTTATTGCAAAAATCAGTCCAGATGCTGGGAAATATCGATGAGTTTTATCATCCGTGTTTACTGTTAATAATCATCCCAGTGAGGGGGAGGCGTTCGCCCGTGCGGGTAAGTTGTGGGTGGAGTTGAAGATGGGCAGAGGTGAACTCACCTGAACTAAAACAGGAAAGCCCACCCTGCACGCAAGGAAGAAGAATCACAAACAAACAAAAAATAATAATAATAATAATAGGAGAGGAAAAAAATGAAAAGCTCCTCACTCTTTCTTCTTCTACGGCTTCGTCTTCTGCTTCTCATTGGAAACATTGGAGTTTGAATCTTCTGTTGCACTGCCCAGCTTTGTTTGAACTCCCAGAAAATAAATCCCTTGGAAATCCTGCATGATTGAAAAAAAAAAAGAGAAAAAAAAAACAAGCTTAAAAAAATACATAAAGAAACTTTGGATGAAAAAGGGGGAGGGGGGATCGATTCCTTGGCTCTTTTGTCATGTCCGTGACGTTCTCTCTCTCTCTCTCTCTCTCACGCCTCTCTGAGATCCCCCTCTCTTGCAGGAGGAAAGGGGAAAAGAAGCCATTGCTAAGGTTTTCTACCAGATTTGGTGCCAAATTGGCGAATCAAATACAAAGTGGATAGCAGAGTTAATTTGAAGCTTGACATTTTTAGTTACATTCCTCTATCAATGTGTAAATGATTTGCTCACTTGCACAAAAATGCAGATATAGTAGCACATACAATATACAAACATATAAAGGACACTTGCGATTCTTTTCCCTTCCACCGCCGTAAACGCTCTCTTCCAGTCTTCCAGGGTAAACGCAGAGACACGAGAAGAGAAAGAGAGAGAGAACCTCTCGATCTTTACATATGATTTCACGTCGATAATGACAATGTGTGTATAAAGATGATCGCATAATTGATGATGATGATGGTGATGAAGATGACAATGATGATGATGCTTATCATTTGTTTTTCTACCTGTTTTTGTATTTGACTCAGCTGCTCTTTGTATTGCCATACTTGTTTTCGTGTGAGTTTTGTGTAGATGGTGTGTGGAGCTCTGTGATAGTGATCCGTTATGGACCAAGACAGAAACCCATCTGACCTTCAGTCGACGTCCTCGGTAGCACGACGACTTGGGATGTTTCCATGGAAACACTTTCTCAGCCATATCATTGAGCGTTAATGACAGTTCGAAGCATGCATCTGATCTCGAGTCTCTGTAACTGTGAACACTTTTTATCAAGAAGGGAAAAAAAATGAAAAGGAAAAGAAAGTAGAGGAAGAGCTGACTAGTTATCAACCGTATTGCTATAAACGTGTTATATACATCTTTAAAGAGCATTTAGATATTAGCTGAGTAAAAAAGGATTGTTAGGTTGGCATAAAATACATTCTTTTTTTAAATTAAATCTATTTTCACTCTTTTAGTAATAATCTTTCTTTTTTTCTACTTTTAAACCAGTGGTTCTTAGCAAAAAAAGAAAATGACTTAAATTATTAAATGAATTATTTATCAAAATTAAATGATTTATTAAAATGATTTATAAAATAAATTCCATATTAAAGCTCAGCTCTTTATCACAGACTTTTAACTAACCTAATAAAAATCCCCCAGACATTTTAATGTGCGGTGAGAGGGTAACTGAGCTCCACTACCTCTACTAGATCAGCAGATGGCGCTGTGATCCACATTGTTCTGCAGCCAGCGGTTCTGACTCAGTCAGTCTCACCTTTTTCTGTTCAATGTTTAAGTCAATGAGCTGTACACTGAGAGTAGTAATATGTGTCTGTCGCCGATGGTGCACCGTTCTGTGTTCAGGAAATGTAACACAGCCAATCAAACTGCACAGGAACATGTAACACAGCCAATCAAATTGCATGGGTGAAACAATGACCGGGCCTTTTCTGCCAAAACTTTTCTCGTGTCCAACTAATCTTTGTGTCTTTTCGGCCCATACGACCATCCTCATCTCAGTCTTCTTCACGAGGCAGATCCTCTGTGGAGTGACTGGGCATACACAGACACGCTGCCGAGCGAGGCCAACTTTGCAGCATGTGCAAATTAGACGATGTATGTAGCATTCACCAACACAATATCACGCACAACCCCACTCGAGCGAGTCCTGTATGTAGCATTACTGATAACTGGTAAGGTTGTGGCTCTCCTTCTGAAACTGTAGGTTTAAGCGTGTCCACAGCCGGTGAGTATATTGTCTTTGAGGATGTAAACATCCAAGTTTCATGTCTCCCCTTGCTAGTTGAGCTTTATTAGCCTTTGTTGTCATTGTTTCTTTGAGAACTGCATTCTTAGGAATGTATTACTGAGATTAATCAGTGCCTTATTCACCGATATTTAGACCTCACATCACATCTTGACACATTTACACAGCTGCAAGGTGTCGGTTGGCAGTCTCTTGGTTTCTTTTATCCGCGTCAGGCATATAGCTTTATGAGACATCATTTTTATAAGGAGAGTATCTATATATGCAATACCAACCTGTTTTGAGTTGCAAGAAGCGTCAAGGAAACGATGCGTCTCGGTGTGTGTATATGTTTGTGAGCAGGTCCTTGATGTGCTTGACAAAATTCACCAAGCGAATGATTTTCAGTCATCCTCATTTGCATGCACGATGTCCTCTCAACGTCTTGCTGTGTGTGTGTGTGTGTGTGTGTGTGTGTGTGTGGCTGTGAGAGAAAAGACGAGTCTGGATAGGACATTGACATCTCATAATTGATCATTACTGACAACCTCAGTTCATCTTTGGCAAAACAAGTGGCAGATAAAAATACAATGGAGATGTGGGAGTCACACTGTAAAAAGAAGAAACTAAAAATACGTTTTTGTCAGAAAAAAAATAAATAAAAATGTAGAGAAGCATTTACCCGGAGAACTGCATGTGCAATGTGCATGCCACAGCGTTTGATAAAAAGTCAACTGCAGGAATACAAAAAAAAAATGTTTTGTAGAAAAACACACAAGTACAGATGAATCTTTTTTAAAGTAATATATTCCTTTATGCTCTATTTTTTAAAACAACAACAGCATATTGTGGGGAGGAAAATCACTTTGATGCAATTTGAAAGTTGTTTATTTCTTTCTGTTTTTAGCTGTTTTTCTGCCAACTAGAAGGAGAGACACTTCAACACTATGTTCAGGGCACGTCAGTATGACAACTGTCACACACAAAAAAGAAAGAAATAAAAGAGTCAAGAACAAAATCCTTGCTGTTTTTGATTCAGACCTGGGGTGTGCGCAAAACTCTGGTTTTTCATTTTGAAAGCCCTGCTTTCACTATGGTTTAAAGTTTATGATGTGGGGCATGATTGGGAGTACACAGAGCATTTAGTCTTGTTCTCTGCTTCGGCCTTTTCCAACACAGAGGGATCAGACCACAGGAGAAGGCACGGGACATCTCCAGAGCTTCGGAGGTCAAGTGCCGTCCTTAAATTGAGCATGGTCTGGAGAAAGTGCTCTGAGCCGGGTTTAACACTGTCCATTCATAGTTCCGCTGCTGTCAGTTACACACCCACGCTGCTGGCAAATGTTTCAAAAAGAACCAGCACATACAGTTGGCCCCAAAAGTCCCAGATATGTTTTTCTTTTTTGTACTTCGTTCAGAAATTTGTGTAAAATTTGACTGACCCAAAAAAACATCTTGTGAGCTTCGGTGGCAACAAGGAAAAGAAATACAAAGAAGGGATGGGTTAAATTGTTATTTATTCACCCTTAATTCCAGATCAGTAAAAATTTAAATAAAATTACCATGGAATAACAAATAAAAAGTCTTTTTGTCTCACAATTAAAAAAACAAAAACAAAAAAGAATTACAGCTAGGATATATACTATTATCTATGACAAATTCAGAGTATTACATCTCACAATTGAGTTTTTCTTTGTTTGTTTGTTTTTTTTACCAGCACACAAACTCAACTAAATAACTGAATAAAGTAATTGAGACTATTTTTCATCTCTAACCATGTTTTTTTTTTATTATAATTGTGAGGCAATACATATGTATATATATACATATACTTTGTGTGTGTATAATTGTATGAGGTATGATGTATACATTTAGAAACGGGCTAAATTAATAAAAAAACAGACTTGTATAAACAAAGTCATGCAGGTTTGGAACAAGAGTAAATGATGGCAGAATATTATTTTTTGGGCGAACTAACCCTTCAGTATGGTCACATTGTTAAATAGCTCAGAATCTTGTGTATCAGGTAGCTTGATGAATGATTAGCTTGTCCCTTTTGTATTTCCCCTTGCTCTGTCCTTTTTCTGCTCCTGCGTGTATTTGTGCATATGTAGTTCTGCTGATCCTGGTGTTGTAAAGTCGTTTGGTCAGGAGATTGCAGAAGCTAACAGTGCATTCCTGTGAGATTTCAGACACTGGAGGCTCGGGTTTCAGGCTCCAGGAGGAGAGGGAGGGGGAGCTCATTCCATTAGCAGGACAATCGATGGGCCACACAGGCATTCAGCAGCTCCCCTCCCCCTTGGCTGTCTGCTGTATGTCGGCCAGATGTGCGGATGTGTGAAGGGTGCTGTCCTTCCTCTAGTCTATTAATACCTCCTTCCGCTCACTCGCACATTCCTCTCTTGTGCGCCTGCTTCCTGCCGCCTTACCCCTTCCAACAAGGGGCATGATCTGCTGCGTCAACAAAAAATTTACACACGGCTCAAACGCAGATTTATGCATTTATTACACGTTTGTTCCATCTAATTTAGTGTTTGTTCATTTAACTAATCAAACGAAATGACATTAATTTAGTGTAGACAATCTGTTCATAGGATGATAAAGCTCGCGCAGCCATGAAGATATTTTGTACATTTCTACCTTAAATATGTCGAAGCTTTTTTGATAGTAACATGCATTGCATTGGATGGTGGTGATCTAAGGTTGATTGAATACAGCCTAATGAATATAGGTCAACTTAAGTGTAGACTGAAATAACAATAACAATAAAAACAAAACAATCAGAATAAGGACAATAGCTTATAAAAGAAAAGAAGTTGGGGTTTAATTGCACTTGCTAATGGTCCATTAATAACCTGTAAATGGCTTAAACGTTTTACTGCTACTGTTCTTTTGTTCCACATATCCTGATCCGGTTATGGGGGTTGAAAAAAAGTGGGAGTGTGAAAAAAAAAAAGAGAGACGGTAGCGATCATCCGGCCTGATGTGTTCACCGCATCCTGCCTTCCGCGAACACCTCCTGCCCGTGAGCCATCCGCACCTCCGGTCACATGACCACGAACACTTTCAACAGATCTCACATACAACTGCACACGAGCCTAGCTGACTCAGTCAGGACATTTCCCGGATTAACCCGTCTGAACAAAATGCGTCACGCAGGAATGATATGGTTTAGAATATTTTATTGTACAAAAGTGAGGTAGATTTACATCTTAACATCATGTCGTCTCTGTTTGTAGTAGCTTATGTCATGTTGACCTGCTGGAAACCCCTGGTCATTAGCTGGCCGACCAGCTACAATGGTTTAATATCTTGGAGCAGTAAGAAACCAGCTACAATGTTTCAAAACACAGCTTAATATGGATTTCCCAGCGAGAAAACCCAAAATAAAAAACCCAGTCAGTGTAATGACTGGACAATCCTGACAGCACCTTAGACGAATACAGTCTGAACAACACACACACACAGGACAACCAGAAACCATTATTGGTCAATAAATAAATAGACAATAATGTTCATATGAATATCCGTGAAAGTTCTCTCAGTCACACTGAAAAGTAATAGTACCGCGTCACGTCCGGAATCAGAGAAACACGGTAGTTTGGACAAGCACCACTAGTCACAAGTTTCCAAAACTCCAATGAGTAATCAGCTGTCACATTGTTCCACTGTGAGCAATCACCCACGGACGTGTCCCCTTCGGTCAAGTGCCCTGAATGCTCCACAGGAGGAACTCGGCAGCAGATACGCGCCAGAATTCGCTTCCCTCAGCAGTGCGCAAAGTTAACTCTGCTGTCCTTGCGTTGTGCCATGGCTCTTACTGTCTTTTCAAAATGTGACAATAGTTCTCGGGATAGGCACGAGTGACAGTGAGTCCAGCGCCCTGCCGCAGTTGGTGGAGTTACTCTGGGTCGCCTGAAGAATTCCTCTGACCTCCACGAACTCCAGTTTGGCTTTTTTGCATGGTAGGAAGTCAGGGTCTGTGGCTGTTTTGCTCCGTCGCTTTCTAGAGGGACGGTTCGTTCCGGCTGGGTTGCAGTTCTCTTTGTCCACCGTGAGTCCTGCGGGGTCGTGTAGATTTGAATGACCCTCGAGTCCGGACCTCTGCTGATCCTCGCCAGCCTGTGTCTCAGTCGAGCGCAGAGTTGCAGTCGTGGAGCTCGTGGTGTCCATGGGCTCGTCTGCTTGTGCTGTGCTCTCTGAGACACCGTGTGTCTCAGATTGCCCTTTTTTCTCGCTTGTCAGCCGGGCAGAGTGGTAGATGTCCCTTGCAGATTTCATGACGAGCGTCAACAGCAGGCTCCGGTGGAGACGGAGTCCACCGCGCTGCGTGCGCGAGCTGTACATCTTACTCAACGCCAGGACCATAATCTGCTTGGCCTCAGCTGTGACATCCATTGTTCTTAGTTATTCAGTAAACTTTGTACAAAATACAAACAATGTTTAGGTAATCTCCCCTGGGCTCAGTCCACTTTGACTGTCGTTCCATTCACCGGAGTAAACCTCAGCGTAAAGACAGCGGGCTTTATATAGTTTTGGTGACGTATGCGGTTGTGATTGACACGCAGGCTCCTCCCATATGACTTGAGGCTCAGTTTGAGGAAATAAGTCAGAAGAACGTGTGACTTTCTGTTTCTGATGTTATCTGTCATAGGGGGTTTTGATGATTGATTATTAAATTAATCATTTATTGGTTTCACTAGACTATCAATGACCTTTAAAAAAAAAAAAGGAAAACCTGAAGCAGGTTAGCAAGCTCGACGTCAATGTCATAGCATTGTTGTTTTGTTGGTACCTTTAATTTCGAGTAATGCAATTTTTAATGAAAATATGTCATATTTTAATTTTATTCGACACAATGACATTTTGGATATTGTCATTTTTTAACTCTATTCTATTCTGTCTGAACCCAGTGACAAAGTTGTTGTTCTGTTTTTAGCCTGGTTTGACAGATACTTTGATTCTCATGGATATTGTTAGCTTCCTCATTCTCTTATGCCCATATAAGGAACATCCGCTCGTTGGTCCGCTCTATGGAAAACCCATGATGCGTGGGAGCGCTCGGGCTACTTCCTGTTGCCATATTTGCTTCTCAAGATTTCGTCATAGCCAATAACCTCACACGACATGAGCGCGTCAAACTTCCTCTGCCCATTTACGGATTGTATCCAGCTGTTTGCGTGTAAAACGTACAGCACCATTTTATCGAACAGATTCCCAGGTGTTGTTTGAATGTCGCTTTCCCAAAGGGGTTTCTTTTTTTCTGAAGTCATTACACATCCAGTTTAGTGTTTAGCGGAAGGAACTATAAAATCATTGAGTGATGCTAATGCGACTTTTTTTTATTCATACATTAGAGGCAGTGGATCTATTCAAGTCCGTTTTATTAATCAAATCAAGAAACGTAAGAAAGCGTGAGCAAACAATTTCTAGACTGCAAATTGTGTGAAGAAAGGCTGCATAAACACATTTCTCTGTGGTTAGATCTTAGTAAAAGCTCTGAATAGCCTCCCAAGG
>JAUMHQ010000048.1:10241621-10261086 GCA_032361165.1 Enteromius paludinosus
ATTGTGTGAAGAAAGGCTGCATAAACACATTTCTCTGTGGTTAGATCTTAGTAAAAGCTCTGAATAGCCTCCCAAGGTCTGCTAGATAGCACACAATAGCCTGATACAACAAGGAAAGAGTCTCACTCTAGGAATAAATCTATATATGCACTCGGCTCCAGTTTAATAGTAAGTGTTACTGCAGTAAACCTTTTCGAACCCTGTGCCTTAAAATTTTAAATTAAGTTTGAAATGTGATATTTATGGCCTCACCATACTTCCAAGAGCTGCAAGAATCTTAAAAGTATTATTAAAAATAATAAATATTTTTAAAGTATTATGCTAAAACTTAAGTGGCTAAAATAATTGTCCTTACCTGTACATTGGTTTTGTTTTCCAGTACAAATAGCTTATTTTCTGCAGGAAAAAATGTTTTTGAGAAAACAAGATTATTTTCATTGGATTATTTCTTTCTTTAAAAAAAAAAGAAAAAGAAAGAAAATAAGACTAATATATATTTTTCTATTTTGCCAGATCTTTTTCTTCTTGTCTTAACAGCATAAAAAAAAAAAAAAAACATAAAATCTTTCATAATTTTTGCGATATTATATAATATCGCAAAAATGACGTAATATTTGAAGTATACACATATGTGTGTGTGTTTGTTTTGTTTTTTAACTGGCCTACATAGTTGAGAAAAAAAAAAAAAAAAAGAGTTGAGAACTACTTTAAAGCACACAAAGAGCCAAAGACGATCCTTTGTTACAAACTTTTATTAAGATATTCAGCTGTATCCTTTGACTTTTCTCTTACTCATTTTTTACAGTAGTTAATGTGCAATTACTTTTGATAATATTGGGTCACAGTTAGGGATTCACAAAGTTATTGGCACTTTGAACACAGACAGAATGGAGTGGATGAGCACTGGCGTTACAGGGTCACTGCATGAGCACAGCTGGGTATGGGTTACAACTCATGCTGAGAGTGCACGACTAACAATCAAACTTCATTAGTGCTTCTATGTAATATACAGTATATAGATTTGTATAGGGATGTTTTCATAGAAAGTGAGACACTGCATCGTAAAAAAAAAGAAAAAAAAAAAAGGTTTACAACCAGTTTGTTGTTTTGAGTGTCCAAGCGAGCTGATGTCATCCCCCATCCTGTCTGTATTTCTCTGTAATTCGTGATACTATGTCTGGACGCCAATTTGTCCGGCTGTCACACGTTACTTTACCAAAACATTTGCAAAGTTGGGTTATAATCATCATCATCATCATCATCGTCGTTGTCTCATTTCAGGGAAAGACTGAAAGCAGTTGGGGTGTGCTGGAAGAGAACGCAACACGCAGAGAAAGAGGTGAGAGTATCTTTATATGGTATGTCTGTTATTTAGAGTGGAATAGCAGTGCTGCATTCTGAGAGGCTTAGGTTGACAAAAAAAAATGTAGCGAAAACTGCAAGCCAAAGGAAAACCTGCAAAATTCAGCCAGCCCGTCGTTCCACAACAGACGGACCCGGTTTCTGCCTTTTTGCAGAGAGGAGATACAGTCACCATTTATAAAAAGAGTTCCATTTTTTTAATACATCGCTCCGTGCTCTTCTCTGGCATGCTGTCAGCGATCCACCTGGTTACAAATTCACAATGATCTACAATGCACAGTACCCCAACAAACTGTGTTACAAGGAAGAATGACAAGACTTATGGGCAGTTAAACTCTCACGCTCTTTCTCCACCCATCTATCTGCTCTCTGCGCTCCGTGACACAGTCAGACTGAATTGCAAGGTGCCGAGGAGCATGTCTACGAACGCAAACCCCAGAAAAAGGTGCTTTACCCGGGCACAGAGAGTAGGCAGATAGGCGGCATGATATGAACATCCCAGCCTTTTTTTTTTGATCAACACTGGTCCCTTCATTCCCACATTCATACCAGGCAAGGCCAAGTCAAATAAAAATCCTTTTAAGGTGAAATGTGTCATTTAAAAATAACGATTTCGAACTTATCGTGGGTCGATGCTCTCTTGGGCTGGTTGCGATGCTCAAACAAACAGAGCAACTTTTTGATAGCGCCACAGAGCCACAGTGTTACGCCTTAGAGGGGGGGTGAATAAAAGTAAAAATCAACCTTTAAATGGCTTACTTGTAGTATTTTAATTGAAAAAAATAAAATTACACGTCACCTTCAACTTCCTTGTAAGAGAAAGGCCTTTTTTTTGTGGCCACCAAGAGTCATCTTTCTCTGGCATGACACCCCCTGGTGTTGACCATGTAGTAAATCTAAGCTGCAGTAACAACACACAGACAGCAGGTGGCGCATGGACACAGCGGTTCCTCTCCAGCGACGCATGCAGCATATGTGATCTGTGCCATCAAAATGGAGGACGCATAAACACTGGCACAGTCATAGCCAGCGAGAGGAGAGAGAGGAGCACCGCCGCTCCGCGCCCCACCCAGACACACGCAGTTCGTCTCCCGCAGTCCTCCTGAAAAGGCACCAGTGACCCAGCAGGCCTTTAACATCTAAAGAATAGCACACATAGCACCAGTACATCCCTCACCATGGCCCCCCACTTTCCCAGCACTTTAGTCGATAAAAAGAAATGAAAAAATACTCAGTACTCTATCATCAGTCAAACAACTCTATATTGTTTCCTTAAAAAACTTGGCAAGTCAACTCTTTCACCTTGAATTAGTAGTAGTTGAAAAGTAAATACAGTACACGTGGTCTGCTAAAAGAATAGAAGGAAATGCATGCATGCACGTTCCCAGATGTTGATTTCGCAAGCTTCTCGAATGTTATACATTTGTACACAAGAGGCATTATTGTTTTCTGGTCCAAAAAGAAACGAGGTCACCGGTCAGACCTGAACCAGACTGCATTTAAGTAGTAAACTTGCCAGGAGTTCACTTTATTTGCTACGACTCTTAAGCCAGAAGAAAAAAACAAAACAAAACTACAATTTCCAGATATACAAACAGCAGGTAAGCCAGACTTGGTTATGCAAATAAAAGAAATGAAAAAAAACAAAAATGAGCTAAAACAAGAGGGGTGAAAGACCTAATGTAAGCCACCAATTAAAAAGACGAGCGACCTGTTAAAAACGTGGTCAAAATCTGTTCAACAGTCTCTTCGATATTTACAACAGTATTCAGCACGGCTGGCCGCAGACGCAGGGGTGCATTCTGTTCCGGGCCAGATACCGACACATACACATCCATGAAGTTTAGTCCAAAAACCATCGATTACACTCTACAAAAAAGGTGCACAATCCACCACTCTCCTCTACAAAAAAGGTGCAAAAAGCTCTAGTTCAGTCTACGAAAAGGTGCAAAGAGGTCCATTTCCTCTGTTAGAAAGGGGGCGGCTACTGTATGTGTCCCAGGAGATAAGATGCGTGAGAAACAAAAAACATGACTTATACAAACAAGCCTAATAACTCGAGCATGAGATATTAAAATAGCCTACCGTATCAAATTTCTGTTTTCGTGAGGCATGTGTGTTTAAAACCCATGCCTGAGCATACATTAAGACATCACATGCAATCCCAATTCAAATCCCGATGGAAATTTGGGATATGCAAAAGTTGACGGGTTACGGCAAACTTTCAGATGGCCGAATTTCCTTAAAAGCCTCCGTACGAGACGCCTCGGGCGCACAAACGCAGAAACAAACATACCCTAAATCCCCGACTCAACACATCACCCACATGCAAACACACAGTGCCAACTATGTGCAAGGAATGTATACAGATGGTGACTTGTGCGGACACAGACATGCTTGCCTAAGCGAGCACAGACACACACACACACACACACAGCTGCCCAAACAGGGACATGGGCAACATGAAGAGACTACTCCTCTCCTGGGACACAGGCAATGTAAACCCTCCTCCGCTCCCAAACACACACAAAGTCAGGCCCGAACCTTAAGACAGTAAAGTGACTAACAATAAGAAGCACAGCCTCCCTGCCCCCTGGGCTGTAAAAGCGTGTTTGTGTGCGATAATGGGAGGGGGGCGGGGGGGGGAGCTAAAAAGGTTTACAGACTAAAAAAAAAAAACACTTTGTTTTTATGTCCTGCACAATTTTTCTTTTCTCTTAAAGGGATAGCTTATCCAATTCGGCCCTAATTTACTCACCCTCGAGTCTTTTCGAACCTGCGGGACTTTATTTCTTCAGTGGAACATAAAAAGAAGATATTTTTAAAGAACGCTTTTATGTGAACGCAATCAAAGTCAACGGGGTCCAAAACAACACTGAACCCCACTGGCCTTGCTCGGAATGAAAGCAAACGCTTTTCTTTTGTGTTTGGACTGAGGAAACCATGATAGAATTTACATTTCTGGATAAAGTACCCCTTTAATCAAAACGGCCAATCGAATTCATCTACGGACACGATCGAGATACAAGCCAAGCACCAGTCTTTGAAATGCAAGATACTCCTTATGCAAAAATAGTCCTTATTTTTTTTTTTTCTCACCATTTCCATTTAAAGCCCAACAACAAGGTGTCTCTTGAGAAACATTTCAGAAAAAAAAAGGTTTAAAAACAAAAACACAAAAAGAGATTTTAAAACAATCCCTCTCTCTCGAGCTCTAAAGGTGCGAGCAGATAAATATATTTTTATCCTTTACAGTCATCTTTCATCAACAAATCACACACAGTGGAACAAGTAGAAGGGGAAAGGAGAAAACGGCGACATAAAAAAACAAAGGACGTGGCAGACTAAGATCCCACATATATTTTGGGAGGAATGGAAGGAGAGGAGGATATCAGATTCTTTCCGTTTTAGACAGAACGAGAGACAGAATATGCCACCTACTTCTCTTTCTCCTCTCCTCCCTCACTACTTTCTCCATCTGCTGTTCCTTCAGATCATTTTTCCTGTCTCTCTCCTGGGCCAAATACAATCGGCTAGTCTGACAACGCCAGGTGCTACAAAATCACGAATACATTCAAATTCAGTAGAGTGAGATCAGGGAACCTCGGCCCTCCCGCCGCAAGAACTTTTCCTGGTCCTAATTACGCATTCCTATAGCATCAGTGACTAGATTTACTTGCCGAGCATGGAGGCAAAGGGGATCTTCTGTGCAAAAGAGGGTTATTCAGCAAAAACAGAAATGATTGAAAAGAAAATGGCGCCCCTGGCATCAACCCCTTATGTTCCTCCCGACGCTAGACCGTGCAATCTCCTCCAATCTCCTACCCGACTCTCCCTTTCCCATCCCAGGCAGAAGCAGCAGAGCCCAGAGTCACGCAGCGGGGTGGGAGGCGGGTAGGAGGTGAGGCGGCAGAGGGGATGGGGCAGGGCTTTCCTTGCCGGGTCGCTCACTGAAACAAAGTGCCGTTGTCTCCGCCCACACCCTGCAGAGGCTCGCCCGAGGATCCACCGGTCTCTACCGTAGCGCCGCCCTCCAGGCTCGCCGTCTCGAAGGCGGGCTCGCCACCGAGGCCGTCTGCTTCCATCTTGATGCTGTCGGGGAGGAAATTGGCATAGGCGTCGCCCTCCGCCATCAGTAGCTTCAGCTTGGGGATCCAGCTCTTCCTCACCACGCGCCGAGCGTTAGTGCACATGTCCGCCGCAATGGCGTTCATCTCGCTCTCCTTAAAGCTGGTGGCAAAGTTCTGGCAGTAAACTGTTGACATAAGGAAAGAAGACATTTCTAAAGGCCTGATTTACATCAACAACCGTAAGTGGTTACAGATCATTTTCAGCACCCACACTAACGCATGATTACTTTGGGTTTATTAGAAGCATGCGCCCAGGTATGTCCAGGTGGATTCTCATTGGCTGTCCATGTTTTAATCATTCATAAGCTGGATGAAAACATGTGTGCAACAGTAGTTGCAGTTTACAGTTGATGGCGCAAACAGTCAAGATTTCCCATATTCGTCATTGTTTCCTCTCAAAATGCATGCTAACGATGCAAAAACGCAGAAAATCGTACCTGATCCAATTTTTTTTTTCTGACAGAATAAAGTTTCAGAGTTAGAGTATAAATAGGATATGGTTGTATTTATTTTTTAGGAGTTGGAATCTCCAAATGACCCACAAATCAATATTTTTGCTATTTGAAACATTTTGCTGATATGCTGAGTAATGCGAGAACATTTATCAAAGTCCCTTTGGAAAGTCTGTTCACTCGGCGGCCATATTTGCAGACCGCTCATGCAAGGCCAAGTGTAATCAAAATGAAAAGGGGAATCCCAAAATCTCAAAAACTGCTCACTGAACTTGCAATTAAAATACGGATTTCAAATCAGAAACAGCAGTTCATTAACCACTTTAGAGTGGGCATTGCCCCCATCAAGCTCTCGCTGGATCCACTCAAAAAGAGGAAGGTCGGTACTTCCTTAACAAGTCCGGTTGTTTAAAAAAAGGTGCGCTCTTTTAAAACGGTGTTCCGATGTTCCAAAAAAAAAAAAAAAAAAAAAAGGTTGATTCAATGCTGGCTGTGCTGATTTAAATCTAGCGGCTCTGTTGTCTTGTGTCACACAAGTTTAACGGTGCAGTAACAATTCTCTCTGGCCATTCAGTGATCAGCAGGGTTTACACATCACATTTTTGGTAACTCACTTGGAACCTTAGCCGAGGTGGTACTAAAAAAAAGAAAGAAGTAGCAAGTATCAGGTACTGTACCCAGAGGAAAACCCCCAAGAATGAGTCATACCAAACTGTACTGTGCCTTTCCATACCCCTAGAAAACAGGCCTTAAAGGGATAGTTCACCTAAAAATGAAAATTCAGTCATTATTTACCCAGCATCAAGTTGTTTCCAACCTGTATATGTTTTTCTTCCTTTGAACACAAAAGAAGATATTTTCAAGAAAGTTGGTAACCAAACAGTTGTCACCGGCGACTCAGTATGAAAACAACACTAGGAAAGTAAACAGCTAGCAGAAGTCAACATAGTTTGTGTTCAACAAAAGAAAGAAAGAAATCATCAGGGTGAGTAAACAGTATTGTATTTTCAGCCCAAAAATGTAAAGAGCGGGAACTCACACTTGACTGCGTGCAACACTCGGCTGTCCAGCGGCTTGCGGCTGGGGTCATTGGTGGAGGAACGGATGCCGGTTCCACAGCTGTTTGCCAGAGTACTCCTGTACGTCATGCAGAAACCAAAAGTCAGATGTCATACAGTTTCACTATTATTGAAGACGTCTTTAACGTCTCGCACACTAACCTGTCGAAGAAAGCAGCCAGCAGCCTCCTCAGAAGGACTTTGTGTCTTGTCCCCGCACTGACGTGACAGTTCATCAGCTGAGCTCGTGAGATGTACACACTGGTGCCTGTCAACAATATACATGAATCTCACTTCAAAAGGTGTGAAACTTCATTCATATTCATGCCCTTAAGATATATAAGCAGATACATATTGAAAGACTGACAAATGCCTCATGACTCATCGGTTTGCATGAATGCACAGAAGTCCCAAAAATGAATGCTTAATGACTACTAATCATACAAAGCTCAGAAAGAAATCCAGTGTCTTTATTACCGCTAAAGATCGTTCATGTGTGTTAGCGTTAACAGTGACTTGAACTTTGAGCGCTGACCGTTGCATTAACAACTGTTTTTCTATTTATGCTGCGTCCATCTGGGATCACTCATGCGGTGTTGTGCTAAATGCAGATTAAATGCAACAGAATATTGCAATTTGAATAAACTCAGTTTAGAATAGGTCAAATGTGACTTTTTTGAAAGATGTACAATGCAGCAAAACCAATAATATATTGACATTTATTTTGTTAAGATGTTGGTCATCAGAATTCCAAAAACAAATCCTACCTCAATGCCTGATGGGCGGGGGGGGGGGAGCTTTACCAAAACTAATTCGAACCATTCAAAAGCTTATTTTCTTGCTCTTAATTAAACATTTTTGTCTCATTTCCATTTTTGCTTTTCCCTCCTCCGGCGCTTTGTATTTGTTCATCTTTTAATGACTTTCTGATGACCATTTTTTTTTCCCAAAACAAACCCTTTTATCGTTAGTCTTCTCGTCTGTTTCAATTCCTCTTTTCATTTTCCACTTTATATTGCTTCATGTCTGGTCTTGTTCGAACGCCTGCTTTTGTCGTATTTGTAAAGCACTTTGAGCTGCATGTTTATATATGCGACTGCTGTTTAAATAAAGTCCCTGCGATTAACGGAATTCCTCGGTTATATGTACTGAACAGATCCAGTCGGACAGCTCAGAGTCATGCTTTACAGCTCACAAAAGCCTCCTCAACAAAACCTGTTCTACAACACAATACCAAAACAGAGCTTCTCCAAACACAGTTGACCCATCAATCACCACACAAGATCATTTGCTTTTCATGGGCCATTGAACATGACTCAGTTGTAGGATGCCGGTTATCCTCCCTATTGGACTCTTCTATAGATTAACAGGATGATGAGGACGACGATGGTCTGATCAACAAAAGAATGATTTATTCCACTACATTACTCTTTTGACTCATGATACTTTGGTGCATCTGTTGCACTTTGTTAATAAGCGGGTAGAGTAATTAGACTCAGACCTGAAACTAGCTCCAGTTTCTCTGCAGGGTCACCTTCTTCATAAAGTTTAGGGTGACAGCGGTTGCCGATCTGAGCGATGAGTTCGGCGGGGAGAGAGGCAAGATCCTGTCGGCCGCGCATCCTGGGCCGCGTCTCGGAGTGGTCCGGTAAGGCCTCCACGCGTTCACCTGCTGAGAAAGGGAACGAAGTTTATGAAGAGTAGAGAAAGCGTGAAGACAAAAACGTGATCTCCGCGCACGCAGTCTAGACAGTCGTGAAGATTAAACCAGCATTCAAGTCTTTTGACTCTCAAAAAAAGGCAGATAATACAGAGCTCTTGGGACCAAGACTAATAAAAGACCTGTGAAATCCAAAGGCATCAGAACACATTCGTGTTTTTCATGCCATCTGAGAGAAGATAAGAAGAACTTCTGATCAAATATTCATGAGCTCCAAACAGTTCAAGCATTTAACAAAAAAGTGTGAATTTAGCTATGATGATATTCCTATTTAAGAAGCACAAAAGAAAGCAGACAATAGTTAACTTGTTAAAATGGGAACCAAAAAAGCAAGAGGCTGTATGCATTACAACACACACACACGATCAAAGGAAGTGCCGGGTTAGGAGGTGCTAATTTAAAACTGAAAACTCTATTCTGTCATCATCAAACATGTATGAAGATTTTAACATTGTTTTGGTACTTTATTTATAAAAGAGCCTTTATTCAGCAAAAATGATCACAGTTGATGAGTGTAAAAGCAGTTTCATTTGTAAATGTATCCTCCTTTTTAAGAAATCTGCTGATCCAGTTCACAAAACCGGGCTGAATTACTCATAAATGAACTGGACTGACCTCAACTGTTACCGATTAATAAAAAAGTAGCCCCACATGTCTCATCTGTATGTGACATGCATTCTAGTGTAATTATCGAAATTAAGTAGGCTCGGGGACTTTGTTCTCTCAAGGGGTTGTTGACTGAATTTTGAGATGTGGGAGCTGCAATCAACTACAGGTGTCACCAGAGAAAAGTCTTTTCTGTTTTCCTTACGACAATTTGATTAGAAATTGCAATGTAAAAAAACCCCGAAAGATATGCATGGTCGAATTGTTCAAAATAAGTAACAAATTATAGAATACATTTGCATATTAACATTTAGTCTAAAATATCAACAGCTATCGCATGGCTTCAGAAAACATATATAGCGCACGAGTCATTTTGGCAACTTTTATGGTGCATTTGCATCTTTTTTGAATTTTAAAAGCTCCAGTCTGCATTCACTGTAATCGCATGGAAACAGAAAACAAGCACGGTGTTAAAATTTCACCAGCTCTTTTCCACAGACCAAAAAGAAGTCACACAAGTTTAGAACAACATGACGTCGAGTAAATGATTTCAAGCATTTCATTGCATGCAAGCAGTGCTGTGGACTCACCTGTAGCACCCACGTTGAGCATGCTGTACATGGTGTACATGTTGCAGATCTGCCTGTACTGCTCTTCAGTGCCGTCATCCACCGCCTCCTCCTCTTCCTCGTCATCATGGTAAGAGATGGGCGAATCGCTGGCGTAGGCACTCAAAGTACCAGGGCTGGTGCCTTCAGGGGTGGCACTGCTCGGGCCATTGCCATTGGTGCTTCCGCCTCCACCGTGACCCCCTGTGCCCATTCCAAGGCCCATACCAAGTCCCATGCTACCTTGCTGCTGAATGGCGCTTCCGCGTGCCATTTCTTGGGAAAAGCGAGCCGCCTTCCTCATCCCTCCTCCACCGCCTGCCCCCGAGCCTCCGCCGCCTTCTCGATTGCCTCCTTCCCAGAGCCGCTTAGCCACCGGCGTGCAAACCACCGAATACGGCGAGGCCTCCGGCTGCTCTGTCTTCACCCGAGAGACGAGCGGCAACGGGGTCAAGCAGGAAACAGGCCGACTGGCTGCCGTGGCCACCACCCCGCCTCCGCCGTTAGCCGCAGCACCCGCCGCCGTCTGGGTAACAGGGCTCTGAGGCTCCGACGGAGGGGTTTCTTCAGTATGGAGGCCCTGCGAGTCGCAGCTGGGCGAGCTGACCTTCAAGAAGAACTCCGTCCCCTTTTCCATAATCTGCTGGATCTGGAGGAAGCCGGCCGTGTACATGAGCAGAAACTGGTCTCCGACGTTCATGCTGAGGCGGCCGGTGTAGCAGAAGGCCAGGATCTGCTGAAAGCTCTGCGGCTGTACAGCCGGGGGCAACTCCACCACCGTAGGGGTTTTGCTGCCCGCACTGCTGTTGAAAAGGTCACGGAAGTAGGAGCTGCTGGCCGCCAGCACGGCGCGGTGGGCTTTGAAGGTGTGGCCTTTCACCACCACGGACACGTCGCAGTACAGCCCCTGCAGCCGCTGCTCGTTCAAACACTCCAGGACATTGTTGCCGAAGTTCGGGATCGCCATCTGAAGGGTCTGAGCCATGGCGCTATGGCCAGCACCACCAGAGAAATCTGAGCGCCACCGGAGGAAGAGAAGGAGGGAAAGACAGATGGAAGAGAAAGAAAGAGATCTTTGTCAGCAGCATTCTCTCAGCAGCACAGTAGTTCATCCCTGAAGACTCATTGCAACTATCATTTGCTTTTAAAGCAGTAAAATCCACTGAATCCGACACAATTTATTGCAAAGAAACAAACGGCTACAGGCAACAGACTGTTACATTAAAAGGTGAAACGTATAAGACCCCAGGGACAGGCCTGTGGGCACCTTTTAGCAGAGCGGCCTAGAACATGCAAACTCTGAAAAAATAATTGGGGGGTTGGCGAGCCACCGCTAAAATCCTGCGAGCGGGATGCGACTGCTAATCTGAATGAGATGGTGATTTAGCTGAGACAGAGATAAAATGGCACTCTTTACAGTACTACAGCAGGGAGGGAGAGAGGGGGAGAGCGCCAGAGAGATACTAAACCAGTGATTGAGGTCATAGTTGAGGAAGAGGGTGGAAAACAATGGGCTTTGACTGACACTGCAGTCAGTCTTATTACTGCTAAATGTGACACCATGAGCAAAGCCATCATTACAGCTCGCAGCCGTGCTGCCGGGGAAATTCATTAGAAACGGTTAACCTGTGCCTTCTACTTTTAAACGGGCTGTCCAAACCTTTACTACAGAGTTTGAAACTGCTGCGCTTACAATTCCCTCCTTTTTAGGCAACAAATACGCTCATGTTAGTTGGGGGAGGAATCAGCAGATTGAGTGGCAGAACTTTTTTGCGAAGGCACAGATTGACGTTTTGCCGGCAGCGCAAAAAAATGCGTGGCTTACTGTTTAGCAATCTTTTAGTGAAGTAAAAACAGCCCTCAAATCATGTCAGCTAAACCAACACGGCAGTATAACACTGCGATGTGATATACTTCACACATTAAGATTAGACGGCGGTAGGCAGAACATCTGGGCACATGTTTCCCACACAAGCCATCACATTAAAAATCACTCGATCTGATCTGATCACACAGAACTAACAGGACGTTCGTGGTAAAAGAAGTACCCTCTTTGTCTGACTTCAGGCTCGCTCCCCCTCCCTTGCATGAACACACACACACAAGCCATAGACATCAGACAAAACGGCTTGTTTACAGTTGGCCAGAGAGCAGTGGCACACATACACACGGAGAGGCCCAGGGTTTATTTAAGAAGCTTTCCCTCGGGCGGGGGAGGAGAGGGACACCTTAAGTATGGTTATCATGGTGTGCGAGGGGGGACGCAAACTTTTAAAGGCTTTATTCACGAGCCAGTCTGCACCTACGAGGCTCTCAAACAATCCACATGCAACAACACAGAAACAATGTCATCTCATAACTTCAGTCTTATTTGACAACAAGTTATTTATTCTAAATGGATAGTTGACCCAAATAAATAAGTCTCTTTATTTACTCCCTCCCCACTCGTTATAAGTTTGTAGTCCCCAATGACTTCTATAGTACGGTGAGAAAAAATGTAATAAAAATACTGTGGATGCCATCCTATTTCTACCATCCTTTTAAAACCGTTTGGTTGTAAATATTCTTCAAAATACCCTCTTTTGTCAAAAAAAGAAAAAATGTCGACCATTTCCATTTTTTTCTTAATTATTGTGTTAATTTATGTTAAATGAGCCACTTTTAGGCAGTCAGAGTTTAAAACGTGTCCAGGTTTACTTGCACTCACCCTGAAAGTCAGAAGGGTCTCAACCTTTGTAACTTCCAGGGTCCCCCGTAGTCAAAGTCAGAGGTGCTTGCAACCCTTTTACAAATGGATATGAAAGCAGCAAGCATGAGTGAAAAAAAAAAGGTCTCTACATATGTTCTACGTATGATTGTTGAGAGAGTAAAAATATAGTCAATATTATTCACCCAAGTTTTATGCTGCACTAAAATAATATTAATAGAATTTGAGTGACAGCTCAGCAGTGCATGTGAACTCACTGATTTGCCATTACAGTAACATGACACGCTACACTATTTAGTGTAATACGGGTTCATGTAGGTTAACATTTTAACTGTTTAAAAAAAAAGATGATTGAGGCCCCTTAGGAAGTTTACAGAGTGGGCCCCGGGCCCCAAGTTGAGAACCACTGATACACCTCAAAGCAAAAAGAACCATCTGAGCTGTCCCATCTAATATCGTGATGCCAAACCTGCGCGATGGAAGTGCAGACTCATACATTGAACATACGCCGATAACATAAACTAACACTAATCCAACAGAGCAGAACAGTTTAGTAGAATATAATAAAAACAAAACAGCAAACCTTTGGCCGCCAGAGCTGCCAGTACAGCGGTGTTATGAGGCAGGCTAACCGTGTGTCAGTCAATCTGCCCGTCTGTCCGGAGTTCTCCACTGGCACGGGCCGTGAAGGGGTGAAGAACGATGGCAAAAGCGCCCACTATGAGCCACTCTGTGAGAAATGCAGCACCTACATGCGAGCGAGCACAAACGCAGCGGGGGGAAGCGGCGCGTCGCGTCGCACGAAACGAGCAAGTTTGCCGCTCTGGTCCCGTCTTTGCCAATGCACCGCGCCGAAAGCGAGCGTGCCTACATCCTCGGGCCTAGACGGGTCCGCCGAAACGAGGGTTCGCCCCGTTCACCACGCCACTCCGTTACAACGGTAACACTCAAGAACCTCCAACGATTCAATGAGCAGCCGGTATTAGCGTCCCAAAAAGACGCAAGTGCATACTTTTCAGTCCGCGGGATTTCAAAGTTAATGTTCCATAGCGATTTCGCGCTAGTTCGGATACCCCACCTTATCTTATTTCACAGACATCAACAGGTCATCCCGGGACAAATGCACGAACTGGGGGCGAGCCAGACTGAACCAGCGCTGACAGTAGGGGGGGGGTCAGCCAGACTCCGCCAATAAGAAAATGATTGAACTACTCCTCGCCACAACAACATCGATCACGCTCAAAGTGCCGTCTCCAAATCAAAAGCATAAATAGAAGCCGTTTGGCTGACAGATGAAAAAGATCCCGGAAATCGGGTTTTTAAATTAGCCAGATCTGACTCCGGAACATCTGCCAGCACGCGCGTTCAGCCATGTCGGTGAGGTCGGCGAAGTGGTTAAACTTTTTGTTGGTACCATTAGTCTGTGCCCATCCCCCATCGCACACCTTCCCCAAAACAATGCCCCCCAAACATCTCAAAGCCACCGGATTTCGGCCAAAATGCCAGGACGGTCGCTCGCGCGCCGTCCTCGCATGTCACGCAACCTCGCGTGACGCGCCGCGCGGATTCAAAGGCGGGATACTCACCCCTTAGCTAGAGGCCGTTTCAAAGTGTTTCAATGGAGTCCGACGCGCTCGCTCTCCTTCACTCTCTCGCCTCGTCTGTCTCGCGCTGGAAACAGCCATTCATTGTGGGCATAGGCGCGGAGTCAATCGCAGAGCAATCGAGCGCGAACTCTTTTTCCAGCGGGATGCGGAGCGCAGAGCTACTGATCATGCATAGACGAGACATGACTCCCCATCGTCACTCAATCGCATGATCATCACAGGCGCAGCCTCAATGCCAGGAGACCTATCCAGCGTCGAGATGTATTTGCGCATAGGCTGGCACAGCAACAGCAAAAAGAGCCACCGCCTCGTTTCCATACGTGCGCAAAAAGTAGGCCATGCCTCTACGTCTCGCCAGACAGATCCCCAATATAGCGCGCAGAGAACGCCATGAACTCAGAACTGTACAGCGCGAGACGACGTTAACGGGAGCATCAAATAACTTTGGCTTATATTGAATCAGCGTTTAGCGTTGGCCAATTTTACTGCGTTCCGAAAGGACTGGCTTAGTTATGTGCTTTTTAATTTTTCTCGCTTGTTTCATTAACATGTCTGCATAACAAGTCATTTGAACAGCCTTACATTTAAAACAACCCCTGACAACGTCAAGGAGGCTAGTGGGCGACTCTTGATTAAAACTCTTTATCCATACATATTTTTTTTTCTTTTTTTCAACGCGGGAAGCATGAAATACTCACTGTATGCTCGAATGATCCATGTAAGTTTGCCCGCACCGTAAACAAACAAGGCCAAACCTGCAGGTCATAAACATCTATGTGTCTGAATCTAGAGGGAAAGCTATACGACCGCGTGACGTCACATGCTGACCCTATAGATGTCCTTACATTACCCCGGTGAGCCACATTTCCAAATGCATTTTTTTGCGTCTGAAAAACGTGCGCACGGGCTTCCGTAGTCACGATTTGGTGGAAGTGAAAACACTGGGTTGCCAGATTGGTGTATGTGTATTATTACACTGGATTTTTCTTTTTTTGCCATACCTTTTTTGTACACTTCTACAAAAGCTCTCAAATCAGACAGGGCCATACTATTTAAAGTGATGGGGTTTACACGGGTTAAACACGTTTTCGTTTGTGTCATGGTGGAGAACTAATGTCATTTGTCTTCTGTGTCACTTATGACCCTGATACACAGTATCCACAGTCTTGATAACTCACGTGGTGTTTCACATAATGGCCACTTTAAACAGGAAAAAATGTGTTCAATGTACATTTTAAGAAATCTTAAAAAAAATACTGACGTATCAATTCCAGATTAAATGTGCATCTTACAACCATATTACTGTAACTTGTAATGTAATATAAATACTATTTAACCTGTGATTTAATCTCATTTAATTCAGTTTAATCATTTACATTTAGACATCCAAAGATTTATTTGTTAAATAAATCAAATCCAGGCCCCATGTTGTACTCATGCACCGTGAAACGGCAGTATTTTATTTGTGGACCGTGATGCAAAATGTATATATTGGAATATTCTAACAAAACGTAGCACTGCCCTCTAGTGGCATTTACTACAGTATCAGAATGCAGAAAGTTTTATTTTCTCCAACCTTTACGTTAGCTATAGCCTATGCCTTTTTACTTTGCATAATGCTTTCCAATAAATAGCCGTTTAAGAGTCTTCTTTTCACTTCTTATTTACTAAATTACTCATTGAACTAAAGTCGATTACAGTGTTAGTCACAGCATCATGGGGTTCAGTGCCTTATCTCAATCATATTACAGGCCTTAGCCTACTGCATATCAGAGACCTTAGTATATCACACCTTATTATATTGCATCCTGTGTATTATACAACTATGTACTGTAATCATGTTTTTTTTTTAATCTAAAATCGAAATTTTATTTGTATCAGGTGTGTTAACTTATGCAAGTACGTTTCTTTTATTGACTCACTGTTTTAGTAGTTAAGTCATATGTTATGTGTGTGCAGCGCGCACGTGAGAAGCAGCCTCCACTGTTTTATGTGCTTTAACATCTGCAGAAAGCACTCACTGACAGTATATCTGTCACCACTGACGGCAGCTGCCGTGTGGCGGTGTTTGCTGCCGAAAATGACATCCATAGTTAATTCACAGCTTGAGCACAGATTGTCTGGAGAAAAGAGTCCTCAACTGACAGATGGCAGGGGTAAAGAGGGAAATCGCTCCAGTTGAGAGCAACAAGACGAACTGATCGATTACTTTTGTTCACCACTTGATGGCAGCACTTGAACATTGAAACTTGCTGACTGCTGGAAAAAAACACGTGCAGCGCTAGAAATTGACGTAAATTAACCTTATAGGTCACAAAAGTTCTGTAAAGACCCTAATAATCCTTAGAAAGCCGTTTATATCATATATAAATGACCCGCTTAATGTGGGAGCTCAGTTTCCTAAAATTTTAAAGGCAACTATATATTTTTACTTGTAACAACCTAATGAACAGACCAAAAGGTGTCAACAAGCGGTATTCAAAAGCTGCTAGTATGTATACTTTAGGGACTGATTTGTACTTTTAAGATACGGCACTAAAAACATTATACATTGATTATACTAATTAGTTACTAATTAAGGTTTAGTTTTGTTTTTCGTTTTTTAATTGATTGCAACCACTCACCTTGACTCAAAAATGTTAATACATTTACAAATATGTAACTTTTGAAAGGTTACCGCCCAAATGACAGCTGTTTTGTGGAAAATGAATATTGCAAATGTGTAAAATATTACTCAGAAAGTTTATTGCGTTATTACTTTTGTCTATTATAGTACTGTGTATTATTTATTCATTAAAATTCATTATTGCAATCAATTTATCTTTATTTATCTGCTTAGTCAGTTCATTTGAACTTATTTGTATTGATTTATTTTTACTTGTTTGACCTCTTTTTCTCTCTCAACTTTTTCACAGAGACCCTCAGCACTCCCCTGCGGCCCCCCCTGCTCTAGAAAACAAACACATTCAGCTTCTGTTTACTTTTTCATCTTTTTCAGATCTTTTAAATATGAACCAATTCTCCTAGTTCTCCCATTCTCAGCTGACATATCCACACATCAGTCGTCCGAGCTTTCCTGTTCTTCTCGCAGTCTTTCATGTCTCTGCTCAGCGCTAATTATGTCTTCCCGACAACCAACAGCCTTTTTCCAAGAGCGAACTTATCATAGCTACTAAGTACCATGATGAAACACTGGTGTGAATTTAACAGCTGGCTAAGATTGGCCAGCATCCTGTGCTAGCCTATAAAACAAGCAAATAATTCTCAGTCACCTTAGCAGGCAGAAAGACGCTCAGGTCACAAATGTGAGTTTGGCTACTTATGATGTTGTCAGGTCTTTGAGAATACTTCTGAAGACTTTCTGAAGGAGAAAAACAAGCCCTCAGAGCCATTCAGACAGATGGAGCGAGTGGTGTGAAATGGACTTGTTGGTTAAAATTCACAAGTGAGCCCAGTCTGAGAAGGAGGTGCTTGTTGAGTGGATGATAACAGAATGAACAAGTGATCGGGTGAGTTTTCCACCACAGAAGAAGCCTAGTCTAGCAACAGCCGCTGCTACTCATCCCAGCATGTTCATTTATTCACGCCATCATTTATTCATCTTTCCTCCTCTACCCTGGTCTCCATTTTCAAAGTGAATTTCTAAGCTCCTCAGCGATAGTCAGGAACATGAGGTTCTTTCTCCAAAGAAGTCCTCTCATCACTCCTCACTCAACACAAAATAACACCTTTGTACGTCAGCATTGTGCATTTTTAGTACTCTGTCACCCGTTTTACACATAGTTTGGTCGGCGCTCATGAAAACACTGTGTCTGAGCCTCCGCCGCTCCCACAGATGGACGTGAGAGACTAGAGAGTGACAGTAATGGAGGGACGGAGTGAGAGCGTGAGATGAGAAGAAAGATCTGCCTTTTTTAAGCAGTGTCACACACGATCTTTTTTGCTCTACCTTGGCTCATTGCTTGTCTCACTTCTGCGGCACGTTGCCATGGGAACACAGCTGCAGCACTTGAGTCGTGAGTTGGGGAGGCTAGGGGTTGCTATTTAGTAAACACGTTCGCGTTTCTTCATTGGATTTAGCAAGTTGGAAAGGGAAAAGGCGGCTTGCAGAATCTACAGTCATAGCTCTGCCAATAGTGTGAGCAAATGTGTTGTTTTGTGTTCACCTAGAGGCTTGAAATGTTCTCGTCGTGGAGGGGTTTACAAGTCAGCTCTCTCAAGGATCACTTTGTAGCGCATCCAACTCTCTCTATCATTTTTTTCTATTTATCTCATTTGTTAAACATGTTTAGCATTGCATTTTTTTACTCAGTACACAGTTTTGAAGAGACAGTTCAGTGACAAAAAAAAAGTATTTTGGCAAAAATTTAAAAATGTAAAATGCAGACTTTGTTATCATTTACTCATCCTCATCTTGTTCCTTAAGTTTCTTTCTTAAGCTGAACATAAAAAAATATATATTTTAAAGAATGCTGGTAATCAAACACTTGATGGTTCCCGTTGACATATGGAACTATGGAAGTCAATGGGGACCAACAACTGCTTGGATCTTCAAAATATCTTCTTTTTAATTCATAATAAAAGAAACTGATACAGGTTTGGAACAGCATGAGGGTTAGTAAATTGTACATTTTTGGGTGAGCAATACCTGTAAACTCAACAAGGCATTTTCTATTTTTCCTTCTTCTCTCATGCACATTTAGCATCTCTGACAGCTTTAGCTGTGGTGAATAAGAATGTCATCACTAACATAACACATACAGTCACCATACTACGTTGTTCTTCCTCTATGCATTGATTAAGAGTCTGAGTCTCAGCAGGCTTGTTACACATTGCACATGGCATAATGTCGATAGTACTATTTTCAAACAGAGTATGTAGTCAGTTGTTCTTATAGCAGTGATGGACAGTCAGTAGAGAATGCTTGAACTAAGGCTCATGTTCCAAGACATGCAGTCATTCAAGAGTGTTAGCTTGGTGAAAAAAACTCCTGGAAGAATGCCAGGCATATAGTTTCTGAAAGTGAAGCTTTGTAAATGTATGCAAGTTCCTAAAATAATAAATAAATACAATTGTAGATTTATATATATATATATATATATATATATATATATATATTTTTATGTGTGTGTGTGTGTGTGTGTAATTGTATTTATTTATTTTAGGTTTTATGTTACATTTAACATGGTCCCCTTGAAAGACATTCACACACACA
>JAUMHQ010000048.1:10262540-10274841 GCA_032361165.1 Enteromius paludinosus
TATATATATACATACATAATATAAATCTAAAATTGTATTCATAGGAATTTACACACACACACACACACACACACACACACACACACACACACACACACATATATATATATATATATTTGTAAATTCGAATAATTTCGTATTCCTCAGGTTGCTCACAGAAAAACCAGGTGCTTATAATATCCTATTCTGAACTTCAATATCTATTTCAAGTGCTGAAAGCCTTTCCCTTGTGATTTATGACTATACTGGAGAAACCGTTCACTAGACTAAAAGCATCTATTTTGTAAGTTCCTCATAAAAACGAGCATTAAAGGTTCTCCGGAGGCTTTCACCAGTCTGAGGCTTTTTAAAATAACAAACAAACTTGACTTTAAAAGATAAGTCATCATTTAGAGCAGCTTATCCAAGACCAAACACATTGGGTGAGTGGGTGGATAGTTAGCAGTCTTCTGATCCTTTAGAAGAAACCAGAAATAACAGACAAAAAAAAAATGATGGCATCTTCCTCTAACATAACGGGTGGCTGCATATTGCGGTTGAGATCACGCAGGAGTGGCATCATCCCAGTGTAGAGAGGTCTACCCCGATCTTCACTCTCTCACTCCCCCTCCCATTCTCTTTCTGTATCTCTCACCGATCCCACCACACTGTAGTAAAGCGGATAGGCAGCTAAACAAACAGCGGAATCTTTTCAGTGAAGACGACGACAGAGGTAAGAAACTTTTCTGCGTTATACTGTCTAAATTCGTGGTCATCGATTCCGGGAATGCCTGGGCGAAGTAGATGGAGCCACTCGTATCGGCGATCAGGCATCGTGGTTGCCCAGACTGCGCAGTGCTCTTATGAGAAGCCACCTGCACGCGCTGCGACTCACGCGCTCTGTCCAGAAATCATGGAGAAGCCGCGAAAGCACTTGCGCGTTTCTGTCACGGCGCGTTTTCTATCCAAATGCATGCGTCTGAAAGCATGTGGGGTTTGAAGCGCAAATGTGTAGGTTCGGCGTGATTTTTTTTTACTTGTGTGGTGCCATCTCAAAGATCACGCATAGTCTTACATAGGCTGTAGTTGGAGGTGGTCTTAATCTATGGGCATGTAATAAACATGGAGAGCGACTGCAGGAGATGCACTTAGATCGCCACTGACAGATGTGCGGAGGGGATTTGGTATTAATATACCATGGCGGGGTTTTGTTGGCGAACTGCGTGACACGGTTTCGGCTCACAGCAGCCTGCATATGACGGAAGCCCCGGTATTTCATAACTTTCACATGACCCCCCCCTCCATGTATTATGCATGCGTATGTTTGTAAGAAAGCGTTGCGTCTCCACGAACTGTGTGGTGGAATTACATTATCCCAGCTCACAGGATGTACGTGTTTGTACGGGTGAGAGATTCTGAATAATGATTAGCGGTTCTTTAATATTCTTCGGGAGAAGTAACAGTGTGACACTGGCTTTACAGTTACAATGTCCAGGATAACCTGTTGGACATTCTAAACATATGATATAATAAATATTCTATTAATAAATTCAACATAAATGCACTCAAATTATATAAAAGCATTATTTTTATATAGTTGAATTCTTAATTCATATGTAAGTTATTTCTTTTGTTGTTTAAATTGCTTTATTCAGCGTTTTACTTACACACAGAAGGGGGGGGGGGGGGGGGGTGAGTGGGGCACTAAAATTCACAGGGAAAATTCTGACCCCCTTTTAAGATTGTAACAACTGGCTGTTGTTCGTTAAGACGTGGGCGAACTGGAGCTAAGCTGTTCTAGAAAACGTCCCACTACTTGCTTGGCAGCAGGGAGCTGGTATCTACACGCGCCTTTACTTGAGTTCTTTGCAAGCAGTCTTGACCCTAACACCGCTCGTCACTGACATTCCGTTTAAACAGCTGCACAGCCAAACTAACCCAACAGAAGGCGACACTTACTCTCTTCACCAGTTTCTTTCATACATTGTTAACCCTTCGTTATCCAAGGCGATATCAACAAGTCACCCCTACACATCTCTCTCCATAACGGTAACAGTTACACTTTTTTATAACAGGGCTGCAAATGAACCAAACCCACCCAACCTAACTTGAACATAAACACACATAACATAATTTATACAAAAACCCAACTGTCTTGCTTAAATGGCACAAAAATAAGTCAACTATAAGAAATACCCATAATGCACTCAGCACTGACTGCCGGGGGGCCCTAATTTATTTTAAATAGACTTGACCTGCAATCGGTTCATTGGATAAACGCATTCCCCGTTCTGAAGATGCTTTGCTCTATTCTATATTAGATATATATAGATAGATAGATTATAGATACTATATTCCCAAGGGGAATTCAAGAACAAACAAACAAATCAAATTGTTTTTTAGTTTTTTTTAAATTTGTGACCATTAATGTTCTGCAGGATAAACTAACCATGACGAAAATACAGAGCGTGAGCAACTGATATAAATAGGATATAAATATTTGTGGGAGTAACTGGTCACTTTTCGCGGAGAATTGAATAACGTGAATAATACTGATACTCAGGCCGGTCGTGTTCGCCTCGCGGCCGCTTAATTTGTGTTCCGCTGTGTAAATCTTTCGTCCTGCCGACCGGGAAAAGTCCTGACTCTCCCGACTGCCACTACGCCCCTACACACATATTTTAAAAATAGATGTTGAGCATGTAAACCACATGAGGAAAAATGCCATTGAGCTGAATATAAGTGTTAGTGTGCACAAGGCCACTGGTAATTACAGTAGTGTGTGATATTAGTGATGAGTTATACTGTATAACTGATAATGTTTTGTCAAATAAACTATATGGTTCAGACAAAAACGGAACAGTTGGTTATATAAGTATATTTCATTTCTGTCAAAGAAAATAGTTAATTGGTGTTATGTAAGATCAGTCGATTCATATCACATCATCTTGATTGGAGTTAACTGCGTACGTTCATCAGTAAACATCTCAATACTGAAAAGACATTTCGAAATTGCTAATCAATGTCACTAAATGACTTGAAAGTGAAAGTGCTTATAACAGAGCTTAGCATGCAGGATTACAATCCCATTGGTTTGCACAGGTGGGTGTCACAGGGCTCGAACTCACACTATCGGTCATTGATGCTCGGAGCAATTAGCTCAGTTCCTCAGCCACATGAGCGCATGTTTGCACAGACGGCCCAGGGCTCAAACGGCAATGGTCACAAAGGTCAAGCCGGGAGGACATTTCGGACAATGTCTACCAGCATGACTCTGTTTTTACACCCCTCAAGCCTCATGCTTTGAGGGTGCACAATCTGGTCTTAAAATGGCCAAATGTGACTGATGCTGCCTGCTGTATGAGATGAAACCGGCGTAATGAAGGAAATGGGCACTATGGATAATGTTGTTCTTGTGCACTTAATGCATCTTTCCCATCGCTGCACAGAGAGGCAGTAATTATGATGCCAAGCTCAACTGTCCCTTTGCTCCAAATACATCCCTAAAGATCGGATCCCTGCAGGCTTTCAATGTGCCTTTTAATTAGAGCCTTATAATGATATAAGAGAGACAGAGACTCAGGGAGAAAGTATGTGTGTTAAGGGGGAGGGGTGTCTTATATTCTGCTTCCCATTAATGAATAATGGCTTTGATGTAGTAATGACAACTGTGGCTGTGTTGCGTATGATGTCAGAACCGTTATGCTTTTGGGGGGGCAGTGGTTGTTTTTAATCACATCACGTTCAGGCAGCACATTAATTCTGTGTAAAATTAAATATAGTTTAAGTCAAGTCAGTTTTGCTTTGATTCTGTGGTAAATTATGTTGTTGAGAAGTGAAGTAGAGAAGTGCTGACGAGTGCTGTTTAGAAATCACATGACTTGCTGCTTAAGCAAGGAACATAATTTATAAACCCGAAGAGCTGAGGTGATTAGTTATTATAGCAAAGGTATCAATGAGAGATGACTTCAGTGTAACTCTGCATCAGTAAACATTTATCAGAAATGTTTTTTGTTATATTGCAACTTCTAGGAAAGAAACAGCAAGTCTTTGCCCTTGGCAAGTAAGGAACCTGCTTCATTTAGCTATTTTCATGCAGTGAAGCAAATGTTGTCATAGTAATGAGGCTCTGGGTATTTAATAAATTATTTGGCTTATGTAATAGCAGATTTTCTTTTTAAATAAAACTGAATGACAGTGACCATGCTGTGATGACAAAGAAGTGACTACACAACATTGCATTATTTTAATTGATTTAGACTAAGCTGATAATTTAGGTATTTTTGGATTTTTATGTTATAACTGCACTTGTCCATCAGCAAGTATTTCAAATATAAACATGTAAGAAACATTTGAATTAAAGCAATATATATTTTGGAAACAAATATATATAATGTGATTTATAAATAATACAATGTGTACTCTAGCTTTATTATTATTATTTTTATTTTTTTTAAGTTTTCTAGCAATTTTTCTCTTCTAGCTGATGTTCACCAAGGCTGCAGTTAGTTGAGCAAATAATATTGTTTAATGTTTAACTTTGACTATTTGATATTATATTGATATTTTAACATTTGAATTTATTCCTGTGAGACAAAGTTCAATTTTCAGCATCATTGCTCCAGTCTTCAGTGTCACATAATCCTTCAGAAATCAATATGCTAATTTGCTGATCAAGAAACAGTTCGCAATATTGAAAACAAGTGTGCTGCTTGATTTATTTATTTATGGAAACCACGGGCAGGGTGGTTTGATGAATAGAAATAATTTATTTGATGATTATGTATTGTTTACTATTCCTTTTGATCTAGTGCACCCTTGCTGAAGTAAATAACTTTTTTTTTTAATTTTACAAAAAACATGATGGTGTATATAATATTTATTACGTAACATAAATAAAACAACCTAAAACTTTTCAAAATGGAATGAGACTCTGTCACAAATGTATACACATTTTGCGAATCAGGATCTTATCTGGTCATGTTGCTTACGCTTTTAGCATGTAGTTATGCGGATGGTGTATGCAAATTTAACAAGAGAATGTTGATTCGAAATTGTGTCATTTAACATCCATTAACATAAACTCAAATCAATTTATAACCCGACGTGAAAATGTAAGTGCTTGATCTTTTCAAGTTTTTACGATGCTTCTGGTTTCAACCCTGCAGTTCATTTCCAAATGGTTAAACTGATGTGTTACAACCCAAATCGTGTTACAACACTCCCCCTGAAGTAAAGTTAGGTGCATTTTAAGAGACATGAAAATTCTTAAAAGCACATGCAGATGTCTACCAGGTATTGTCTAATATGTGTCATACACACATTAAACCCACACAAATTCACACATCATTTGTATGAATTTGCACTTGAGTGTGTGAAAGCTGATTTGTTTCTGTGGGCTGGTATATTGGCCGAGTTGCCCACCTAAACATGCTTTTCATTTTCACACGTTTGCCCAGCAATGTCAAGACTCTCCTCTCCAGATGATCTACAACTTCCTGCCAGTCAGGCTGTGTGTGTTATGATGATGTACTAATTGTAATTGTTGTGTGTGTCTCATCATTACGGAGTCTCATGATGATGGGTTAATGAGGCTTGCCTGTTTACCTTACTGTCGCTTTCTATTGGCTGGCTCAGGGGGCTAATTACACTCCCAGTACTACAGGGGGTCCTAAATTACCTTAAGCACTGCTATTACAACACGGATCTGTGTATGCAGACAGTCTGCGGACATGTTTGTTTGTTGTGGACTTTGAACATTCATATACATTAATAAATCAAAAATGAAGTATGGAATGTTTCCTAAAGTTGTCACCTGAAAGTGCTTCTTTTGGTTGGTTGTTTATTGATATATGGTTGCTAATGTGTTGCTAGATGGTTCACTTCTGGTTGTTAGGTGGTAGTTTACAAGCCCAAGTCAAAGAATCCCACACTCAAACCTCTATGATGTATGTAAGGCCACTTCTCATTGGCCATTTTAAGTGGACAGAAAATAAGTGTTTTTCCCTCTAAAACTAACAGCACACTCCTCAGTAAGTTGCATGCAATGTGAGTTATGCACCCATAGTAATAGTAAATGCTTTAGCAAGCACCACCAATAAGTTGAGTTTGAAAAGCATGGGAAATAAACATTGAATTATAATATGAGTAATTCTACATGTGTCACGTTGCTTGATCATGAAGTGGTTTAGTATCATGTCATTTATGTATTCTTTAATCCTTCGCTATATTTTGATTGGTTTAATTTTAATCACATCTAGACCGAGTCACTCTTAGTGGTGAATTGGGATGGAAAATAGATTGATATAGTATTTGAGGAATGAATGAAGTGGGGAGAAATAATTGATTAATATTCTCTCTGCATATGTGTAAACTCATTTTCTGAGAGCAGACCTCTCATTCTCCTCCTCATTCCTTCACCCACATCATTCGCACCTCTGACATGTTACGATGTCCATCTTTGTACTTTACCAACTCAGAGAAAATGACATTTTCATTCACTCAGAACGACGCTTAAAAGTATCAAACACAGCAGGAAACTCTCTGTTCCGACATTTAGCAGTTTTACATTATTTTATAACACAGTGCTCTGGAGTGGCCTGCTTGATTCTGATTGGTCAATATATATTGGTCAGTGCAGGTCCAAATTTTCTTTTTTGACAGGAACGAAAATGAGGCGATGAGGGATGGAAGTATACCATATAAACTTTGCCATTGTAAGGACCAAAAGTAAGTCTTCACAGCCTTGTATTAATCAGAGACAAATTCGATATGGCATATACCCTGACTAAGGTCTAATGTGGTCCTTACACATGCAGGTGCCCTACCACTTAAACATTCAAGCTGTTTAACATCATGTGGATTCTGTTTGGCTGTCAATGTTTTTTGTTTGTTTGTTTTTTTATGTACAGATACATAATGTTGAACATAATATACTGTACAGTTACATTATTAAAAAAAAAACAACTAGGCCTCGTCTGTAATGATTATAAAATAATCAAATCAGTACTTTTCTTTTACTTTTACTTTCTATTTATTTGGTGCTTAGCTGTGTAATTAGATGGATAATGTACAGCCAGAGTGATCTTGTATCATCCCGAAGGGGTTTATTTTATGATAATGACAGTCTAATGCTACATTATCCCTTACATAACATGCATGTTTTAGCTAAGATCAAGATTTTGTTTTCCATCCCAAGAAAGAAAAAAATAAAACATTGGTCCATCACTCTCTCAGCCTCGAATTGATGATCATTGTGGTGATAATGTCCAAAGAGCAGTGTTCTACACTGGCAGCAACATTACCACACAACCTTGATAAGAGAACTAGAGGGGGGGGGAGAGATTTGGGAATTAAAATAGATATTCAAACGTGTCAAATACACGGATGTGTCAAATGCACATTCGTTTTAAGGTCACTGCAGTTTGCCCCCTGTTGAAGCAATTGATTAAAACATTTAAAAAATACTATGTTGCTGGCTATTTATAAGTTTCCCTTACTATAACAAACAACTTACATTCTATGCTTTGATGACTGTGAGCTCTAGAAAGTAATTTTGAAGAGACATTAGTGACTTGAACTGAAACTAATTTAATTGTTTTCTTTTGTAAGAGCAGCGTATATCATTTCTTCTGTTGCACACATTTGAAATAGATCATTATTTACCATGTTACATTTAGTGTTATGATGCGTTACCTGTAAAGGAACGATTTCTGTGAAAACCGAAATCCCAGTTAACATCTGTTGCAGCATTTTCATCATGCTTACTGATCTTTAATCAGGCGGCAGAGATTCAAACAGTCTAGGGTCAAACACAGAAAACATAATATAACCAGGGAAATGCTCAGAAATGCTAGCCGGAACAAAACAGGACTTCGCACTGAATTTAAAGGGGACGATTGATGGGAAACACCTGTGCCGGGAATCAGTTCCAGAAACAGGGTGTTATGGGAAATGGAGTCCGTGAGTGTGGTCCTGTTTTGGCTTTATTGACCTCTGTCGGAGCTTGAGGGAACTCCAGCTGAATATCCTGACATAGCCCCCTCCTTTAGGGGCGGCTTCCAGACGCTCCAACCACAATAGTCCAGGAGGGTGATAGAGCGGAGGCGGAACAGGAGGGATGGAGGGCCAGATCCCTGTGGAAATGGACTAAGGTCTGAAGCATGGAGCAATTGCCGCCTTAGAGGACGGATCCTTGGTGGACCTGGACCATGGAGCAGAGGGAGTGGCACATAGAGCCACAGCGGTGCATGCAGAGTATGGAGCCACGGCCTTGCAGGCTGAGCGGAGAGCCACGGTTGTGCAGACAAAATGGAAACCATCCAGGGCAAAGGGACAGAGGCCCTCCAGGGCAGAGCAGATGTGACTCTTAATGACGGCCTCTTCGGCCGACACAGTGTAGGCTGTGAGGTCGCAGGTGGCCTCTGTGGCAGAACGAGAGTTCAAGGATGGCCTCCATGGCCGTGATTAGGCATGACAAGTACCCCAATACGGACTCCTTAGCCATGACAGAGCAGGACGAGAGGTCAATGGTGGCCCTTATGGCCAAAACAGGGCAGGATGGGAGTTCAACAGCCTCCGTGGGCATGACTAGGCATGACAAGGGCTCAGAGACGACTTCCATAGCCGCGGCAGGGCAAGACAAAAGTTCTATGGTGGTCCTTCTGGTCGTGACAGGGCAGAATGAGAGATCCACGGCCCTGTGGCTCTGACAGGACGGGATGAGGACTCGGGCTTCCATAGTGATAACAGGACCAGGGCAAGATGAGGGTTCAGCGACCTCCATGGCCGTGACAGGGCAGGACGAGGACTCATGGGCAGCTTCCATAGCTGGATCTAGGCAGGGCGAGAATATAATGATGGCCCTTCTGGGTGTGGCAGGGTAGGACAACAGTTCAATGGCCTCTGTGGCCAGGAGCAGGCATGACAAGAGTTTTTTTGTGGCCTTCCTGGCCGCAACAGTGTCTGGCGAGAGTTCATGGGTAGTCACCAAAGCAGGGGCAGGGTCTCGGTCTGGAGTGGACTTTGAGACCGACCTAGCCACTGGAGTACAGCGTACAGCCCACACAATTCAAATGGCCTCTGCCATTACAGGAAGCACAGAGGATAATGGGTCTGTCTTTGACATGGCCTGTGCTGCACGCACTGACATCAGTGGTGGGTCCATCAAACAGCAAACCAGCCTCCAACACCCTCTGAGAGCCCTGGTGTTCTCATATGCCACACCCACGATGCTCAGAAACACACTTGGTGCATGCAGCTATGTGATTACTTGTGAGAATAAGTGGAAGCTGTACTTAACTTTTGAGGAAGTGCAGTGGATGAACATAGCTCCTTAACATAAGCGGTGACTTGATCAGACTCGGGAAGAACGAATGCGGTGTCGTGACCAGGCACCGTCTTGCGATCAGCAGTCGTGGTTATGACCCGCCATCTTATGATCTTGCGTCCGCTATTCCTGGCGAAGGAACGATGCTTGCGTCACATTCGTTAACGACCTCCACAGTAAACGTAGAGCCCACGCACAACAAGGCAAAGTCTATAAATGTGGCCATGGATAAACACGGACCCTCGCATCTAATCTGGGATCGCAACAACTTATTAACAATATCACAGAATATTTCCATGAGAACTATGTCAGGGAGATCAGAATCTTTGGCGATAAACAGAAAATCCTGAATATGATCTTCCAAAGATTGCGTGTCTTGCCTAAGTGTGAATAACATCGCCGCTGTACACATACCTGGACTGATTACTCTCGAGCCGCTGCTGAATCCTGTGTTGGTGAAGTCTTCTGTAACGAAGAAGTCTAAAGCGTGCGGATCCATTTGTAGCATTTATTAAATACTTGAAGTCAGACAGGCAGTGGTCATAAACGGGGCACGCAGTTAGCAATCAGAGTTCCAAATAATCACTGAATGCAGGTCTGGGAGCTGTATTTAAAGGGGGTGACTGTATGGAAACACCTGTGCCTGTATTTAGTTCCAGGTACGGGGTTTTATGGGAAAAGAAGTCCGTGAGTGTGGTCAAGTTTTGGCTGGATTGCCCTCTGGCGGAGCTTGAGGGTTTCCAGCTGAATATCATGACACCTAGCTAAGTTGGATTTTCCACACAATTAATGCATCATAATCTTGCAGTACAGCTGTTCAACACATTGACTCACATAAAAATATGTGAGAAACAGGTAAACATACAGGGTTAGTGTTTAGGCTATACATGCAGAAATTGACTGCGTGTTCATATATGAGCAAAAGAAGGCATACGTGGTGAGAGACTTTTGTGTGTGTGTGTGTGTGTGTGAAGGGGTACCATCTGCCATCTGCAGCACTCTATGCCAGGCCCGTTACCCCCCTTTCATCCACTAGTGAGTGTGTGAGACGGCGAGAAGGAGACAGAGAAGCTGAGAAATAGGAGGATTTGTAGGAATAAGTAACCTGGAATGTCTTGGTGATCCTTTCTTCCCTGCTTCGGTTAGAACAACCTTTCAGAGAGCAGCTCCGAATCACAGATACTGGTGTTTTTTCTGCCTGTCCCAGTTCAGTATTTTGGCAATAACATTTTTCTGAGTCTCTGCCCACCCCCCACACCCCTCTCTTTATCACCAGCACCGTGTAAGAATCAGTCTCAGTGTGCCCAACTATTTAGTTTTACTGGTTAATCTGATGTGTAGTTGTTTTCTATTACATTTGTGTTAGAGGAAATAACAGGACCTTATAGAATCAGCAGGAGCTGAATTCAGCGGGGGCTGGTTGCACCAGCTGTGAATAACTTACACCTCAGACTAGTTGGAAATTAAATGAGCGATGCTAAGATACAGCTTTTGCACACCTAAATATGTGAACGTTACTATTACTACTAAACCTAGTTAAAACCTAGCTTTATGGCGTATCTAAATATTCCCAGAAGCCTTTCACCATGAGTAACGTCTGGAACCAAATGGCAAGGTGATTGGATTACAAAAATGAGATCATGTTCTGTGTGAAAGACTTAAATCCTTCAGACACATGCGCTGATGTTGACATTTACACTTGTATAGCTTTCAAGAGATTGAACATTAAATGAATAAATGAAACTCTTTCGTATGTCATCTGATATAATTTTTTCATGAAGGGCTTCATTTACTACAACAAAATAAATAAATGTCAACTTTTCCAGTTAGTTTTGTTAGTATTTTTGATAGCTTTTCTTATTTAAGTTCAATTTTGGTTTAGTGCAAACTCTAACTCTGTCTCACTTTAAGTAAGGCCATGTGTGTGGCTTGTGCAACCCATGCAGGTCATTTATATCCACCTTCTGACAAAGGACACTTTCATTGAACTGTAACTGGACATTCTCTGTCTTCAAAATTTAATGATGCTTTAATAAGGTAGAAGCACGAAGCAGAAAAATGAAGACTTGCAGCTTCCTGCCCTGCGCAGAGGTGTTTTCATTACCCAAATCATAATGATTTTCTCAGCCCTGGATTGGTGCGCAGCATGGCCCTGAATAGTTAAGGGACACTTTATAAACAGAGTATCGTGAAGCGAGAATTAATTCACCACCCATTCTCTGCCTGGTGAGCCTCTGAATGGTTGAGCCTGTTGTGTGCTTTCTGGTATGATTTGATTCTCTCTCCCATACATATTTATACTGCTTGTGCACTTCAAGGCAGGCTGGAGCAATTTGTTTAGTGTGTTAAATGAGAATGCAAATGGTTTTAACGCTGGTTTTGTTTGAGCTCGATTGTCGCTGAAAATGGTAATGGTATTCATGTGCTTTATTTGTCATAATGCGAACAATAACTGCAAACACACCTGGGAAAGGGCTCGTTTTAGAGTAGTCCTCCAGAGAGCAACTTCAAACTTGATAACCTTCTAAAGCACATAATCCGTGAAACTGTGAGGATCCCACAACTCCCACTGGATTTGTTGCTTCTTTTTGGTCTTTCGTTAGTGCAGAGATTCTACAAGCACGACTTTCGCTGTGTGTGTACTTTTTTCACAGCAGTCCTCTGTAGGAGTTTGAAAATCTGAGAGTCAAACAGGATCCTGACTCTCTTCACAGAGCTGAAGCCCGTAATAGAAATCTGTGCTGCATCTGTTTTATAAGTTTAGCTTAGACTGGTTGCATCAAACTAACTTTCCTCTAAAATTGGTGACAAAAGTATTGTTGGCTTAAACAGAAATACGTGTTTTCTCAAAATGAAATGCATATATTGCCATTTGTCTTCCTTTAAACAGATTTAAGAGGTGAACATTCATGTAAATAGCTCATGAAGTAACGAATGGTTCTGGCAACACAGAGGTCATTGGTTTGTTTTTGAAGGATCCTTAGATCCTCAGGT
>JAUMHQ010000048.1:10278135-10308040 GCA_032361165.1 Enteromius paludinosus
GGAAGAAAACGTTGTTTATTGTGATTAAATTACACTTGTTTAACACAATCTAAATAAACGGATGACTTATTGAAAGTCTAAATTGTGATACGTGACAGCATCAATATGGCGGATGTAGTATGTCCGAGTTCCATTCATACTACCCACATTCATACTATATAGAACGTACTGTTTTAAAGGTTGGGTAGTACGTTCGGCTTTAAATGTAGTACCTACTTAAGCAGTATGCGATTTCGGACGCAGCGTTTGTGTTTCCCCACAGAACCAGTGTCCTCACCTGATACTGATAATTAGTATTGCTGTGATTGGATGACGTGAGAGGAGAGCGTGTATTTAAACTGCAGCTATCCCCAGATCAACTGTTGGTGGTGGCTAGATGGTGTGTGGCGGCTGAGAACTCATCCTCATTGACCCAATGTTGGTGATTTGGCGTATCTTTCTCTCAAATGTGTTGAGACTGGTCAAGTAGTGTTCGTGCCCTTTTTGTCTTTTTGATTACCTCCAACCTGGAGACTCTATTGAAAGAGAAGTGAGTGTTTGTTTAGTTGTTTGGGTCATTTTACCCCATTTTGGGCTTTAACTTTTGAGTTTTTCTCTGCTACCACACTGTCTCGCCTAGACTTATATTAAGGCCGTAACTATATATATTGTGGTTAAGTCAATTACACTGTAATTTATTATGTCCTAAGCTACATTTTGTTTGTTTTCTGGTTTGTACAAAAAACTTCATTTAAATAACAATAAATTAAATACAATATGTGGTTATGGCAGCAAGTTAATATTAAATAACTTTTATGTTTTAGAAACAATAATGCTGGTTTGTTGTCTAAGTAGAACGAACCGTTTAACATCGCCTAGTGTTTCTGAAGCCATTGTTTTTGAGTGAACCGTGGTGAGTTATTCAAGTACTGAATTAAATGAATCATTTAATGCCTCTTTTTTTAAAGTCTGCCATGTAAGGATGTAACTCCAAAAAAAAAAGAGTCCCTGATTATTACAATTAGTGAAAATCCCAGTGCTGTTAGACCGTGTCAGCACTTGGGACGCTGCTCATATTCAAGGACCATAACTAAATATTGCATAATACGAAATTACTTTTCCCAAACTAAATCCAACCAGTTTGTTCCCTTTTTCCTCCGCCAAAAACCTTAAGCTTTGTGTATTGCCAAGCAATGCGCAGACTGGAACTGTAAATTTAATTTAACTCCTATTCAATAACCAATTTCCTTTTTAATAGCTATACACCTCACTCTCTTCACACCCTGTTCACAGTCTGGTCATCCTTCCTTACTCCCACGTTACCTCCCTGCGCTGCTTGATTATCACAGGCGAGCCGGCGCTGGGCATGCAGCCGTACTCAGGCTGGTTGAGGGAGATTGAGCATTGAAAGGTGTTTATAAGCGCATGCTGTTATGCTCTGCTGCTCGAAGGGGTTAGAATGGCAACAGTTGTGATGACTGTGCAAAATGGGATTATTGCAGCATTGAGATTGTAACACTCTGTGATCCTAAACAATACGAATGCAGCAGGAGGAGGCAGTGCATGGGTTGATATGGTAGGCGCTGTTGTTCAATGCGCACACTAGGTTACATTGATCTCTCTTGCTTTGCTGAGGTTTATGAAGGATGAGGAAGCCTGCAAATGCAGCAGTTGTTTTTAGTATTGAAAGTGCTTTCTGAAGAGCTTGCATAAAAAGCTGTTGAGTTTGTTGGAGGTTTGTAAATATGCTAGAACCTGTGTACAGTAGTTTAATTAGCAAGTGTGGCCTGGTTATGTAACACTTATTAATTCCTAGTGGTCGGTTAGTGTAAGGCTTTAAAAACAGATGGCACAAATGGACAAGGAAGGGAGAGAAAGAGATTAACTGAGATGGAGGGAGATGCACACAGATTCAGATTTGAGTGAAATCATCAGGAAAGAGGGATGGAGGGCAGGAGAGATAAAGAGAGAGAGATGCAGCCTGTTCAAAGCAGTTCACGCCCTACTGACTCACTAACACCCCAGAGTGCCACATGACCACATGCATGGAGGCGTCAGAGCGCCTGGGGACAATGAAAGAGAAGAAAAGATGGAGTAGAGAGTTAGGGCAAGGAAAGAGTGAAGTTCAGTTTCCTTTGAATATATTAAAGTTAACAAGTGAGTCTGAAAACCAACAGGGAATCGAACCAATGACTGTTAAAAAATTGAACAGCGGTCAGTATTACTTATTAAATGTGTCCGTTAGCATTCCCATTCATCTCCAGAGCAACTGCCACACTGACCTCTTCATTTCAACACAACACTGACTGTCGCTCACTTGTAATATATATTTTTGTTGTAAAAACAATAATTACTAATGATTCATTCATGAAGTTCTATGTTAGTTCTATGTTGATACTGAAGGCTGGAGAAATGATGCTGAAAATCCAGCTTTGACATCACAGAATCATTTACAATTTATTGAAATATATATATATAGAATATATCGAATATATAGAAAACAAAAGTGAAATAACGTGAGAATTTTATTTCAACAACATTTCACTCAGCCTAGGCTTTTAAATTGTACTTTAAAACGTCCCTTAATAATGAGGCAAAGAGATACTTGCGTTTTTTGTTTTTTTTAAGTTTCAAAGTTCCAAAGGCACTAAATTTAAGGAGAGACCCAGGTACTAAAACAACTTAAGAACAGGTGACTTTCCTCTTAAAACTTGATTAAAACGTAACGGGTCTATGCAGTGACATTGTGTGAGTTTAAAAGATGATAGTTCTCGGTTGATTAAAAACAATTTGTCTTTGAAATTTAAGAACAGCCAGTTCTCAATCATGATTCTGACTCATGAGTTTGGCAGCATGTCTAGCCCTTTGAAGCTCTTTCTAGAAATAAGTATTTTTACTAATAGACATTAGCTGTTTATAGGATTTTTGGTCTGTCTGGGAGTGTTGGAGAGTCTTTACACTGGCCTAACGATTTATTGTCCTCGTGTCTCTGGTGAAGACCAAGTTGTTCACACATCTTTACAGTGTCATGAGACCTCAGCAAAGTTGAGAATCTGGCTTTATCCAATTTATAAACAAGACATAGCTGCATCACATTTCTCCGGCCAAGATGATGGACCCTCCAAGTTTTATGTCACGAGCCTTTCATTACACCGGCTAGAGCCACTGAAAGAAAGCCAGAAATGTTGATTTCCACACAAATACTGTAGAAAAGTAAAGGGGAGACTGTCTACAGTCAGAATGAAACTCACATACTGGATTTCTAGCATATGGTGAATGACCGAGCTGATCTGTTCTTCATGATGGAGTGGCAGAGAGATTATGGTTATTGTTCACAAACCTCCTTGGCAGGGAATCCTGAAAGCTGTGTGTGCCCACAGAGTATTTTGAATGTGGTCAAACTGATGGATTCCTGGGCAATTCTTCAATGCCAAAGAGGATGTATGGGATCCTGAGGTTCTAGTCTAAAGATTGAGAATATCTGCAAGCCAGTGTTCCTCGCTTTACTCATGTGCCACATGTTTCTGTTTATTCATTGGCCAGGATGTTGTGTCATCTGTACAGTGTTTTACAGAGAGATGATTCACATGTGGGAAGCCTAGATTCACACCTGCCCTTGTACCATGTTCTCTATATATATATATATTTGAATTAAATGATTTATGTTAAGAGCCATATATATATATATATATATATATATATATATACAGAGAGAGAGAGAGAGTTATATATGTTTATATGTATTTGTTTGTTTTTTGTTTATGCAATCATATGCCCAACTGTTTTTGTTTATTACTAATGAATCTGTATGTTCTGTTAATTAATTTACAAACCAGTTTGTGCACCTGAGCCAGTGTTTTTGGCCCTGAGACCTGCAAATATGCATGCTGCTTATATTGTCTTAGCACAGACTAAAGGATAGTGTTTTCTGAGTGATATATTCATGCGTCATCTGAAAATAAGTCCAAGCTTTCAATTCAAAACGACCTACAATAAATCTTGAATCTTTTCAAAAATATTAAGAAATTAGAACCTCTATCAATGACAAGAATATTCATCAACATTATATTTTGAACTAGTAACCCATGATAATTAAATGTGTGAGATGTTTTTGCTAAATTCAATATTATGAATAAATAAAACCCTCATGTCACAAACATGCAGATTACTTGAGAGAGATAAATCTACGTGCATGTTTCATACGTGATTGTGAGCTTGTTGATGCATATTTTTAGCAAGGCTGAAATATGAACATGATGATCAAAACTGAAAAAAAGTAATGTTTGCAAAATGACTCCAGAATAATTAATTCACAAATCATGCGTGCTAATGAGTTTCCAGTGATTTTTAATGCATATTTATTGATATTTTTTTTAGGGCAAAGCATTAAAAAAGCATTCACAAGTGCCAACAAATTATCCTTCACCCCTGCACTTAAAAGAAAAAATATTGTGTACTTAAATTCTGTTCTGTTTTTTAATGAAATAATTACAATTCACAATAGAACAATAGCTTGTATTATTAAACATAAGCTTATGTAACTTAATATATAACTTGATATGGCTCAAGTGATCTTATAAATGTTATGCACTTTAGATTGTTTCACAGAGTTTATTCTTTCGAGTTCCAGATGAATCAGGAATTAATAACTTTATTCTTATACATCAGTCGTTCTGAATATACCTTTGATCTTTATATTTTTGTCTCTTTCTCTCTGTCTTTTTTTCTTTTTTCTTTTTTTTTGTTGATAATGGTCACCAATGAACCAAAACATCATGCCATCAGTCATAAGGGAAATGAATATTGTTCATCTCCTAACAAAGACACTTGTGAAGGACTGGGTAATGTAGATGATAAATTAACAATTTATTAATGTTGTGCTGGAGAAATGGGCAGGAATAAAGTTCTGAGAGATTTTGACAGAGGTCTTGTAGAGTCCATGACTTGGCGGTTCAGTGTTGTTTTGGCAGCACAAGTAGGACTTACAGCATATTAGACGGGTAGTCATAATTTTTGGCTCAATGGTATATTTTACAATGAATTGTAAAATCACTGAACTCACACATATGGAGTACACATACACACACACACACACACACACACTATGAGGGTCAGTGTAATGCACTTTCTTAAGGGGTGAAAATCACATTTTTACTCACTCATTGTTCTTCCTCACGTCTCCCCTTGCACCTCATTATGCACCAGGGCACACACAGGGTTAATTCTGCAGGTAGTTAATGAGTCGCCCTCAGAGCAGAAGGCAACAGATTGAGTCCTGGGTGCAAAACTGGATGAATAAACAATGACTACATTTGGCACGTCGCCCTGTGTATTGGAACAGTTTCAAATGTGATATGTGTATTTAGTGATGGGACATATATGTGTGTGCTTTTTTAAGACACCTGATGACTCGGGTGCTCTGAGATCACCTAGCAGATGGAAAAATACTGCTCTTTTTTTTCTCTCTGCAGGGCTCACAGTTTGACTACTGCTAAAAACCACCCTCCTGCTTTCCCTTAGCATTTTAGCACTCTTGTTCTCTCTAGCTTTCCCTCTCTTTCTAAAACAGCAGTCTGCCTTCACCTGCTGCAAAACAGCCATACAGACCCGTAATGACAGATTTTTTTCCCTTCACATTTTGTAAATCAAACAAGCACAAAAGGAATTTATTAAACTTAGCTATTTTAGTACACAGTATCTCTGTATTTACTAAAAGATATAGTTCACCCAAAAAACACTTAGCAGTTCTAACTGGCACAATATGTTTGTCATAACAGTTAATTTTCTAAATAAACGTGGTAAATTATAGTACTATATTATAATTACTTAGTTTATTTTTCAACAGTGATGATCCTGTGAGCATGTCAGAAATACGGCTGCTGGGCATACAACATGTATGAAATAACTTTAATATATAGCATGCATAAAATCCCCCTGTAGCAGACCTATAAAGGTGGAGCTGGGGAAGACGGAGGATTTCTGAAGCGTGCTGCTACTGCTAGAGCAAGAACTAGCCAAGTATGTGAATGTTGAGCAGCAGCTGTGTCATGTGACAGTGAAGTCATTATGTCAGATTGAGGTTGGCCTATCAGACTGTGCTATATAAAGTTTCATGGCAGAACTTTAGATTTCAATAAAATGGAGCAGCTAATAATAATTATTATTATTATTTTATTTTATTTAATACATTTAATTTATTTAATTTATTTATTTAATTTATTTAATATTTTACAAATCTTCAGCTGCCTTTGGCCATGAACAACTGGCATCCTCTTAAATATTTTTTTCTACTGTATTTTTCGAGTTTCTTTTTAAAGCAATGTATTTAAATGAAAGTACAAAGTTTGTTTTTAATTCATGACTCAAATGTTGAATAACTGGGCAGTTATTCATAGCTCATGGTATTTTACAATCGCTACCTCGCATTCATGTAAAAAATACTTCAACATTGTCTGCATTGCTGAGCTGATTGCCGCAGCCTGCTGGTTTTTGTGTTTGTGAGCTGGGTGAACAAGTTAAAATAACAGCTGTGTTGTAACTTGTTTAAATATACACAGGGCACATCAATCACTTTAACTGCAGCTGCGAGCGATGCTAACAGGAGGCAGTAGTCATTAGCTGAAGTATGAACATAGTGACTTATTGCAATTTCATTTTGTTCTGCTGAGAATTTGGACAATAATAGCCAATTAGTGTTGGGTCTTCTGAGTCAGAAACTCTGTTCCTCATTTTACCAAGAAAGAGAAACTGATGAGACACCACAGAGAAGCCATTTTGTGTGATCGACAACCATTAGTGCTTTTTCATACAATATATGAAAGCGGTGACTATTTATTTTGCAGTTAATATTAACATTACTTGTTGTTATTAGATATTTAATTATGCAATTTTTTTCTCTATTTTACATTTAGATTTATATAATGTTATATAATTTAATGCTCTCTTATTCACGGGGCTTTATTAAAGACATGGTCAAACAGACAGGACAGGCAGGATCGTGACAGAGAACCAAACCCCCCCCCTCGCAATACAGTCCAGGAGGTTGGTAGAGCAAACAGGGGGAGGGACAGAGATAGTGGCACACGGGACCAAGGCAGTTGCAGAGCAAACAAAGTGGAAGAACTTCAGGACAAAGCTGTAAGACAGTGCAAGCTGCGAGGTCGGCCTCCGGGGTCGGAACAGGTCAGGACGAGATTTCAAGGGTGGCCTCCGTGTTTAGAATAAGGGAGGACGAGAGTTTGAGGACAGCCTCCATGGCCGGAACAGGGCAGGGCGAGGCGTTTCAGCCTCCATGGCTGTGACTAGGCATTGACGAGGACTTCGATACAGCCTCCTTAGCCATGACAGAGCAGGACGAAGATTCAATGATGGCCTCTACGGCCATGACAGGGCAGGACGAGGACTTGGAAACGGCTTCCATTGCCATGACAGGGCAAGGTGAGGGTTCTATGGTAGCCCCTTTGGCCATGGCAGGGCCAGACAAGAGTTCAAAGGCCTCCATGGCCGGGACTAGACATTAAGAGAGCTTCCATAGCCGTAGCAGGGCAAGATGAGGATTCAGGGGCAGCTTCTTGAGCCGTAGCTAGACAAGGCGAGGGCTCTATGGTGTAAACCGACAGCCCTAGGGGATGTGCAGCCACCGGCGGAACCTCCGGAGAATCTTAGGCCGGAGCCGACATTTCTGGGGGTTGTGTAGCCACCAGCGGAACCTCTGGGGACTTTACAGCATCAACCGACACCTCTGGGGTTAATGCAGCCCCCGACGGAACCTCCAGAGGATCTATGGCCCCAAGCGACACCTCTAGGGGTTGTGCAGCCACTGACGGCACCTCCAGAAGACCTACGGTATCGGCTGGTACCCCCAGCGGTTCTTAGGGTAGATTCGGGAGCTCCCTCGTAGGCCGATGAAGTCTCGGGATGGCAGTGTGTGGCCCACATGCTGATAATGGCAACTGCCATGACCGGGAGAGAGGGACAGTCTCTGTCACAGCCTGCGCTGGGACCCTAGGAAGACCAGCTGCCCTCACTGACATCAATGGGGGGTCTGCCATGCTGGATACCAGCCTCAAAGGCCCCCGGAAAGCCCTGGTGTCTCCAAGTGCAACCTCCTCAATGCTGGAGAACACTGGAATAGAATCCGAGATGGCTGGAGACTGTGGCTTGGCATTGTGAACGCACTCCCGTGCGCCCGCCATTATATGATTGCGCTCCGACGCCAAAATCATGTTCCTCCTAAGCGATTCCTACGGAAAATTGAGAGCCCACGCACAACAAGGCAAAGTCTACAAACTTGAACGATGACTGGGGTCCCTCGTGGATCAGCAGAGATTCAAGTGGCTGATCCACCCCCTCACAGAAAAAGTCAATAAGCCCACAGTCGGGCAAGTCTGAGTAATTCGCAACATCCAAATACTCTTGTACATACTCCTCTAATGATCGACATCCCTGCTTGAGGGCTAACAGTAACCGAGCTATGTTCATACCTGGCCAGTGTCCATAGGGAAAGCTGAAGGATCCTTCGGTGGCTGTGTATTCTGTTACGAACAGGACTGAGACGTACGTCCATTCGTGGGGCTTTATTTAAAGACATGATCAAACAAACAGGGCCGAGACAACAGTAAACAGGAATTGTAGAGGCAAAACACAACAATAGTCCAGAGCGGTAGCGAGGGTCAGTCCATCAGAGAACAAAGTCCAGATGGGGCAAAACCAGAACTACAATCCAATGCCAAGGCGGAGGTTGGTACACAAACGATCACACAGGGAAAACGCCTTGTACGAAGGAAGACACTCAATACACACCGATTAGACTAACAAACATGAACACTTTAGAAAGGCAAGACGGGGATTAATGAGGGGGTGGAGCTGATCAGTTGCTATGGGAACTAACAAGGGGGCAGACTTCACACTTCACAATAAGAGTCCTAAGAGTGCAAGGCAGAAACACAGATAGGGGTAACACACATAACAGTCCAGGGTGGAGTGCCCTCTGGTGGAGCTCGAGGGCACTCGGGCTGGTGATCGTGACAATACTAATACTCTTTAGCAAAATTTTAAAATGGAGAACATACTGTGGATTATAATAAAAAAATGTAAAAAATTCAGTATAATTTATTTCAGTTTTATACATAATAGTGTTTTAATATACTGTTTTAATACTGGTCATTTATAAATCAACAGTAATAACACGATAATAACGATAAGCTTATCTGTGGATGCCTAGTTTGGATTTTAGGTACCGTTCTGTGAAAATGAATTACCACTGGGATGCAAAAGTGATTCACATCAAAATTATGTCTCGTGCATGTAAAATTAATGAGGATCAAGTCACCCACCTCCAGTAAACATTTAATAATTTATCCCCATTAATAATAAAAATACTTCATGTATTAACCTAGGAATTTAGTTGTTTTATTCCTTTTGTTTGAACAGCAGAAATGTCAACAGAAGGTTCTTATTCGACTGAGCCGAAGCAGAAGCATATGAGGACCATTGAGACTTAACAGCTCTGTGTTTGAGACAGCAGAGGGGGGTGTAATGATACTAATGCCTCAGGCAGACTGAGACCTTATCGATAGCCATTGATCGGAGATAGAGAAATGAGGCTGATTAGATTAATGACATAATTAGTATGAATAATGAGTTTCCCTTGAGGGAATTTAGACCTTCTGAGTCTTTCAACATGCAGGTCATGTTTCTTCTGAGACCCTGACAAAGGGTCGACTTTTAGGTCTGTGTATATTCTCACAGCTGGTTTCATCTAAGGCAGCATGTGTAAAATTACCCAAAAAAGCACAATCTAGATTCTCAACCTCACCGTTTGTATGAAAAGCTCTTTGATCTGTTGATTGTCCTGGCCAAAAGCATTATCTGGGGATGAACTCTGCATGGTCATCTTTACAGCAAGACGCTTTATAGCATGGCGATCTCTACTCAAATCCATGCACTGTTGCTGAAAATTCAACATTTCACTCTCAAAGCACATCCCGAGGACAGAGAGAACAAAATGAAGAACTCAACAGAAATTGAAGGGGGCCGCAGGGTACCAGACAGAAGTCAGGAGCCAAAACAAAGTTCACACTGTTGGAAAATAACCATACCTGTTCACCGGTCCGAGATTTGATTTGTCTGGAAATCACAGTGTGACTGAAGTTATTTTGCTTGTGGCTAGCAGAGGGCCAAAAACACAGATCAGGACTCAGACAGGAAGTCAAATCAAACACTGCCAAGGATTGCTAGAGCTCTTTCTGGCTGTTATTGTCAACATTTTTCCAAGTATATTATTGTTTATCGCCAAGACCTTGGCCATGAGGCATCTTGCAAATTTATTTAGTATGTCAGTGGCGATATAGTGGGTGTGCAGGTCGAATATATTGTGTATGTGTGAGAGAAAGAGAGCATGGTATTCTGTGCCAGTGCACATGTCTGTGCAGATAAATTCAGGGATTAGTGTGTTAGAGATGCACAGACTGACTGACAATCTCTCCTCCCTTCAGTGCCACTGTGAGACAACTGAGAACTCATTAACTCACTGCACTCACGGACCGAGGGAGAGAGTGAGAGAGGGAATTGAGAAAGAAATGAACATGATGGCGTAGAAATAGAAAAAGCAAATATGGTGTATTAGCAGCGAGGCCGTGAGCGAATGAGGCAGAAAGAGTGAGGGAGGTTAGGCCAAAAACAGAAAAGGCTAACAGAGGTTGGAGGAAGAGGTGTGGAAGAGAAGGATGAAGAAAGAAGAGAGAGAGAGAAAGTGGCTGTTGCCAGGGACAACAGCATAATAGAGAGCGATCCTCCTACACAACCTCTGCCTTATTTTACTCCTCCACTGTGGCTTGATTTTATCTCTCCCTCCGTTTACCTGCCTCAAGTCATGTCTGCCGTGGACCTTGTCAGAGTCAACACTGCTTATTGGCATTATTGTTAAAGAGAAGGCTCCTCCACAATGGAACATTCTCATCTTAATGTCATTCCAAATTTGATCTTATATCTTTTATTAAACACAAAACAGTCCAGGTGGGATGATCGTTCTTCTCTTTTCCATACATTGAATGTGAATGTCAGTGTGATAGTAAAGCTGCATAATAAAATAAACAATACTATAAAAGTATTACAACAGACGTTTTCCAAACTTTAAGTGCATTGCAATTCAATACAAATGTAATGACATTTATGCTGTTTTAAATGTACTGGTAAGCATTTATGGAAATCAGAATGTTCGTTGAATGTAATTTCTATTGAAATCTGTCATGTCGTTAAATGTGAAAATGCACGTACGGATAATGCTGAAGTACTTACATGTAATGCTAAATAACACACTACAGAAAATTATAGCACATACCTTACATTTGCTAAAAGTACTTTTTAAAGCGTGAGGAGCATGTCAAAGCATTTTTAAAAGTGTACTCAAGTGTGTTAAGAAACAATCATGAAAGTCAAATGCACAATAAATTAAATGACTCATCAGAGTCCCAAATCTCCTTGAATTTGTGTTGGTCTGGCTGCCACCCACTGTCCCTGCAGGCAACAGCACGCTGATACATATCTAGCTGATATAACAGGGCCATGGTTTCCTCCTCTAGAAGGATTTTTACCATTATCAGTCAAGTCATTATCAGGAAGTTTGGAAACCTTTTTCTGAAAAGTGTTTTATATTTTGATGTTGTTTAAATCTTTTTTACCCTTTCACCCAGGGCTAAAACCAGAATAAATAATGACTTAACAGAATATTACTCAAATAAAGTTAATGAACCTAAGAAATTATTCACAGACGAGTTTCCACCTCCACCTCCGGTCTCTCTCCTCTGAATCTTTGCATCTCCTCTGTCTCCGCTCTCGGTTGCCTGACTCATTGATTTGGGTGTGTGATTGATGGAAAGATCTGCCCCATTATTCCTGTCTCTCCCACCTTCCCTCTCGGATACCAATAGCAGAACTTTTGTTTGCTAAATTACTGCATCTACCAGGCAGGCAATGCACCGATCTCCCCAAGCTCATTCCAGCACACTTATCTTTCATTCTGTCTCTACAAAATGCTGCTTTGTCTTTCAGCTCTCTTGCGTTTCTAGAATAAGTCTGGAGATTCAATATGTAACTGGTGATGTTGATTATGTTTTCTACCATATTTAATGGTACCACCGTGTTTTTACCTTGTCTAACACAGGTTATAGTTATAGCATAAAGCATCGATTTTATATAAAGCCTAAAATATTGTTGTATTACTTTCTTATAACACATCATTTGCAAAGCTATTGCAATAGTCATTAATGAGATATATTCTTGTATGTCCATCCCCTGATGTCCTATCAGTTTGCAATTCACTTGCTTACCACTGTTTAATCTTGTATATAGTGTTTGATCTCTTCATATTTCTCTCCTGATTCAAATAATACGACTTTTTCATTGGAGAAAGCCATATTACGGATAGAGGATTCATATTTTAGCCAGAAGCCACGGTTTGAAGTTAAAAAGCTCTTACTGATCAATTGGTTTATTTCAAACGCACGTCATTTTGCTTCACAAGACACTGATGGACTGGAGTTGTGCTTTTATCACCTGTTTGGCTTCTGGCAGCATCCATTCGCTGTGGGGGATCTGTTGGCGAGCAAATTATGTAATGCTAAATTTCTCCATATATGTTATGATTAAGAATCAAACTCATCTATACCTTTGATGGCCTGGGAGTGAGTATATGATCTATTCCTTTACTGCAACAGGAACTCTATTGCTATTTTTCTGGTGAACAATTCAAGTCAATCCACAAAAAGAAAAATATGAATAAATAAATAGTTTGCCTTAATAATCTTCAGTAAACTTTAATCCAAATCTGACAATGCTCCTCCCTTCTGAAATGAAGGGCTTTCTTTGATGATGTCAGTTTGATGGCATGGCATCCTTACCCACCCCCCTCTAACTCCCCGTCAGTGTTCATTTCTCAATGAAATGCCTAATTTGCTACATCTAATCAATTTGCATTAGGAAAAAAAAAGACACGCCCTCTATTTTCCTCATTTAATATTCTATTTCTCTCAGATGTATGTCACAATATAGAATAGATATGAACTTCCGCTCCACGCTGAATTTATTGTTAGCTTTGGATGAAGTTAACCTTGATCTTTTCATTATTCAAATATTTTATTTTTATTTTGGTATTTTTAGCAAAGAAACGTTTCATATAAAAAGTATATGAAGTTGAATGAAAATTCAATGAAAATAATAGCTGGCGGTCCACTAAAGGCTTGGCAGTTCAAAGTATAACTGAAAGAGTGCTAAAAATCAAAAGTCTGTCTTTCAACAGTTTCCCAGTACTTTCATACTCCCTTCACTCTTTCATCGCTCCACCCCCTCTCTTTCCCTCTCTTTCTCTGATGTCTCTGCCTGATGCACTAAGTGACAGACTATGCCAAGACTGCCACCTTATTTAGATTCAGGCTAATTAAGAAAGCCAAGTGGGTTTTGCAGCACCACAAACAACATTATTCAGAAGTTGCGCCAGCTCTTTAACTGTCTCTCCCTCTCCCATCATCTCTTATCTACAGCTCAGAGCTCATCAGTTCCCAGCCCCTGTTCCCTGCGACAAGTGGATTTCAACCATGGTTTAAATACTGCAGCGTCAGGACCACTTACGCTTGACGTCTGCAGACCTGGTACAGCGATCACACCTGATCCACTGCACAAGCCGGCAAAGGAGGGAAAGCAGGTGAGAACTGGCGTAGTCACACTTTACATGTAGACGCGATGCAGTTTTGGGCCCTTCTTTGTATATTGATTGTTTAACAGCTTCTTGTTAACGTCAACAGCAAACATCAACCTTGTTAAACAGCACATATGAAAAACTGTCTGTGTGCAGATTTCCCACAAAAGCATTTGTTTCATCCGTTTGCAGTTTTCAACAAGCATCAGACCTGCCCCAAGCTGACAGGCACTGTGGTTTGTGTTTTTGTAAATGATGATGGACCTGTCATGTCTTTTCCTCTCGCTGCTTCAGACACATCGACACACACACATTCAGCATGAAGAGAGATACCTGCCCTTTGTTGTTTTTAAATACTGTCGAACAAAGCAATGTATTTTCGTTTAGCTCAGTCTAGGAAGTGCGCAGTGGATTTTAAGGGTCCCACAGATGATTTCCGCTCTCTTTAACACTAAAATGTAATGGTTAAATGGCCTTGCTTTGCTCCCTTGAATAAGGTCCTATTTACTCATGCTTACCGCAGTCAGCTCAGTGGCAGCGAGAGGCTTTAATGAGTCTGGACCACTGGAGCTCAGCTGTGACCCTCTTTACCCCCTCAGTCTTATAATGAAGACCATCGTTATGGCGCAAGTCCACAGATCACACGCTGTGCTTTCTCGCTTCCTTCATCACAAATACTTGCAAAAAAATATAGTATGTGTAAATAGAGTCTGTTGTACGACTAAAGTCTACTACAAAAATAGTTTCATTTCTGGCATATTTGTATTTCGTTTTTCTCAAGGAAACTTTGTTGATGAATGAAATAACAAAACAATTAAAATCTTACCTTCGTGCACTTCAACACTGTTCAAAGAAATTAGAGAGTTATTAAAAAGGAAAGATAGAAATGGATAAAGTAAAAGTCAAAAAGTGTACAAATAAACACTACAGAAAATACTCATCAAACACTCATTATTTATTGATGTTATGTATTTTCTTTCCATTTGAAAAAGTCTGTATTGCTTTCTTTCAGTAATTAATGTTTTGAATTGTTGTGTGAAAGCACATAGCAATTGAAGGAGAGACAGCAAGAGAAGCTCGTGTGATTTGTACATAGATGGTGTGTGTGTGTGTAAAGGCACAGGTGACCTTCCATGTTTAGTAAGAGGCCGTGAGGGCTCATCTGCTGATCTTCCCTCTGGCTGCATCACCACAGGGGGAAACTCATATTGCGTGAGGTGTCTCTCCTTGCTTAGCCCGTGAGAGGTGAATGTGTGTATGTATGTGTGAAATGGCTATTTTGTAATGACTGCCGTGGCACTCTGTTGACAGTAAAGGTCGGTCATGTGGAGCACATTAAGCCAGGACCTTTAGGGAAGGCACACAAACACAGTGAGCGAGAATGAGTGTGTATGTGTGGTTCTGTGTGTCATGTGAGTAGCGACTGTACTATTGAGAAGAACATAATGGCTGCCTCTCCACCCACAGCGATTAACACAGGAACTGTATTATTACTGCCTGACAACAGTGCTTTAGAGTGCTGTTTCCACCCCTGCCCTGCCCTGCCCGGCTTCTACTCACATCGACAAGAGCTGCAGCTCGTTACAAACCCCTATCCTTCCCTCCCTCCTGGATCCCAGCTGGAGACGGGCTCCTATATTTGTGCACTTCCTTTACACTAATATGCATTGTTTTTTGGGCTGGTTGGTTAGATGTTTAGAAGGAAGTTCAACAGATCTGATTGAAAAATTGAGTTTTTATTTTCCAGTCTGTTTTTGCACAAAGCAGATAGGAAGCAGAAAGAACACTGTGTCTATAAGAAATGCTCAAGAAGTGGTGTTTCTTACCTGTTTTGAACAAATGATTCAGTGACTTTTTCACAAAGACTGTCGCTTGATTTGATCAGAAATGAATCAGTGTTTTTAAACAAATGGGTTAAATCATTCACTTGTCGTCATTTAATGATCCTGCAGAAAAGAGGCCTGTTTGGTTTAAAAAGAATAATGATTTAATATGAATACTTTCAGGGCAGCACTGTTTTAGCACAAGTAGCACTTTATTAAACTGGTTAACGGTCGGTCTGTGAATAAAAGAGGTCATTTTCACTGACCGAAGTGAGGCAGCTGTTGAATGTAGTGAATTTGACCCTCTGTGTTTCTCTCTATGGACTGTTCAAATCGGTGGCCTGAGCACAATGAGTTTTTAAGAGGATTTTGATGTCGGGCAGCAGGACTTACGTTTTATTTATTCCACGATGCTATATGCTTGCGCGTAGATAAGTCATTTAGATGTGGACATGGGCATCATCTGTGATATTGTCTCTCAGTGGGGGTTAATGGGCGACGCAGCGTGTGGCGAGATTGTGATGGCTAAATCGTATCGTGTCTCCATCGTTGACCTTATTATGGGTACATTATGGTGCACTTTGACCATCTCTATTATTTTAATAGGTCTGATCCTTCTGCACTCGGCAAAGCATGTGTGTTTGCCTGAAAGGCGTAATTTCAAAGGAAATATTCAGCCCAACCTGCTCTAAAATAATTGAGAAGTCAGTCAGCTCTGCCAACGGAACAATCTATTGTATTGCACCATCAGAGACACGTTTAAAATAAATCTGTCTCGTCCATGACTGACAGTTAATTCTTTAATTACACAATGCTTTAGAAGCAACATTCAACATCATTCTGGTAAGTTTCTTTGGTTGGATGGGGACTGACAAGAAAAAGAAATGAAAATGCTGTGCAACTTGCATTGTATTGGTTTTTAGTCAAATCCCTTTCTTTTTTTTATAAGATGTACTTAAAGATTTCTAGAGGAAGGATGAACCAATTTGAGTCATTCTGTGCTCTCTCTTAAGAGACAAAAGACAGCAATTGAGAGTTCTAATGAAAGTATTGATCTCAAGCCATTGAGGTAGATGGAGTTTGTTTGGTACATAGTTGCAGTGCTTGTGTTTTTTACTTTATTTTTTGCCTCATAGTTTCTTAATGGCTCTATATTTTGTAGTCATGTTGAAAACAGGCCCATGGTTCTCTGCTGATATCAATGCTGAGCCTATGTCTGGATATGTTCAAGTTATATCAATATATACACCTGTCTGCTGTCAGTTCATTTCAGGCTGATTCATATTAGTCTTTTTCGATCTCTATGTCTACTGTTCATTTTCCCTGTCAGCTTTTTTAAACTAATATAAACATTAGTAAATGTTCTATTCATTGTAAAAAAAAAAAAAAATGATTGGTGAGAAAAAAAATCAAAGCAAAACATTAAAATGGAATTTTATTTTTAAAGATAACTCACTTAAAAGCTTGAGATCATTTTTAAGGCTGCAGGGTCATGGATTGGATATTTATTAGTTGGAGGTCTACATATGAAGTGGATTTTAAAAGATTGGATTTTTTATATTCACACTGCTCAAATATAATCAGTTCTATGTATTCTAATACAAAAAAATGAATTTAGGCCATCACTATAATCCAACCTGGTAATAGAGAAGATAGAGACCAGTTTGCCAGCTAAAGCCATTTGAATGTGAGAGAATATAACTTTCTTACAGAAGGAGAAGTGCTTTCACTTCACTCACACAGAAGCAGTCACAGTCCGACTGTCAATGTGTGGCCGTCTGTGGCTATTTGACATGTGTGACTGAGTTAGATTGTACCCAGAGAATTTTATCCATAATGGCCAAGCAGTCAGTCAGAAATGAGCTGTGAGTTCTGAAGGCGAGACTCTGTTAGAGTCTGCTCTCTCACAAGTTTTGAACAAGTCACATTTAGGGTTAAAAAGTGTAAAACCATTCTTCCGTTAACAGTTCTCACACATCCATTAGTTCATAGAATATCATAGTACTTTGCAGAGATTCTTGCACTAATGATTTTGCAGCACTGTAATACTGTAACTGAATTAACAGCATGAAAAAGACACTGCGTCAAGTGGAGTTCAGTTCCTGAACAAAGGTCTAAAGAAGGCAGTTCTTTTTAGTGAATCAAAAAATATACAGCCCAGCTATTATTTTATAGTTATTTTTAGTACTTAAAATGAAAACACAACTCATCACTGCGACTAACTGGCAGAATTTCAATGTGTGGTTTAAGATACATATTGTGCATTAGGGTACCTTGCAAAATTGACAACTTACCAGAAACATTCATCAAAAAACAGTTTTTTTTAAATGGTGTTGATTTAACAGAACTGGTCATAACTACTTCTTGTTCATATTTAGTTTAAATATAGACAGCGACTATTTGCAAGTAAGTGAATAGCAATTAGATTCTATTTACACTAAATGCAAATAGCAATGGATTCTACGTACTCTATATGTTATTTAAACAAAGCAGCATTTTTTTTTCGAAATGTTGTCTTTGCTATATTTACCAGGTGCAAATAGCTATAGGGTGAATTGCCCTAAAGTGGGACAATATTTCACTAAAGCCTGAATGGGAAAAAAAAGAGCAATTCACCCTACATTTACACTATAAATGTATAAATGGATGTTCTGGTACAGTATTTATACTACTTACTGTATTGCAAATAGTGGCAACCAACTGCATTTTAGTGTTGTAGTACATTATGCAATAGATAAACATAAACAGTATGCCTGTAAATTTTAGTTCAAATTTTTAAATGGATGCCACCTTATTGGACAATAGCCCTCCCTACGCCTACCCTAACCCTACCAGATGCTTTATTTTAAACTCTTTAATTAGTTTTCTGATGTCATTTAAAAATTGAGAATGGAGAAAAAAAGGTAGATTTGTACCCAGGTTGATCTGAATGAATACGACACATGTTTTACCATCTGCGCCACTGGAGCCATCTTTTGTAATGTTGACTATCCCAGTCACACGTTAGTGGGAGGAGTTAGTGTAAATAGCCTTTGCCAACAAGGCGGGTTATTTGCACTCAGTGTAAATAGACACTCTGTAATATCTGTGTGTTGTATTGCGTGCCGTTCATACTGTAAATGTATGTGTAGGGTGGTGTATCTGGTGTTGGTGTAATGTCAGTGAAGCAGACCTTGTTGAACCCTGAGTCTATGTGGTGCTATTTACTATATATAGTTAAGACCAATTATTGGATTGCATTTATGTGGCCAATAAAAGACTGTGTAAACACACACTTTTCAATAATCATTTTACATTTATTTATTTCAGTGGACTAAGGAACTCAGCGATAATGGTGACCGTTAAGTTAGCTGCAGTCAGCAAATTACGTAAGGTACAAAATACTCATAAGACCCTGATATACTCATTTCAAAGTTACTTTTTCACTCTTTTCGCTTAGAGCTAAGCAGAAGTGGCAAAATACCTTTACAGAGATATACTGTTAATGAACATCCCATAACAGTGGCGTTTAGATGAATAATCTATGTGGTATGCTCTTTCCTCTCAGTAACAAAATATGACAGCAGTGAGAGAAGAGCAAAAAATCTGATCAAAGCTATATGGATATATTTGCACCAACTCCGAAATTCACCAGCATTGTGATGACAGATGAGTTCATTAAAATTGCACTGCTATGATAGTTTGATTTTGAAATATATTTGAGACTATGTGCATATGGAAATATTGCTATGTTAGGCTATAGTTTGATTAACTCCCCTTTTCTGCATGGCATACAAAATAAACATTCATTTTATGCGAGAAGTTCTGCGCGTGTAAACTTCACATTTTAAATAGCAATAGAATTTCACAATATTACGGTTAAATAAATACAGCCTCAATGAACATTGAGACGTCGTTCAAAAACATTCAAACCAATCAATTGAATAGTGGTGTTCATATTAATTAAAAGTACTAAAAAATAAATAAATGCATAAAACCGATAAATTCTTCATCTCTTGCCATATTCCTCAAACCCTCTCAGATCTGGTGGATGTGTGGTACTTTGATGCGTGTGCATCTCCATCCACTGATGAGAAGTGTTGCTACATGTGCTCTCTCTCTCTCTGTGTCGACGCGTAACATTAATCCAAGGCTTTGGTTTGAGCTACAAAGAACTGTCAGAAGAATAACAGTAATCTTTATCCTTACATGTGTCCCCTTGGTCCTGTGCTATTCTGGAATCCACAAGCAGATGGCCTTGCATTTAAGAAAGGTTTTGTTGGTGGGGGAGGACGTTATTACACAGAGCGCGAGGCTCAGTGATGAAACGACTAGTGGAAATCTCTCCCGAGAGTTTGTACGGATGGCGTATCAGTGTGACAGACAGAGTAAACAGCAGTTTCTGCTGTGATTGATGCTGTTGTGAAAGATGTTAGACACACTGATACACATGTTGTAGATTGCTGGGCCAAAAGTGACTGAACAGGCGCTTATAGACGCTTATTTTGTAAAAAAAAAAAAAATCAACAAGTCCTTAGAGACTCGATGGCAAGTAAAGTGCACAAACACGCACACATCTTCTGAGGCTCGTCTAAACTGTGCTGTTCACACTCTCAGCCGTTCCACATGGTAAGTGACAGGCTTGCAAGGAGGGAGGGTTTTGTAATTGAATCGAAATGACGGATCGCTGGAGAAGCGAAGGTCGAGAGGACCCGAAAGCCTGTGTAAGGTTCTGGAGTAAATGAATGTGAGAGAAGAGGTTTGAAAGGCTGTGTTGGTGTTTGGGATTGACAGGTGTGTATGTGAAATTGCCCTGTACATACAACACCAGACATGAGCATATTGAATATATGAATGAGTAACAAAAATCATAGCTTCTAGTAATAGTTGTAATCATAGTGAAAGAAAATGATAGTAAATATCAAGACTGAATTGCATCTACCATTTGAACCTCTTTAGGAAGCAGTGTGTTGTCAAAAACTCTTACTGTAAATGATGTAATGATAGTGTGAATGTATGAAGCTTCATTTATAGATATTCATGCAGCTTAAATATAAGTGCAGTCTTGACTGTTGATGCAATATGCATTTGTCACATAACTGAACTGTGTGTGAATGTTAACTCCAAGCAGGACTGACCGTATTGCACTGCTATATGGGCATAGCCTAAAACAGTAACTGCGCTTTCTTGTGATGGAGTACATAATGAACGATGTGTACTTTATGCATGCAGTGTTATTAGAAGTTGTCTGCCGTTGTTGCTGATCCAGAGCCTGTGTTTTAAAAATAGCCATGTGTTTACCCAGCCCCACAGGCCAGCATTCTCCATTAGCGCTGTACAGCTCATTCTACAGCAGTTGATTTACACACCAGAACTGCTTATTCTCTCCTAACATATATTTAATGAGTACAGCATCGCTTGCCAGATGGGCAGAATGCGGGCCAGCCATTTTAACTGCTTGATGTGTAGCAATAATATTTAAGTCACAGAAACTTGGGACAGTACATTTGTTTTAAAGGTGCATTCAGTATTTTCATGTATTTATTTAATCTTAGTAGTACTTAGTAAAAAAAAACTCTTCTCACCAGACCCTTTTGCCCACTGAACAAATTCTTTGTGATTTGACTGTGAACTGGCTTTGACTATGTGTGATGTTTCGTCCACAACACTAAGTGTCATTCCAGTGTGGTTGCCAAATCAGCACAACATGGACAATTATGGCTAAATGCACCTTTTCGTGCCTCTTCTATTCTCTCAGAAAAGAGACTACAGTATATGTGACCCTGGACCACAAACCAGTCTTAGAACTTCCTTTGGACAACTTTAAAAGTGATTTTTTTGCACCCTCAGATTCCAGATTTGTAAATGTTTTTTTATCTAATAAATAAAATGTATTTTTTCTATCCTAACATACCTTAGATCAATGGGAAGCTTATTCATTGAGCTTTTAGATGATGTATATATCTAAATTTTGAAAACCTTTTTTTTTTTTTACTGGTTTTGTAGTCCAGTGTCACATATAGCAATATAATATACAGTATATTAAATTTATGGAAACATTCTCACTCAGTGTAACGTTTTGCCTCCGTAATGTTTGTTGCATGCCACGCCTCTCAGCGAGGCAGAAAGCTGAGGAGACAGGAAGCTTCCAATGCAAACGTTTAATCAAAAAACTCAGAAATCAAATCAAAAACCAGAACATAAACACTGACGAGGCAGTGACTATAACTCACGCATCAGGGCACGAACCAAACTTCAACACGACATAAATACAACCTAAAAGACAACGGTATATAAAGACAAGAAACTAATGAATACAGTGAAATCAGGTGTACAAACACAGGTGGTACAAATGACAATGATGGACTAAACCAAAAAGTACAGAGACAGGGGGTGAACAAGACAAGACAAACACGGAATGTGACACTCAGTGAGCATTTATTGGACTGAAAATTGTATTAAATGCACATATCTGCTAAAAACAGAAACCACCATTAAAACGTTTTTTTAAATCTTGTATGATCACCAAAGCAATGAATGTAATATAGTTTAAAATGCATTTTATTAGTCTAATGTCAAAGCTGAATTTTCATCATAACGCTTCAGTGTCACATGATCCTTCAGAAATCGTTCTAATTTGCTGATTTGCTGCTCAAGAAACATTTGGGTTTTATTATCTGTATTTTTGTGTATTTGACTTTCAGTGCAATTTTCTTTCAAGCTTGATATTTAATTGTATGGTCTTATATGCGTACCATCATACACTACAGTAGAATCGACACCATACTTCCTACAGTACATGTCAAAAATAACTACTTTAAAAGTGGCAGAATCTGGTCTCAGTATGAGATGTTGGAGCCAGAGAGAGGTGAGTTGAGCTCTGAAATGACAGAGTTGTAGCCACACACTGAGGCTGATCTTGAGGTGAGAGCACTCGTGAGATGTGGAGACACAGACTGTCTTTCCATAGCTGAGGTGGTAATTAATATCAGGGTCTGGGGAGTGTGTTCTGGTGTTTCATTAAGAGCTCCAAACTCTGGCATGATTACTGGCTGCCCTCTCTGACTGAAGGTCTCCTTATGAAGTGAAGGACCAGAGAGCTTTTCTGCTTATTAATGGAGAGCTTCTGAGGCCTGAAGGAGCTTGGTGGCTGTATTGAGCTGCTGTTTCTGAGAGCACTGCACAGGGGAGCATTTGTGTAGTCTCTCCTATAGCTCTCATGAAACAGCCTCTTTTGTATGACCTCACCACTCGACTAGCGACTTTATTAGGTAAACTTGGGCTGACTAATGGTTTTGGTGGACCTGTGGACCCCTGAGTCAAAACACAAGTGGGTTGATGAGTCAGTGATTGTAGAACTGACTTTACAACATGAGCTGAGGATAAGAGATGGTACATGACACCAGGGTTGCCAGGTTTTGTCTGGGGGGATTTCCAGTAAAAATAGTGTTCTGGTGAGTAAAATGCAAGTTTTTTTTTTTTTTTTGTCGTCGGGTTTCCCCTTATAAATGTTGAATTCCAGAGACTAAATATCACATTATTGTGGTTGCTTCAACCCGCAGACATGAAAAACATCCCATGGAAAGTGTGTTAGAGTAGCCCAATTTTGCAGGAAAACCGCAGACTTTGATTAATTCACATGATGTCCGTCAAATGTTTCTTTTGTTGATTATAATGCGCACCGGTGGCTTTTATTTAAAAGATTTGTGGCTATGAATCATAAAGTGACCTTTGCCCTTTTCACACTTGCTTTTACAATGATGTATGACATCAAACAGCTGACTCATACAGAATGAAACTCTGCTGTAACATGGCCTCGCATTGTGATTCAAAGCATATTATGTTTTGCATATATGCTGTATGTGTTATTATTTGGAAAGTATAATCATTATGCACAGTGATTCTTGTTTAATGAAAGGCATGAGACACACAGAAAAACTATAAAGAGCCCAGTGAGGTGGTCTATAAAAAATAAGTAGATGATCAGTGCCGAGACACTTATCACATAATGAACACTAGAAGCGTGTGGTGTGTCGTGACTGTATCCATCCCGCTATAATGAATGATGAGCGCCACAGAATTAAATCTACTTGCAGAGTGAAAATGAAGAAATTAATTTGCCCTTTTTGAAAAGTCTGTGCAGGAAATAATTTATAAACATTGATCTGAACATCAAGGATGTGCTGCATTCAGAATTGAATCAGACTGCTTTTTCAAATTCCAGATGAATTCCAAAATATTAACTGAGGTTGAGGCAACAAAAATGATGTAGAATTGCAATTTTAATGTAGGGAAATAGATGTAAAGTCTCATTTTAGTAATAGTATATGAAATATATATACTATACGTAATTTGCATAGAACATACATATTATATATATATATACACATTAGTGCTTTCAAACGATTAATTGCGATTAATGGCATCCAAAATTATAGGTTTCTGTTTACATACTGTAATTATATGCATACATATATTATGTAAACATTTTTTTTATTTTGGATGCGATTAATCACGATTTTATACATACATATATAATCATGCTGTATTGGTTCTGTGATTTATTTTATTATTATTATTATTTTAATCATTCTAATTCAGATTATAGTGATTTTTCACAAGCTGACTATGAGCAAGAGAAAGATAACCTAAAAGAACCCTGCTGAGTCCTATACAATCTGAACAGGTTTGCCAAGTCATACAATTTCAACTAAGAAGATTTAAATAGGGATCTCATTACCCTGGGCATCATCTGATTCATGCAGCACGTAGACACACATTTGCACACGCAGGCTTTCCAGGTCATGGTACACCTCCACGTCCTCTGTCTTTCTGCGTATCCACAAATACTCTCAGCTGTCAGCTAATTTACATTGCTTTGCTGCAGAATTTTGTACAGTCCACGAATGCAGTTTGTTCATCGCCGAACATCACAGTTCTGTAATGCTGCTTAAATATTGTTCGGATGTTTAGTGGTTATGTTGAGTGAACTGAGAATGCTTAGATATCTGAATGTACATTTTCCATGCCCTCTTTAAAGAAGAACAAGACTGATTTCATGAGACTCGAGAGAGAGAGAGAGCAGGGAGAAAGAGACTGAGAGAAAAAGAGAAAGACAGAGATGGAGGCAAAAGTGAGCCACAAGCAGCCATAAACAGCTTGACAAAGCATGAAATATGCATCCGAGATGAACGCAGACATCCTAAGGCATGAACTTCAGTACCCTCTCATCCTCAGCACATTTCCACAAGCGGGTTTGGTTCTTTTTGGCTGAGTGAATTCGGCATTGTTTTTCAGTTGTTTCTGGATTATTATGTGTGCGCGCTGATCTGATTATAGCAAATATAGGTCAGCTTACATAATGGCACAGCTAGCTAGATAAAAAAAAAGCAAAAAAAACCTCTCCTCCACGTTTCAGACACTCAACATACAGAATATGTCATACACATCCATAAGAAAGACAAAGTATAGCATTTGATGTGAATAATCTTTGAAAACAAGATGGTCACTCCAGCATCATCAATGCATTAGAAGTCGTAAAGCTGATTCTCTTTCTGTGATCTTTCACTCCTCCACTCTCAGATCCTTTTCTCTCTTTCTGTCATGTGATAGACATATCTGTGTGTAACCCAGATCAATATTCTGGGTCACTAATTGTATTATTTTATGCTTATTGCAGACAATCCTTACCTCACAAAGTAACATTTATTTATATTGTTATAAATTATTCAAAGAAAGAAAGTTATTAAATTGTTCTTTGTTTATTAAGGAGAAACGTTAGCTCTTCACCTGCTGGAAATTTCCATTTTAATGCAAGAAAGAGAATAGAGGAGACATGATCTGTTGTGATTGGCATGAGAGCAAGAGCAGTTTAAGGATTCAGTGTTAAGGAATCCTTAACAGTTAAGGGTTAACCTAAAATAACATTTCTTACAAATTCACACTTTGAGAAAGACATGACAAGAAATCGTGCTGAATGACGCGATAAGAAGCTGGTGAAATAGAGCCTTATTAGTATTTCTTTTTAAGGAATACTTAATATGAATAATGAATATGAATTCTGTTTTTGAAGATAGTAAAGTTAACAAGGAATGTGAGGGAGTAATGTAAACATGTGTTGAGAATACTTTAATTTGTGGGTAACACTTTACAATAACAGTACATGAATTATCATGCACTAATACATGAATTAACAATTACTTGACAATAAACTAATGATGAGTTAAGATATTAATAATGCACTGAAGTCAGATGTTTCTCTTGTTCTCTTGCTCTTCTTTTGGGCCACTATTGCTTCTTCAAAATGTCAACTTTCCTCCTACCCTTCAGTTCCTTCTCCATCCAAATGCAGCCACAGGACCTCTGCTCTTCTACTTCTTTACAAACCCCCGAAAAGCACCAAATATCTGATTTAGATGGGCTAAATATTTATAAAAAATCTGTAATTGAAAACCTTTTAAGGATGTCATGAATTAACAAGTCATGAATTCAATTTATTTTCTAAGTGATTAATGAAGAGTTAGTAATGATGTGACCCCCCCCAAAAGTAAAGTCGTGACAAAATTATACATTAATAACTCATGAATTCATGACGTGACAGCTGCAGGTGGCAAATGTATACACAATTTTGTGCCATGAAAACATGTTTGATTTAGATTACCACAATAAATTGTTAATTAATACATTAACTAACATGCAGTTACTAACATGTAATTAAGGTGGCGTTATTCATGCAGTAATTCACGTCGTAATTAAGTTAGTTCTTGATTAATACATGTCTTAACTCATCATTAGTTTATAGTCAAGTAATTGTTAATTCATGTATTAGTGCATGATAATTAATTTCCCAACTATTCACTCTATCTGTCTTTACAGCTTTTGAAGAAATAACTCAATTTGTCTACACTGCCATGTCAGTGATGGACATGAGGCTGATATTGGTTAATTTGGTTGTCTACTATCTCCATATCTCTCTTTCTTTCAAGTGTTTATCATCTAAACCAGTGGTTCTCAATCCTGGTCCTCGTGCCCCCCTCCTCTGCATATTTTGCGTGTCTCTCTTTGTTAACACACCTGATTCTGATAATCAGCTCATTAGAAGAGAGCTCCGTGCATGAGCTGTGTTCCCAATCGACATGGTCCCTACACAGTGTCCGTTAAAGTTCACTTCACTTCGGAACATTCATTCACGGATTTGCACCGTAAATAAGTGAATACGATTTAAATGACGTCTCGTACACTTGCACACACTGTGCTAGATCAGCGGTCCTCAATCCTGCTCTGCGCATTTCGTATGTTTCTCTTGTCATTTGTTCTGTTCGTATGTATGCGCACTTCGAAGTGGACCTCACCGAATACTCCACCATGATTCCAGTTCGAAAGTGAATTTATACGTTCCATTCAAAGTGCATTTAAGTGTGCAAGATGTAATTTAAATCATATTCACTTATTTACGGTGCAAATCCGTGAATTAATGTTCCGAAGTGAAGTAAACTTTAACGGACACTTTGTCACATGTCGATTGGGAACACAGCTAATGCACAGAGCTCTCTTCTAATGAGCTGATTATCAGAATCAGGTGCGTTAACAAAGAGAGACACGCAAAATATGCAGAGCAGGGGGCCGCGAGGACCAGGATTGAGAACCACTGATCTAAAGCCACCTTTTTTAACTAATTTAATCCTGGAGCACAATTAGTGAGGTCCATGGAATCCAATCTTGAAATATATTGCTGTAAACAAGCACTATACTAGCCTCTTCAATGACAGTGGCTATTATTCTGCTTTCAAGCAATCAATATTTTTGGTGAAAAACAGACTTGCCTAGCAGCTTTCTCACTCTCTATCTCTCTCTCTCTCTCTCTCTCTCTCTCTCTCTCTTAATGAGACACCTGATCTTATTTTTCTTAGCATTTACCAGTTTTGACATTTCTGGGGGAAACCATGCAGAAAACATTTCTCTGAGAAAGACCTAAAGGCAAATGTATTTATACATCCAGTCCAAATGGGACATTTAACAAAAGTCATTTGCAGTTTTGTAAATACCACTGAAATATGAAATGTCACACATTGTCATTTGTATAAATTTTTTACATAAACATAAAACTAAATGCATACAGCTTTTTGGAATAGTGGTTATAGATTGGTCTGGTAATCAAAACTTTTTAGGCCATAATAAGTTGCACCTTGAGGACTTTGTGGAAAAGCATCCATTACAACCTTGTAAAAAATAGAAGTGTGTTTACCAATTGTACTCTGAATGTGCACTTGTAGTGTAGTTCAAAAAGTAAATTATTATAATTTTTTTATATATTTTTTTTTTTATAATTCTACTATGGTTATGTTTTGAAATTTCCTGTGCAGTTCAATATTATATTTTAACCAAACTGATTTTTATTGTACTAAATAGCAATTTCGTCTTAAAAAATCTGTAATGATTGTAAATATACATGCATATAAGACAAGTTTCGATAAACAGGACATTCAAATATACTTTAGTTTATCATAAATGCTTGTCAGTACACGTGGCAGTGCACTTTAACCATATTTCAAAGGCAATATAAGTAATTATGAAATACATATAACCCTGTCCTCCTTACAGTAAGTGGGTCAAAAAGCACTTCAGTTCAGCTAATTACATTGATATAAATTTAAACTACAGTGCATTTTAATTAAATTGCAGTTAAAATGCAATTAAATGTCCAGAAAATTGCATTCACTTCCCACTAATGCTGTTTCAAAGCGTCCTATTTCTAAAAACAAATGCTCTTTTTAAAAGTATGACGTTTACTTGTTTTTTACATGGGTTGGTCAAAAGTTTGTTTGGTTCCCACTTTGTTACTAAAACGGGGAAATGGCATCATCCTGATCATGTTCCGTCCAGGTAGAGGTAGAGGCCAAATACAACCGTAATAGGACAAACATGACCTCATGACCGTCAGCTCAGTCATACAGTCAGATTAGCTTCTCTGGGAACAAGAGCATAGCCGCAGGGAACTCATGCCGTCACTACAACAACAGAGAGATGGACCTTACGCAAGGGCCAGACACATAATACCGAGACCTGAAAACTCTGATGTCACTCTGACCCGCTTTGAGCTTTCACTCACGCAAAACAACACGCTGCAGTCTAGGGACTTCTTGTTAGTTCAAGTCATACATACCTAATTAAAACAAGGAAGCAGCCAATTAGGTAAGAGACCTGATGACAGAATTAACATTTCAAAGAGCAGAGGAACGAGGCGACGAAAGTGAGAGAGAGGAAGAGATACGCAGCAATAAAAAGGTCAAAAGAAGGAAGCAAAGAAAACAAATATTGGGGGAGAGGTATGAACAGCAAACGTGTATTATGACTTCCTCGTTGCTCTGATCTTGTGCCTCATGCAGTGCAGAACTCAGCAGGGTCTTAGCACCATTATTTAAAGAGGAGTGCTCAACACGCTCCACTTCTAAAGGGCGGAGGACGGACGCTTCTCCAGCCGCATACTAAAACATCAGTTCACAGAGATGCACTTGAGAGGCTGAGGCTGAGGCTGGGAGGGTTTGAAATGTAGCGAGAGCTTCCCGAGATTTCTGAGGCAGAAAATTAAACAGATGGCAAAAATACAAACAGAGAGCCTGTTTTTCCCAGCTGTTTTCTCTTTCTTGTTTTTTAAATGTTAAGTGGAACTGAGTTTTTCTCTCTAAAATCAATATAAGATAAATGCATTATATTTCATGTAGTATCTGTACAATCTTTTCTTCGCGCTATCAGTGTCTTTATTATTTATGTGGAGCTCCTTCTTCTGCCTTAAATGTGTTGGCTCGTTTTCACACAGAAGCAGAATACTATGTCAGACCTGTTTGGAGTGCTAATTTACTCTCGCAAATGTGCAGCGCTGAGTTTGGAGAACAAGTTCAAAGTCAAAGTCAACTTTACTGTCATTTTTAGCACATCACATGGCAATGGATAAAAAAAGGAAACACGGTTTCTTCAGGAAAACAACAGTGATACATAGAGACTCGCAAGGACTAAAAAGTCAACATTACAGTGAATACAGACAATAATATAACAGTGTATGCTGGTAAAACAGAAATGGCACTGAGTAGGCAATGTGTAAATTATAGCAGCAGTTGTATGTGAGTTGTCAGTGAAGAAATATAGATATATGCAGTTATTACAGTTAAAGTTTTGCATTTAAGCAATATAATAGAAAATTATACTTTTGAGTGTTGTCAGACGATTAATTGTGAGTATTCACTATAATATATATTTATTAGGGCCGGGACTCAATAAAAAAAAAATCTAATTAATTTGAGGCTTTGTAATTAATTAATCGAAGTTAATCGCATTTTAATCGCATATAAATATTTGAGCTGAGAACAGTGAGAAGTAAGTTTTTTCATTTGGATTTTTAGTATACCATTGAATAATGACTGAATACATAAGCTTA
>JAUMHQ010000048.1:10308140-10347382 GCA_032361165.1 Enteromius paludinosus
CGCGCTTTGGCGTAGATTGCGCAAATCCCGGAAGTGATCTGTTGTGAAAACGCGCTTTGGAGACGCAAACGCCGAATACGCATGCGCGCGAACGATCACTTCCGGTCTTCCGATCTACACCACTTGAATGATTGTATTTTTATTAACTAATGTTAACAAATATGAATAAATACTGTAATAAATGTATTGTTCATGTTAGTTAATACATTAACTAATGATAACAAATGACACCTTATTGTAAAGTGTTACCAATTATATTATACTGTTATAAAAATAAAGTATATGTGTGTGTGTGTGTGTGTGTGTATATATATATATATATATATATAATCTAAATTCAGTGGGTTTATATTAGGATCCTTGCCATCAGAAAGTTTAAAAACACCACACATGTGGTACATGCATCTCTTGTTGGGAATCACTGGCTTTAAACAGTCTTGAATGAAGGCTACAAGGTGTTGCTAAAGTGCTTATTACTTTATAACAGACCATTTTTGTCTGGCACATGATAAAATGTGGGGAAATTTAGAGAGACCAAATGGCAAACCTGCTAAACAAGCAAAAATTTCCCTGACAGGAAGATCCAGAAAAGACCAGCAAACCTTGACTATTTTTTTCGTGCAATGATTTAGAAAATTCTGACTGCCTCATATTGTGTGAATTTCTTCAAGCATTTGGATGACCACAGCCTGTAGCTCTTCTCCTCGAGCAGCGTGGGAATCAGATGCCACCCCCAAGTATTTTTTATTGCACTTCAGATGATGCACCAGAAGGCAGTGGTTTTGTTAAATGAGAGAAACAGAGAGAGAGAGGAAAGAAGAAATGGTGTTTTTTGCATAACGATTACTTTTTCCTTACGTAGCATCTTTTCAATATTGCACATACAGTATAGAACATTCCACTACTACAAATAATTTCCCAATCACATTCACCTCAGATCCCTCCCTTTTCTGACATGTTCCCTCAAATCAACAACACCCCTTCTTCTCTACTGACAGGAGCTCACAAAACATGACACATATGTGTTCCCACAGATAGATTGCTGTGTTCAAGTGACATGTAGGCTACAAAGGCATGAAGAACTATAAATGGCTGTATCTTAAGATGCCCATGGTCCCTAATCCTGTCACTAAATGATCCCCGCTATTGGTGGTAATGGCTCCAGTGGTTGTCTTCGTGGTGGCAGTGGGTGGGTTTGAGGGACAAATGTGTGGGAGGTGTTTTCAGGATGGATGTTCACTGTCTGGCATCAAGCTCAAGACCGTTTATTAAGCTGGTTGGTAAAAACATGCTGTTCTGAGGACTTCACATGGACTGTGCTCAGTCTAATTTGCATGGTGCATTGCAAGGAAGGATCTTATTGCTTGTTTGTTAATGTGATGGAGAATATGGGGTTAAGCAGCAGAAGTAGGAGAGGCTTTGTCAGGGAACAGTTTTTCTCTTCTCTTACTGGAGAGAGAGAGAGAGAGAGAGAGAGAGAGATTATGTAGCATGTGGGTGTTATATTCCCTATAGCCTCAGATACGTTGATACACACATTTGTGTTTATTCATTTATTTAGTCGTGATGAGGACTTTTTGTTAACTTTTCAATGATTTAATGATATTTTCACCCCCTCCGTCTTTTTTACATTTTTATTCCGAGTTTATTCATTGTTTGTTAAGCTCTTTTTATTTTAGAGGGTTGGCTGGTCCACATAATCTGACCTACACATGCAGACAGTTATTATATTAGTAAGGATCTCTCATAGACGTAATGATTAGCATACATATTAAATAATGTTTTCATAATTTTCACAATTGCAGATTGTTTGTTGGGAACAAAATATCCTGTTCTTTTTTTATTCACGTATTATGTGTCTCTTGTTTCATACAATAAATGCTTTTCATTTATTTCTTGCCTCGGTTACCATGTATATTAAATTTTGCTAAACCAAAAGGCTTAAATTGCTCATTGTAGTGAAAATGATACTTATCTATTCATCTATCCATCTTTTTGTCAGTCTCTTATGCTGACAAAGTTTGCATATATTAGACTATAAATACATAAAAGAAAACATGAAAATGTCCAAATTTATTATATATTTCACTATAAAGTAGAGTCAATGATAGCTCTCAGATCAATAATCTGTGGGGTCTGTAGGGAGAAATAAGACTCTTTGTGTTACTATAAGATGGAGTGAAGGTATGCATGAATTTGTTTGTTTGAGTAATTTATGAGTAACTGTACCCGTCTTGTTAGACCTCATAGCAAAGCAATCTCAGTACAATACATTACCTCTAGGGCTTTATGCGTTTGGCGACCTGCTTCAAAGATAGAAAGCATGGAGCTGTTTGTCGTGTTTTGAAAAGGTCTCGCTTTATCCCTCACCTCAATCACGACAAAAACTGTATGCACATGACCTGCCTTGCTCTGCTCACAAAGTAATTTAAACTCTCATGTTGGGCATTAAACTGATTCCTGGATACTGTACACGTAATGTCAGGGTGTAGCTGCTCTGCAGGTTTTATTGCAGATATTGTTGATTACGGGGGTGTGTGGCTCTTACCGCAGCTCACGATCAAAGTAGATAAGTGGGGTTCTGCTGTCTAGTCGAGCTCACCCTGACATCTTACATGACCCTGCTATTATTTTGAAGTTGTCTGTCTCAGCAAGCGACAAAGCCGTGTTGACCTTTTCAGTCAGTCTGTAAAATGTCCATAAATGACAAAAGTTAAAATCTCAGCCGATCAACAGTAACTTCAGTGGGGTATCAATACATAGCTGACAAAAACTCTCTTTTAGATGAACATTTTGCAGTGGACCAAAGTCCTGTTGTTCATGCCAAGAATGTTAAATCCAAAGTTCATGAAACTCAAGATGGCGCAGGCTGTTAAGTCTAACTCAATTTGACATCACGACATCATCACATGTCACAGCTGATTGGTTCTTTCCTGTATCCGTAGCCATTGAGCTGCTGCTCAACTTCAGAAGCCCTCCACCTTCCCCAGCTCCGCATGTATAGATCTGCTACATAGTGATTTTATGTATGCTATATTGGGATAATTTTTTATATGTTATATGTGCAGCAGTAGTATTTCTTGCATGTTTGCAGCAGCACGTTGTGTGGATATATTGGTAGTATCAAGTCTCGGGACTAGCAGATCTATTCTGCCGAGACCAGACTTCTTAACATTGTCATGTACATTACCAAAAGTTGTCAAGACAGAATTATAAAGATAGCTCTAACAAACGTTCTCAATATTAAGTCCACACCAATGCAACAACAATAACGGTACAGAAAAATGATATTTTTGGAATAATCTTCAGAAAGATTTGTTTTAACTGATGAACGATAGAAACATTGACACCCAATCAAAATTAATCCTGTTATAAAAAGCTGTTGAATTTAAATCAGCAGATGAGCATGCGTTTTGAGAACTTTATTTAAAAATGTATGTTCAATGCATTAATTATTCATAATGACCGTTGTAATACATTATATCTTGTCGTAAATAATTAGAACTGAATTTAAAATGCATATAATAACAATAAATTGATAAGCGTATAACAGGGCCAGTTTTGTGCCAAACATCTTTGGACATTAAAATAGTACTGTCAGGATAAGACACGCAAGGATGAAGTAGCGCTGGGGACACATATTGCATCTTAGGATTGTTATTCTATATTATGCATGTGTTTAACAGCAGTGTTTTTCTTTGTTTATATTATTCTGCTTTTTACTATGATATATGAATTATGTAATTTTACCATTATTGACTTCAAACTTGCTTTATGAGGCAAGCTGGGGATGATTATGAGTGCCTAAGGATTAAGTTACAGTCTTTTTCCCATAGAAAATGTTTCTTTGACTTCTAAAGACTTTAAATATTGCACATAATTAGAATAGATTACTTTAAAGAACATTTTATATTGTATTTTTTTTATTTTTTATGTTACACTTAAATATTAAGAAAACTTATTTTGTGCCCCACGGCAAAAAAAATGAAAATGATTAGTGATGATTAAATGATGACAGAAGCTTCATAAATTCTTACCATTTTAAAGTTTAGCCTTGGGTAAAGTGATGGAATGCATTGAAACAAGTTGATTAAGGCACTAGAGTGACATCGAAAGTGACTGCATAATAAAAGTTAGTAGAGTGACTTTGCTTATACAGTAAGTGTGTTGAAGAATCAGATTATCATTCTTATTTGGCTTTATGTACTTTATTTTGTAATTCTCAATAAAGTTGTGTAAATAATTGATTTTATTGCACCAAAGCTTGTTTTTACTTTACATTTTTGAGTTCGAACCCTAGTGTTGTTGTGATGGAGACCCACAGTGGATGTTTCCTTTAGAGACACATACTGTAAGCTGATTATGTTCTAGCATCTGTTGGCCTTTCACTCCACATCTGTGTGCTTCATTTCTCATGTTAAATGAGTGTTTTGCATGCTTTTAGTATAAAGGCACGTTAACATAAGGCACATTTCGCCACCAACCGAGGTCTGTGTGTTTGTATTTGTGCACATGCGGTCATCTACAGTAATACTAATAGCTATCATCTAGTCAAATAAGGACAATGGAAAATTGTTATTTGCTTTACAGCAATCATCAAAAATGACCTCAGAGGAAGAATATTCATTTTTCTAGGCCAGTAATGGCAGTCTAGGCATGATTCTCTGTAATTCAGCTCATGACTGTGTGCACACAATGCACATGCTGATAAGAGCCTGTTGTCTTTGCTTATGCTGAACGACATCAGTCGTGTTACTCATCGCTCATCTGCTCTCCTTTCTTCTTATAGCTCTTCCTACTCTTACATCGTCCCTTTTTTCCTTTCTATCTTCCCTTTTTACACTGTCCTCCTTTCCTGTCCTCTTCCTGACACATTCTTCTCTGGCCTACTTTAATAAATGGCCAAAAATGTAAACGGTTCGCTCACTGTACAGTTTTTACCATCTGGACTTCTTTTCGATTAATTGTCTTTGCAAAGAATCTTAACTTCATACGTTTTGTACACAATATCAGAAAAATGATCATACAACAACTTGTATACTACAAAATGTTAGCTTTATCTTGTCATTAAAGGTAAACCTTTTCTCAAAGGTTTCCTTAAAGGTAAAAGGTATCCATTATTTACCATAAGGTGCATGCTGAAATGCCCTTAAATGACTAATAAAGAACTAATAAGAGCACAGCAACATGTTTGTGTGTGTGAGAGGGAGATGTTCAGTTCCAATGTTTATACATGCATGCATTTTGCATGTTTATATCATTTGCAGCATAAATATCTTGTTAGTTTGCTCTCACTTCATGATTGGATCGTACTTGCTTCTTCCTGCCTAGCCACAGACTCTAAACATTCAGACAACTTGCCATCATTATTGTAAAGGCTTGCTTGGGTGCATCAGAACCATTTCATATTCATATGAGGATTTCACATAAAACATGACACAAATGTTGATTTAAAAGGCCCTGTTAATGCTGTCAATCATGAACAAAGTTATCCTACCTCTTGTTAAAGGTTGTGCACTTTAAAACAGAAATTAGTATTTTAAACTAAGGGATATCTTTAACTATGAAATGAATGGGATGTTTTCAGACACTTCATATTGTTTGCAATCGTATTATTGTTATACAAGCAGTTAGTTGCACTTAAGTGTGTTTTTGATCGGCTTAAGTAAGACTTAAGTGCATCATTATTTATCATTTCAACAATACATCTATTGTTTACGGCCAGATGATAAGAATTTATTATAAACAAAAATATATTGTATGCCATGGGTTTAAATCTATTTCTATACACATGCAATCAAGAAGTTGCATTTTAATTTAATTTAACACTATTAACTGTATTAACTAGATATAATATTGAATGAGACATAATCAAGTACTTTACATTCTTCATTATTTGCTTCACTACAGTCAACAAAATGAAAAAGATTGTGTTTCTTTAAAGCAAAAAAAGATTAGTAGAGTATTTATTTAAAATGTACTTAAGTGTATTAAGAAACAGTTGTTAAAATGCACTCTCCTTGAGAATATTTAAGTAGCCTTTAATTTGATTAATTCATCATCTGCAAGCAAAGTTTAAGCATTTTTATTTTAACTTTTGGGATTTGAAGTAAGGGACATTTTGACTTGCACCATCTGTCTTGGCTTGTAATCATGTTGTCCTCAAATGACTTTAAGAAACATGGCTTTTGCTTTCTGGCAAAGCCACGTTACTGATAGTAAGACAATGGAGGATAGCTATTTGTTGTTTTAGTCACATTTCATAATAAGGATTTAATTGGTAGACATGGGAACTGTAGATGATTGTGGTTAATTAAAAATCTATGTAGGAGAATAAGCACTGACATTTAGTCAATAGACATGCAACTTACGTCTGATGTCTCACTAAAGCTATCCTTTAATAAACTGTATGTAGTTCACTTTAAGTTCTATTACATTGTCATGTTTGGTTTCTCTGTTCTGTCTCCCTTTCTTCGTCCCTCTCTCTCTCTCTGTTCTCTTTTCTTTCTTTTCTCCTCTATGCCTGAAGACAGTCAGTGCCCTAGTTTATTAGCAGGTTTTCTACCATCACCCCTGAATAAAAGAGCCAAAACAATTGACTGCTATGAGACTGCAGAGCAGAAACACACGGCAAGCTGTTTTCCTGCACTCTGAATCAAGCTCAAGTTCAGCTCACTGGGCTCTGGCCTCAGATATATGCTGCAGACGCATTTAGGCCCACCGTGTTTCTCTGTGCTATGTTCGGAAGGGCTGTCCAATCAAATGTAAAGCTTTCTCTGCCAAAAAGTAGGTTATGAACATAGATGTCTTTAAAAATCTTTTTAAAAAGTGGCTCCACGACCGGGAGTCTAAAGCAGCAGGGGGTCTGCCAATTATGTACAATTTCAAACAGTTTTCAAGCTTTTTGAAAACAGTTTGACAAAAAATAAACCAAAAGTACAATATTAAGTTATCTTTTAACTCAAATGTCTTTACCACGTTAAATTATGCGGTATAAGTCTACTATATTTTAAAATGTAATTCATTCATCCTGTGATAAAATTGTGCTACATTCTTTTTAGGATGCTTCAATGAATAGAAAGCTCAAAAGAAAATAATTTATTTAAAATATAAATCTTTTCTAACTTTATGAATGTCTATCTTGTTATTTTTTGTTTGTTTTCTTTAAATCAATTTAATGCATCATTGCTAAAAATATATAAGAAATCTTCCCCCAGACATTTAAGCATCATATCAAACTATATAAATACCTTCATGCATTTTGTTTTGGTATTTTTGGCCACAAAAATCTGTGGTCCAAGAGGTCTTGGCCTGATAAAGTTGAACCAGTTTTAAGGCTTTTCGAAGTCGGTCACAAACTGTCGTGTTTGTTGCCGTCTTTTACTGAAGGATGTCACCGTCATTCTCTCCCCTGTAACAGTGTTCAGGTTTCCCACCATGCTTTGATCTGGTAAAGCTGGCAATACCTTTTGACCTCGGCTGTGTCGCTCTGATTGGTGACTGTGGCCTCAGGGTAGTGAGGAGCATTTCCCTGTCTGTCATCTTCAGTGAGACAGAAAACACTGCTTACAGACTTCTCATCTCCCACCCACACACGTCGACTACAAATCTCAACCTCTCTATCTCTTTTAATCATTCTTTTCCTCTTTTTCACTCACTCTGTCTGTCTGTTTTAATCACCCTCTCTCGTTTTCCCCCTTCATTCTCTTCAGAGACCAATCTGCCCTCATGGCAGTACTGCTGTACCCAGATGGCCCACAATGCACCTGATCCCAGAGGTTTGTCTGAGAGACACTCCTCTCGTTCCTTAGGGAGCATTTCTGAAATGTTTATTTTAACATTTACATGCATTTAATTTATGGTCAAATAAAAAGTCTCTCAAATAAGCATTCTGTGATCGAGTTAATTTGGAGCTGGTATTTGTCTCATTTATTCATCATAAACACAGCTAAAACAGTGATGTTTTGAAATATTATTACAATTCAGAATAACTGAATTTCTAAATGTAATTTATTTCTGTGATGTGATCACTCCCGTCTTCAGTGTCACATGATCCTTCAGCAATCATTATAATTTGCTGCTCAAGTAACACAAGGATTACTTTTGTTCAAAAACATCTGACACCTAACATTGTAGGGGAAAGTCATTTTAAATTGGGCAATATTATTCATATGATCCTCAATCAATAGTGACATTAAAACACACTTCAGGTTTAATATTAAGAAATGTGCAACTAGTTCTTCAAAATAAAGTAAATTAAAGTAAACATTTTAGTAAATTTGAACTATACTTAGTGGATTAAATGTATTTTAATGTGTCTTTGTAATCAGGTTGACCAGTCAGAATCAAGCATACAGTACTATTCCAGAATAATAATTTACTATTAATTATTAGTATTAATATAACTTTAATAATATTGCTGCTATAGACTGATAGACTGATTGTTTTGTTATTTTGTATTTGCTATTTTGGGGGATATATGTTTTAAGGTCATATAAAGATAAGATTATACAATAACTTCAACACAATATCATGTCTGTGTATTTACTCGGCATCAATAACAAGTAGCTGAATGAACATTATCTCTTACGTAATGCCAGTAAAATTGACCGGCGTTCAGAGTAAGTGATTTCCTGCATAGCTGCACTTGCTTCACATTTCTCTTGTCTCTCATGTCACTCTATGATTTATTTCTTTTCATGATAAAATGTAATACATAATCAAATAATAATTTCCAACTCGTGGCCATTTATTTGGAAAGTAATAAGCGTCCGTCACCCTGATCACCCCGCTGGTGGTTTATTTTGCAATAATGGCCAGCTGGCTGCTTATGATCTCAGAGATATTAAATCTGAAGGACCAAAATAACCACATAAATCAGTCAAAACATCATTGCTCACTTGGCAAAGGTAAGAGAGTGTTTGGATTCTGTAATGTCATGCTCTTTTTCATCAGTGAATGTCATTGTGGCTCTGCTATCAGGCTCTGCACAGATATTCAGTGTAGTGAGGAGCGGGCAGCATTAGGATGCTCACTGCACACTCACTTGTACTGGGGTGCGTGGCAGACAGATTAGTGAAGTATTCCCCCACTGTGCTTGTGTGCCGTTGGCTTGGTCCTCCGTGGCAGGTAGCGACGTGTGTGTGTGTGTGTGTGTTTGTGTGTCACGGAGGCGGATAGCATGCTGGGACCCACCCACTAATAGCCGACGATCTATCAAAGTCAAAGCACATCTCAGCTCTCCCTCTGGAACAGTGCCTTTCTGATACACCGCGGAAAAGAGAATTAATAAGAGCCATCATTATCAGAGTATGCCGCGTGCCTCCAGGGAAAGAGAGGAGAGAAAGAATGGAAGAGAGGAAATGGATGAAGACATGGGAAGAAAAGGAAGGGGGGTTTTAAGATGTCGATGCCGAAGCACAGAGAAAGAAATGAAGGGGGTGTTAAAAACAGAAGCTTCTCATCCTTTCACACCCAAATTATGTTCCAGAGAAACATAAAAAGTGACTGTGCTTTGTTTCTGCTGCAGAGTAGACATAAATGATCAGTAAAGTTCATTTTATTAGAATAGTCTTTATATCGATTACAGTATACACTGGACATAAAATTGGTTACCCAATTGATTATATTATATTATTTAGTGCTGTCAAAAATTATTTACTATTAATATATATATAGTGTATATTCTGTATATATAAGTTCACACACCTGCATGTACATATTTAAGATATATACGTATATACATATACATTTTATTAGTTTAAATATATTAATGTAAATATTTTTTTAATATATACTGAATGTGTGTGTATTCATATATACATAAAATACACAGTGCACACATACTGTATATAATGTAAATAAAAATGCTCATTTTGGAGCTGATTAATTGCGATTAATCATTTTACAGCACAAATTATATTTTTTGTTATTGCTGGAATTCTATTCTCAATTGTGAAATATTTATTTGTAGGCCTTTACACATTAAATTAGAAAAAAAAATGACTTTTGCATTGTTGGAAAAAAATGCAATTTCAAACAAATGCTGTTCATTTCAACTTGCTATTCATCAAAGAATCTCTGAAAAATGTGTCATGAGTTCAAAAACAAAGTTTTTTTTTTCTTTTTTCTACAGATTGGAGAGCATAAGAGTCTTTTTTCCAAAATCATAGCAGCCCAAACGTTTGTACAGTGGTGTATGTATTATTAGTGAATGTACAAATCACGTATGTATTTAGCCGCAGTGCAGTATATTGACTACAGGCTAACGAAATGACTCGAATCCTGACAAATGAATATACTTCCTCATAGCTTTCCCAATATTTCAGCAGTGTAGGGGGAACCTGTCAGCATCCCAGTGTGTCAGTGTATTAGTGAGTGTGCGTGTTATCTCATATTTGTGTGCTTCAGTAGACAAGAGCGGTGACTCACCCCTTCATTCCTCATTAGCATTCTTGGTCAGTAATCACTTAGTGAAGCAAAGGATGATGGGAGGGGGTTCTATCCTCTTTCTTCTATCATTCAAACTGCCTCTCTCACTCTTTCTCTCTCTCTCGCCCACAATTCCATTTGTATTGCCGAAGCTGAAACAGATTAGCTGCAAACAATAGATTGAAGAGAGGGAAGAACAGTAAATAATGAAAAAGGCAAGAAAGAACAATAATAATCGTAAAGAATGATAATGGAATTCCTCTCTCTCGCAACTTCTCAGCCTCTCTCCATTTAATTCTCTCGAACATTATATGACTTTTAAAAGAGATTGCGATTTAACCTGTCTGTCGGAATGGCCCTTCCTGCAGGGACTCAGTCCACTTTAAGCAGGTGCAACGGTGGACCAGGAGAGAGCTGTTATTAAAATAATAGATTTTCACAGCACTTTTCTGTGAATTTAATCAGCTATGAGCCTTTGGGCTCTTTTAGGAACCAATCTGACCCAAATGGCTAAAGCCACACAGAAGTCCTTATCATCATCGCTCTGTAAATGTTCTTCTCGGTTCAAATGAAATCATAATTTGAGCTCTGATACCACATTTACAAACATTTATGTTCAAAATGTTGTTGTTTTTGTTTAATGAACTATTACAAATAATATTCTTAAAATAAATACAAAAATTCACTTTGGCAACTAAATAAAACTAATTTAAATAGTACAAATAAAAAATAAATGACTAAATAGTGAAGCTTAATAAAAATCTAAAGATGAAAATGACATAACACAATTGCAAAAACTAAAATAAAAATAAATATAAAAATAAAGGTAACACTTTTAGTGTTAGGTGTTTATTAGCATGCATATAAGTAGAATATTAGCCATTTATTAGTGCTAAATAAGCACATTCTACATCCCTAATTATACAAAATATCTAAACTATTAGTAAGAATTTATTGAGGGAAAAGTCATAGTTAACAAGTGCCTATTCTAAAGTATTACCAAAATAAAATGCAAATTAAACATACTTTATAGCTTTATAATAGTGTATAAATAATGCTAAAACTGTAAGTGAGTTATATGTAAGTTGGTTGTTGGATGTATTATTTTTGTATTGCATTTTATTAAATGTGATGATTGCTATGCAATCCATTAAATACTGTTGCAGGATAAATGGATGGCGTTACATCTGAGACTTCTGAGAATGTTAAAAATAAGTCTTTGAGAAAGAACAAGGCCTCTGTGATTTGCGTTATAAAGTTTAATTCATGGTTCTGTTTTCAATGCAAGTGCTCATTTAAGTGAACTTTTTTTTTTTTTTTTTACATACGTTCTTCTAATTGCAGGTTATTCACTTACAAGGCAAGCCTCCCTTAAAGACAATGTGATGTATATAATTATGTAGTGCCATATATGTGGACCCATTTTAAAACATTAGCCACCATGATGCACCGGTGCATCGCAGAACAGCAACATGCGCAATATGATCTATTAGTCATATGAAGAGTCGCTAATGTGAGTTTTGGTTTGGATGGTATTTTATGGATAGGTTGGATGTTTTGGTCAGCAGAATGTCCTGTTCTATGACAGTGACGTATAGTCTCCTTTCCTGCTGCAGAGCCTCAGACAGCAAGGCAGCTGCATGTCCTAACCCTGTCATACCCCTCCACGGCTAACAAGACAAGCCAATACGACCACGCAGGTACACACAGCTAAAGATATCAGCACACACACATCCTCAGAAGCACACGAGCAGATTAAAGAGAGTACTCCATGTACGTTCTCAGGGAAAAGACATATGCACATAGGTGGCTGTTTTATGTTTAAGCATTTCTGAACTTCACACATAGGTTATCGGCTAACTTCAGTAGTTAAAGGGATAGTTAATCTGAAAAATACAAATCTTTCATCAGTGACTTTTTTTTAAACGGTGTTGAGATGGTGTAGAACACACCGCAACAGTGACAAAATGCTTAACAAAAGCCATTTTCATTGCATGGAACAGAGCAGCTTTGACATTTTGACATAAACTTCTCATAGTGTGTTCAATGTAGAAAAGTCAGTCTGTTTTGGAAGTATAGCATACCTTTAACAGATTAAAGGGTTAGTTCACCCAAAAATGTAAATTCTGTCAATAACAGTGTTGGGGGTAACGAATTACAAGTAATGCGAGTTACGTAATAATAATACTACTTTTTCCAAGTAACTAGAAAAGTAATGCATTACTTTTTAATTTTAGAGTAATATAACTGAGTTGCTTTTTCAAAAAAGTAACGCCAGTTACTTTATTTTCTTATTTATTGACTGACAAGTCTCCTGACATGTTGGGAGAAATCAGAAATACAGAGGTGTTGTGTGCGCTGTGTGAATACAGTGCAGTTCTAGACTAAATGTGAACGTACATTAATTCATTAATTCATCTCACTCTCAAAAACAGATTTAGTATTCATCAAAATGAATTAAAATAAACTATGATGCAAAATATGATGCAAACCTGTAATAATTAAATCACGCAAATGTTAATCTCATTTCATTAATCAATGTCTTTGCTGCTCACCTTTGATGATCCAGTTCAACCATACTTACAAGCAAAAACTAACTATTGTTCTTCATTGTTTTTTTTTGTTTTTTTTTTATTGCTGAGGGGTATTTCACTTTCTTCTGTATTGTACAGATGTGAATGAACTTTTTCTTCATCCTGAGGTTTATTTGTGACACTTTTTGGTGTGAAAGGGCTTTTACATTTGCTATAAATAGAACTTCTTATATTAAAATCAAACACTCAAGCTCTTCCCATATTTAAAAAGTAACGCAAAAGTAACGAAACACATTACTTTCCATAAAAGCTAACGTAATTAGTTACTTTTTTTAGGGAGTAATGCAATATTGTAATGCATTACTTTTAAATTAACTTTCCCCAACACTGGTCAATAATTACTCACCCTCATGTCGTTCTAAACCTGTAAAACCCCTCTTCATCTTCAGAACACAGATTAAGATATATTTGATAAAATCCAAGAGCTCTCTGGCCCTCTGTAGACAGTGACACAACTGCAGTGTTCCCAGGCTCAGAAACGTTGGACATCAATAAAATAATCCATGTGGTTCATCCTTCATTTTACGAAGCTGTGAGAACACTTTTTGTGCACAAAGCAAACAGCATTATGTTCTTCAAAATGGCAGATGTTTGTTATTATTGTTTTTAAACGAAAGAAGTAGCTTAGCTTATCTTTACGTTTAAAGTACATGGACTGTTTTACAGATGTCTTTGCTACGTTTCTGGATCTAGGAACATTGCAGTTGCTTTGATGTCTATGGAGGGTCAGAGAGCTCATCAAAAATATCTTAATTTGTGCTCCGAAGATGAACTGAGGAAACTTGTAGGTTTAGAATTGCATGAGGGTGAGTAATTACTGACAGAATTTTCATCTCAGGTGAACTAACCCTTAAACTGCATTCAGTGGCACACCTAAACTTGTGGAAAGTTCTAATGAAAATTTCCTGTATGGTATTTAATTTCCTGATGTTTCTTAAACTGTTTTCCCAGTGCTAAAGAATCAATGTCTGCCTCTGCTCATTGCCAATTGAACAAGTGGAGAGCGGCATTTCTTATATTAAGAATACATTAGCAAAGCGACTGCCAGGGGAATACTCTCTGCATTTCTCTTTCTTATTTGTTCAGCATTATGTTCATCTTCTCATTTACGAATATTTAGTCAGAGCTTTGAGATATCACTGCAGTGTTGCCATAACATTGACAAAGGAAAAGCTGGAACATAAAATTAGAGTCAGTGAGAAGATGAGTTTGCCAGCATGAGCAGTCTCTCCATGTGCTGCTTGTTTTTACACAGAAAAGGCTGCATTGTACAGCCAATAATCTGATATTTTAGTTATTAACCGCTAGAGTTAGCTGGAATGAGCATGGTTTGACACAGTATAAAGATAAGGATTGACAATGAAAACCTGGAGAAAATTTACTAAAGACGGTATATTCTCCATGTGAGTTGTCAGAAGTAGTAACATTTTTTGAAAAGCTTGAACAGAGCATTCTACATGAGCTCATTATCAGCAACGATACTTAAAGTATGCCAAACAACTGAGCTGTGAGGTGATAACAATGGCTTTTTCTCATAATAGTGTTGTACACCAAATCATGGTACTTCAGGAAAAGCATGGTAGTTCACTCAAGTACAAGATAAAGTCACCCTCAAGAAAAATAAAGTAGATAAACCTTACTTAAATGTGTTAAATAACAGATATTATATTTATTGGCATAAGTAATGACACAGGCGATATTGCCATGGCAACCTAGTTGACCTAGTGAGTGGGCTTTGGAGTCTGTTCCAAATCCATGAGTAAATGTGAAAAGTACTTTATAATAAATAAAAAGAGTACAATTGTAAATGTGAACTTTGATATTTGAGAACATCTCATCAAATGAAGTTGGCCACATATCTGCTTTCTGGAAGTCAGGTTAAATGAGCAAACGCTGTCACTGCATTCCTGGCTGGCACGAGCCAGACGCTTACAAATAATAAATGACAGTACTATTTGATTATATAATCATTGTTAGTAAATTGATTACCCTCATTAATAAACCCAAGTGGAAGGCATGATAAAATATGTGGGTGGATCATAAATCCATGGGTACTGTACTTTGATGTACAGCATTGCTGCTTAGCAAGGCTGTAACCGTGTCTGTAGTCATTGGATGGGACATTATTTAGGTAAATAAAAGAACAAATTGTAGTAAAATAAGCAGAATTTATTGTAAAGTAATGCGTTTGAAGTATTTTCAGATATTGATGTTTTAAAATATGTACACATTTACTAATTGTATACCTGATATGTTGAAATCAGAAATTTCTGGTCTTGCTCAATTAAGAATTATACATTATAGTAATCATGTAAATGATATGAAATGATCTTTAGCAAAAGTTTAGAGTTGAATATATATTAAGCAGTCATTTGTAAAATGTATTTTACAAAACTTTTAAGCTCCTTGCCTCATCTTACCTTATACTCTTTCAGCAGTAAAAATTAGTCATGCTAGAATTTACTGTATTATCAAACTATCTAACAGTATAGCCTACCTTCTTTGATTTGGTTGGTTGTCTCATTATTTCTAATTGGCAAGTGCCATTAGACTGACCACAGTCACTGTTTAAGACTTGCTATTTAAATTTTGCATTAGATTTTTTTGCCACTTTTATTGATGCTTACAATAAAAAAAATGATGGGGTCGACTATCAGCAAATTATGTGTGTTTAACTTGAAGCGCAGCACCCATATTAGCACCTGTATGGTATTCAGTAGTTGCAGATGCTGGAAAAGGGTTTGTGAATTTTGTAAAGTAAAAGAATTGCTGTCAGTCTCACCCTGTGGGATGAATTATGTAAGCCGAGCTACTTCAGTATGAGTACAGTGTTTCTGGATTATATCAGTTCATTAAAAGAGCTAAATACTGCCCTGCAGACAGAAAATGCAAAGTTTAAGAGCTGAAAGTCATGAGTTAGTGTGTGAAGTGAGTCGCTGTGTGTTAGTCAGTGAAGTTACGGGGCAGGCGCACACAGCATATGTGACTTGAAGTGTAGGTGAAGGGCAGGAATGTATGCTAAATATTCTCTGGTGTGGTTAAATGCAGGATTTGGGACATTCCTCGTCTCTCTCTGTGGACACCTGAGACTCTGGGAACTGGGTCACACAGCCCTGTCCTTTGGCGAGGCATGATGGGACATGTAGACCTCATTTCCTTCTCTTATCCGCTTGCTTGCTTCTCTCCCGTGGGGCAGTGAGTGCTGCCCCGGTCCGATCCCTGCTGTCTGGATTCCCCTGCTAGGCCAAACCTCTCCACAGAAGGGGCTGTCTCAACAGAATGGCCGGCTGTCCCGTGAAGAGCGCCTCGCTGCAGAGGTTTAAGTGCTCAGCTGCATCAGTGCTGTTTTGAGTGCATGCATATGTAAGGCATCACTCTGCTTGGTTAGCGATAGATGCTGACTGCAGCCACAGATGAGCACGTGCAGAATCTGCTACTTCATTTCAGCCAGGGGCATTATGCAAAATGTATTTATTCATTTATGTGTTTGGTTGTGTCATGCTCAGATAGGACAGACACAAGGATTCAATATATATAGGTGAGTTTTATTATGGTGATTTGAACAGAAATAGACATCAGCAGGTCAGTAACGTGCAGTGTTCATCAACAGGTGTCAACAGAAAACAACGCTGCTGGTAGCGTCTTGCATTTCAATAGTCTTTCATTTGTGAGCAGAGAGGCAGAGTTAATCACAGCGTGCAAGCAGGTAAGTTCTCAATGCATGTAAGTGCAAGGTAAGTATACTCAGAGTTTAGTTTTTCCTCCAGATGATCGTTGCAGCCACAGCATTTCCCAGACATCCGCGATGAAGGAATCAGGCAGGTGAGTAAGAACGGGTACAGGTAGGTATGAGCTAGTCAACCTCGAGCTCAGCCATCGACTATTTGGCTGAGCACTCTTTTAAACTAGGGTGGCTTAATGACAGGCAGGAGTTAGTAATCGGGAGATTGGGATCTGGTAACAGGTGTGGGCGTGGCAACGGTGCGTGCTGATCCTGGAACAGGTGAATGTGAAGGGGTGACAGGTTGGCTGGTTTAGATTATTTTATTTATTTATCTTGATGCAACTTAATGTAGACATGTGAAAATATATGTTGTACCTACAAAGGTATGCCATAATCAACATTCTCTTACTCTAATTTGTAACATATTTTTAGCTCATTAAGGGAAATATATATAAATAATTACTATTAATTATTATTAATTTCAATCATTAGTAACAGTAGTAACTGTAGCAGAATTACCATCAACTAATCTGTTCATTCAGCGAACACTAAGAAGGGATATTTTCTTGGCCAGAGAAAAATACCTTCTCACTGCATTAGAGCATGTAGCCAGGGCCGAAATCGTAAGGGACATTAATTTGCAAGGCAGAATTAGACACTCTTGTAGTTTGTGCAAATGTTTTATTAACTCTACGTTAACTCACGTGACTGAACACACACGTATAAATACACTCACACAAAAGGGGAAAGTGCAAGGCTAAGGTTGAACCATTAAGAAAGAGCTAGAATTGAAGTTATGAAAAGAGACTCAGTTGACCACCTGTAAAACCATCAGTGCCTTTCAAAGCGGGTCTAATAAATAATACTAAACCTCCGTTTCATTTAGTTAAATGTACGATACTTGCGAGATACTTAGTTTTGCCTGGAGTTTAATCATCATCTTAGTGTTTCAAAGGACTGTAGCCTGTGCTACAGTCTAGGCCCTCCTTCAGCATCGGGGCTCGTGGTCATAGGACACTATAGAGATGGTGTGGTTCCGGCATCCTGGAAAGTAGAAAGGGAAGAGGTCCGAGATGTGGGGCCTTTTGAAACATGTTGAGGTCACACCTCCTGTGGGTCAATGGCCAGTGGTGTGTTGATGCTTTGGAGGGAACATTTTATTGTTCTTTGTTCCTAAGCATGCTAATTTGCATATGTATGGGATTGGAGGCTGATACACAAGTTATTCTTAAAACACTGAATATTGCAAAGATATGCCACATATAACATACACTCTCAATTAGATCATCTGAAGACGAGTCCTTAGAGACCAAACACGAAATGTTTTGATCTATGAGGTGAGAGATGCTCGTGAGTGGTACAGTGTACCTTACACAAGGCAATATACAAGGACAATAACACTATGACCTGCAGGATATGTGTTCACTCAAAGGAAGTTTTCCTGTAAGTTAATTTAGGGAAAGCTCCATTGTCTTTGCAAAAGGGAGGACTAGTCAGAGTTACTCTGTTCACATTCCTTCAAGCAATAAAACGGTCTTATCAGTCGGTTGCCATGGAAATCAGAGGCCTGTTCATGTCTAGGAGATAAACCCACGACCTTGATGTGGCAAACTTGCAGCACTATTTGAGCTACAGAAACGTTAAATGCTAGGTTTAGCAAAAGAGATTTTCCCTTCCTTTTAGAGTTCAAATTAAAGAATCAGGCACAGAATGCCCTCAACTGCAGCTTAAACAGTAAAACCTTTCACGATTAGATGAAAACTTGCTCAGGGCAGACAAACCACTGCGTGTGGGCTAGGATTTTATAAAAGAAACTACTCATTCTTTCACAATCACATACACACACACACACACACAAACACACACACATATATATATATATATATATATATACACACACACCAAGCCTAGAGGCCAAACATAAACATGGTGCAGTGGACCATACAAAATCACAAAGTACAGGGATCAATCTGCTCTAATTAGAGAAGGGATCACAGACCTCCCTGCTGGGGAGAACAGCGCTGTGCCTCGCTGTGTTACTGCAGGGGGTCTTGTGTGTATATGATGCTGTGTGTGAGCATTTTTACAGGAGCAGAGGTGCCAAATCCAAAGAAAAGGGTTGTGTGTGATTATCAGAGTGTTGGCTGTTAGCGGTCTTAGTCCTGAACAGAACGCACTCCCCACAGGAAGGATGAAGTTGACTTACACAGTCTGAACCTCACTCACAGATTACAGGCTGGGCAGCTTTTCTTACTTTTGGACTTAAGGCCCTTGCACAAAATGTTGTATGCATTTATTTCGGAATTGTCATCCTTTCACCTTACACATTAAAACAGTGAAATTAAGCATTGTGAGGATAATTGTGTTTTGTTCTCTGTATAGGATGGACCCAAAGAAAGAGTAAATATTGTGAAACAGACAAGTATTTTGTGGTAAATATAAATTTTATAGAATGTTGGTATCTAAACTATTTTGGTTCCCAATGACTTCTATTGTACAGACAAAAACACAATGTCTGTATATATATATTAATGACATAATTTTCATTTTTAGAAGGAAAGTCCTTAGTTGTGTTATGGGCATGAAGATGAGACTTAAAATATATGTTACACATAAATGTGTTTCAGGATGTCACAGGAAAATTAATTCTTTAAAAAAAAACAGTTATTACTATTACAGCTCACTCGAAGCATCTGGCACACATTTTATTTATTAAAGTAAATCATATCATTCACAAGGCTTCATGACTTGTGTCTTGAGAACTATGTCTTGTATCTTTCGTTTCGTTCTAAATAATTATAACCAAATTTAAAATGAATAGTGTAACAATTAACTGATAAGTATTATAATGTATTAACTATGGTTGCAATCTTTGATGAGATTAAATTGTGCATTACAAGGTGCATCACAAGGCATAATGCATTAAAACTACTTTTGTAATGTATTATACAGTACATACAGGCTTTAAGTGTTACCATATTATTTGACAAATAATGGTTTTATACACTCGGAATATGTAATATGTAAATTGTAAATTAATATTTATTAATAGAAATTAATGTAATATGTACATTTTTGACACTTGACAAAGAAAATATACAGCATACACACTGACACATCTTCCCCACTCACAAACACACTAGCACAGACTTGTCAGCTCATCTTTTTCGTACATACTGTCACTCTCACATACAGGTGCCAATAACATAATGACTACTAATCATCCCCACTGACTAAACACAGTCTGTGCATGTGTATAGACAGACATCTCTAAAGCCCAGCTATAAGTACAGTGATGTTGTGTGAGGCAGCAGCAGCAGGTGTGTGATACACAAACATATGCTCCCTGTGGGTTTGTTAGAGGCTTGGCACAGCTCCTGCTGCAGATGTTAAGCAGTATTGGCTGAGCTCTGGCTCACCGCAGGCAAACAAACCTGACGAATCAAGCCACCTCACACAGTCTCAGATCACCTTACATGCCTCACACTGATTGATTCAGACTGTCTCACATCATGGTACTCTGCCTCATGTTGCTTCAATGCCGCCTCACGCTACTTCTCTATAAGGCCCTTTCACACAGGAAACGTACACTCGCACTGTTTTTATTAGTAGTAGTAGTATTAGTATTATGATTGATATCTCGAAACAATACATGTAGAGCTAGTAAAATACACAAAAATGTCTATGGAAGCAACAATAACAACCCATTCAATTTTAATTTGCTGATGTGTTTTATTCATATCAGATACACATACTTTAAGTAGCTGTAAAGTTCCCTCTATTCTTCATGCAATTCACCAGCCACTTACTTGCATGTATTTCGGGAGAAATGAATGAATTTACGTGCTGTAAATCCGACTGACGGGACTCTCTGAACTGCAGCGCGAACAAACATGGCGACGCCCATCTCATGTTACAGATCACGATCAAGATCATTTATAAAGGTTACATATATTCATGAATCAGAATATCAGATTGTTCATGACACGGTGAGCAAGTTTGTGAAGATTTGAAATAAAAAAGGAAAAAGTAAATAAAGGCGATCCATCTGTCTTATAGCGTTATCGTGCTTGCAGTGTGTCACGTGACAAACAAGACGCATGGCCATGGAAACAGTAAGGGTGAACGTTCTAAAGCAATGGTCGCCTAAAAAAACTCACTCTGGGGGAACTGCTGGAATATTTTAAACTCACCGCTGAAAGGGTTAAGCAGCACGGAGCTTACAAATGCTGCCTTATATCCAAGGTCAAATAAAAATGACAGTCTTCCTTCAGAAATACAGTGATATAAAAACACCCACGGCTCGGTTTGATTTTTAAATGTGCATTATGTGCTCATGTTTATGCAACATAGCTTTTTAAACTGAGACCAACTTCATTACTCATCATTAGCTGCATTTGTAGCCCGCGACACTAACCAGACCACTAAACAAATACAGACCAGAAGTTAACTAAGGTCCAGACGTGTGCGCCCGATGAAACTGTCTACAGTATATCGCTTATACTTCTGCATCACCTCACATTGCTTCAAAATGACTTTAATCAAGACACACTGCAAGGCCAACTGTAGCACAATTAACATTTATAATTATAAATTCTACATGAAGCTGAGCTTCAATTGCATTATATAGGTCAGTTTTCAGCAAAAACCAGACAGGTAAGATTTCAGTCCTACTAAAGCATTCACATGACATTTTATTAGAGGACAAATTATTATTTCAGTCTGACGTAAACTGAAGTCTTAAAGAGCATGTGAACGTACATGTGGCTTACATTGCATCAGCCTCTTACAAAGTTACTCTACCTGACATTGCATAAAACTGCTCCGTATCACCTCACATTGCTTCAGAGTCACCTCACGCTGCTTCAGATCGACTCGTATCAGATCTCACCACCTCACATTGCCTCGAACTGGCTTACATCACATTACACCGCATGACTTTTCCTCCAGAATAGTGGTACGGGAAAGCATGGCCAGCCCGCTCTCTTGCATTAGTGTCAACACTGTCCCAGATACCTGTCAGTGCAAACAATGAGACCATGGTGATGTGCTGTCCGAATAGCAGCTGGTCTTAGTGCTGTTCTAGTCAGCATTGATGAGGACGCGGCTCCAACAGAGATACAGTGTCGTAACCCTTCTCCAACTCTCAGAAATCACCTAGAGATCCTCTCCCACCAACGCTACAGACCTCATGAAACCACTGCCAAATCTTTAATTATGCTGTTGTTTTCCTAGCTTCTCTCCTCCTCCTCACATTTCTCACTCTATATATCTCATATACTTAAAAACAAAAGTTAAATATTTGCACTTGATTCTTGGGAAATGTTAAAACAAATCTGAAACGTATAGCGTAACAACCAGATTGCCTGCATACACGTTTGTAATGCATGTTTATATAAATGTTCTCCGGGGATTTCAAATTTAGCTTTCACCACCACACAAAGCAGAACCATGGAAAGGTGTGTGTTGTTCTGCGCCTACGCAGTACATATATTATCAAAGGCTCTGTGTGTTGGTATATATCGCAATATCACATGAAATCATGGCACATATGGTCCCACACGCACCAATCTGAAATGGGACTTCTTACACTTCCATGTAGCAAACCACCCACTCAGGCCCAGTTACGATTTACTCAAACAAATAGGCTGGCAGACGGAAAGATTAAGGGGGGGGGGGAAAGAGAAACTTAATATACTTAAACACTGCCAATATAAAATGTACTTACCTGTACTTAAATTAAGGCCCTCTCTGTGTAGACAGATGTCATTTAGATTTAGAGGAATATCATCGTAACTAATTAGGTAATAGTCTTGGAGAGACACCAATTAATAATTGGCACTCCTAAAGAGAGCTCTTTCCAAGTTTAGACCAGGTGCCAATCTGTCTGTTGCTCTGACGACTGTACGAAATTAATGAAAACAGGAGAGAAAAAGCTTTGTGTGCAATCAATCAATATCTCATGGTGTAAAGGTATTGAGTCACAAAATAAACAAGCGATTTCTATCCCACTGAGGATGTTATAATTCCTTGTTTATTTTAGCTGGTCTCGCTCGCACACATGCAGTCTGCTCTCTCATTGGGATGCACCTCCTTGCGTTAGTCCCAGCCCTAATTAAAGCTTCCTTTGGGCCTCACTATGTGGAGCACCAAACCAGATCACATCTCTGGTGGGCTGAGGAAGAAAGTGAGAGTAAGAAAGAGAGGAACAAGTGAGATAAGGTGGAGATATAGGCATGATCAGACTGCAAATGCTAGCCTTAGCCCCTTATTAGGGCTGTTTCACTAAATTTGTCATTGCTCTTGTTTCATTAATATTTTGCAGTGTGGGATTCAGTAGTGATCTAAAATAAATAGCAGATGATCTCTAATTACTCTCAGGGCTATTAGTCTTGATTAGCAAACATTTTTATTCAGTATTAGCAAAATAAGCTTTTGTGCAGTTAATTAAGTGGCAGTGAGAAATTATGAAACGCAGTGGGTGTGAAAGACAAAGAGATTGAGAGAAAATACAAAAGAAGGAATTTTATCTGTGTCGAATAAGGGTTGAACAACCTTGGCCTTCATAGCGGAGATAGCTTGGTTACTAGGGCTTGCTGCAAACTTTTTACAACCTAGATTTCATATTTGTGGCCTCTCTAGATTGTTGTTTGAAAGAAACCACACAATTTTCTCAGATGACATATAATCCAAGGATTAAGTCACATATTCTAACTGTCATTTGAGTGTTTACCGATGGTACTCGAGGTTAGAACATAAAGAATAAAAGCTACTGTAAGGCTCATCAAGATTGAGCTGCAAATCAGAGTCTGTGCAAATGTGTTCCATTTCCCATTGCGTTCAGAGGAGGATGGCGCCTGACACAATGCAAAGGCATTTTAATCCCCCATTTCTGCACGTATTTTCCCTTTATGACACATAGTGTGCCTGGAATTCTGCTCATGAAATGGGAAACCTTGCATGGCTGGTTGATTAATGATGTTTGTCATATCACAAGCCCCTCTCGCTGTCTGAATGAAGATCTGACTGATAGGTGGCAGGGTGAGATAAATGAGCCCTATTCTTGAAAGCCGATGCATGGCTCATTTACTACTGTCCTAATGATGAAGACAATGAAATCCAAGGGTAGGGCACTATTTGTTCTTACATCTAATGAATGATATGTTGGGAAATGGTCCAAATGGAAGTGGGTTTCCCTGGTTTTACGTATATAGGGAGTTCGCTGCAGCAACCAACCACACATACACAAATTAATGAATTTGCGCCAGCTCGGACAGTACAAGCACTTGTGGCATCTCATCATCAGCGGTAATGAAAATACCGAACAATTAAATCTTTAAACTAAGGCATGCAAAGATAACATTTGAGATTCTCAAAAGTTGTTGAAGTGGCTTTCTTTATTATGCAGAATCCATTAGGAGATGTTATTGTGTCATGTTTTGTGACTTATGTTTGTTGTCTCTGCATCTTCTGTTTTAAAGTGATAAATAACCAAATGAGGTGTTTTAAAAATGAAGCTACATTATATGAATAGTTTGTAGAATTTGACTCAAAAATGTTGAGTCAAAAAAAATGTATGTATATATATTTTTTGATTTTGCATAAAAGAAAACATATCTTTGTGTATTAGTGTTTTTATTTTTGTATTGAAGATTATAATTTATGATTATTATTTAATTATTTAAGATTATATTTGTTCAGTTAAACTCATATGTTCTTTCTTTGTTTTATTTGACAGATTCAACAGACAGGACTCCAGAAGTTGTCCTTCAAGTAAAGGTCAGCGTGAAAAATGTATCAGGCACCAACTCAGCTATACTGGATATGAGCAAATATGGGGACTCTGCAAGAAACCATGACAAGTCAACAGCTTTGACAGCCCAAAAGGAAATTAATTTTTTGCATATGTGAAAGATCTGCACTCTCAATAGCGAATTTGCATAGGAACCTAACCTTGTTTCCCTTTCTTTTTTTAAAACAACCCCTTCCTCTCCAATCCCATCATGAAGAGTGTATTGACTGCCCTCACTCCTTCCTGTACCACCCTCCTCTTCCTTCCCTTTTTCATGCTCTTATGCCAGCCAGCATTGGTCAGAGGTGACTGCTGGCTCATCGAAGGGGATAAAGGCTATGTGTGGTTGGCCATCTGCAGCCAGAACCAGCCACCATATGAAACAATCCCACAGCACATCAACAACACTGTACATGACTTGCGGCTAAATGAGAACAAGATCAAAGCTATTTTTTTCACCTCCTTAAGTCGCTTCACCAATCTGACTGACCTTAACCTCACTAAGAATGAGATCTCATACATTGAAGATGGTGCTTTTGCAAGCCAAGCAAATCTACAGGTGTTGCAACTTGGATATAACAAGTTAACCAACCTGACTGAAGGCATGTTGCGAGGTCTGGGACGTATGCAGTGTCTTTTCCTGCAGCACAATCTCATAGAAGTCATCGCCACCAATGCATTCTGGGAGTGCCCCAGCCTCAGCAACCTGGATCTGTCATCGAACAAGCTTGCCCGGCTAGACCCATCCACTTTTACTGTGTTGGGCAGGCTCATGGGATGTGAACTTGCGGGAAACCCCTTCCACTGCGGCTGTGAGCTCTACAGCTTCCTCACCTGGTTAGAGGCCTTCAACAATGTCACACACACCTATGATCGACTTCAGTGTGAGACCCCACGGGAGCTGTTTGGCTATCCGTTGCTAAGTCCTGTGGCTGGGCACGGACGGAGTGCTCGCTATATTCTTTCCTCTGTGTGCCGGGATGGGGTGCTGATAATGACGTCTCTGCCACCTGATCCTGATTCTTCTGGCATGGGTCCTGACATGTTTGAGCACATTGGGCCCTACCATCAGCCCACAACGTCCTCCTCATCTGACAATGCATTTAGTCCCAGCATCAAACTGCAACATGTGTCTTTGTCCTTTGCATCTCTTCTGATCCAGATTCCAAAGCCATACAGCAAGATGTACATCCTGGTGCAGTATAATCAGAGCTTTGTGTCAGATGTGATGACCTTGAAGAACAAAAAGGAAATGGTCACCCTTAATAAGCTCAAACCAAACACCAACTACACCTTCTGCGTGGCATCTATACGCAACTCACAGCGCTACAATCACACTTGTTTATACTTTTCTACCAGATCTCCAAATCATGATGATTTGATGACTCCACCCTCCACAACAACCCACTACATCATGACCATTGTTGGCTGCCTCTTTGGAATGCTGATTGTTCTTGGGTTTGTCTACTACTGCTTGCGAAGACGACGCCGTCAGGAAGAGAAAGAGAAATCCATTTGTGTGAAAAAGACTATTCTGGAAATGCGATACGGACCAGAGGTGGCAGCGGCAGTTGCAAATGACCCTGCGGCCGTCCAGAAACTTCATGAGCAAAGCCACCATCAGCATCACCATGGCAAACTACCCATGTCCTCCTCATCCAGCTCTGCCATGCTTGGCCATGGTTCTGCCAACACTAGTTCCTCACGTCTGTCCTCCATCCCTCAAGTAGAGAAGATGGCAACCGCCTTCTCAGAGGCCATGGCCACTAAGGGCAACTATATGGATATTAGGACCTCTGTAGGAGGAGACGAAAGGGGGAGAGATGGAGCTGTGGTCCATGGTATTCGGGAAGAAGACCTCAGGGGGGATGATGAAAGTGACCTAGGTGATGATTCAGATGATGATGGCCGTGGATCAGCATCCGAGATTTCAACAATTGCGATGGAGGTTGACAAGGTCAACCAGATTATTAACAACTGCATTGATGCCCTTAAGCTGGACTCTGTTGGAACCTCTTCTGTTTCCACCACAGCAAGTGGTCCCACCTCACCCCCACCTACCTCTACCTCCTCCCTGACCAGAGGACTGATTCCCATATCTACCAGTGTCAGTGATACTTGCCAAGTCCTGCCTTCCCCAAAAATTCCTCCTCCACCCCCTCTTCCCTTCAACGCTCCTCTGTCAGAGAGACCTGGGATCACAGGGGGTGGCTTTATGTCACCCCCATACCGTCCACCTCCCCCAGCTTCTGCAGTGAGGCCTATTCAAAGACAGATGAGTGCCGATGCAGCTGTTATTGTCTCCGCTTCCAAGAGGCACTGCCGCCCTTCCAGTGGGAAAGGTCGTGTTTACAGCCTGGATGTTCCGGAACCCCACAGCCCAGATCCCTGCCAGTATCCAGACAAGGGCAGCCCACTGGGCTGTGGTGAGCCAATGGAGAGGCTCCCTTTAGTAGGTAGTGGTGGAGGTGGTGGCTGTAGCATTGATGGTGGTACTGTAGATGGGATGGTCCTTCAGCAGCACCTGGAGGTGCACCCAGACTACCACTGTGCAGAGCATCGTCACTCAGTCCCTGCCCTTTACTATGAGGGCTCCCATGACTCCCCAGCCCAAAGGGTCTCTTTTCTCAAGCCTCTGTCACGCACCAAGAGAGACGCTGCTTCCTACTCTCAGCTCTCTCCCCGCCACCACAATTACTCTGGCTACTCCTCGAGTCCAGAGTACTCCTCCGAGAGCACCTTGCGCATCTGGGAGCGCTTCCGTCCCCACAGAAAAGGTCCGCGTGAGGAGTCCTGTTATGTAACAGCCGGAAACGCCTTGCGCAAAAAGGTCCAGTTTGCCAAGGGGGAGGACTTGCATGACATCCTTGACTACTGGAAGGGTGTGTCAGCACAGCAAAAGCTGTAATCTATGCGACTGCGTGGAAACACATCGCAGGTCTCCTTCACTGCCTGATAAACCGGAAGAGCGACTATAATGAGACGTCTGGTTATGGCTGCAGTGTGCAAAACAGAGCCAAGTTTGTCATGGTTTGAGGACAAGTTGTTTTAATCTGTTTTTGTACAGTGAGCCAGAAAGAGTAAAAAGCCTAAGGATTAACTATATACATAAGATAACATTCAGAGATGTAATTTGGAGCACTGACCATTGTCGTACTCAGTGAAAAAGGCCAAATGGGCTTATCATTTGTCAATAATTGAAATAACTGTATTTTACTCAGCATTCATTTGTGTTTTCATCATTCATATCAATGGTGAGACCTTTGTAACCTGAGTCCTCGTTCAGCCTGAGACAGAATCTCTGTTTATACTCCCACTCGAATCACAGGCCATCGCATTCATTTGTTTGGTGGGAATGTGTATGAGTGTGTTTTAGAAGGATAAAATGATATGCTGATTTTCTACAAACCTGTCAAAAGCAGTTCCCCCTTCCATATTGCAGAGACTATGCACAGAGCAACCAAATTTACATTTCAATAGCACTCCTCATGTGAAAAATAAAGGAATGGAGGGAAGGAAAAGATAAAAATGAAACAGAAGAATCTCCCTGGGGAGCTTTGGAATAGTCAGTCGTGTTTGGCAGCTGCTTGCTGTGCTGAGGAGGATGACGTAAATAGTGCAAGGGGTGCTGGAGAAAATACTGTAGGTTTACTAGGGTCTGTGGAAAATGTGTAGATCTGTGTTGGAGATTAAACAGACATAGCTCTGTGCATCTCTCATCACTGACGCACTATTAATAGCATTCCCTTATTCGAGGTTACCTTGTCACCTGTATCACAGCATGAGCACAAAGTGGCTATTGGCAGCAGAGGTTTATGTATTCTGTTCCTCTGCCCTAAGGTCAATTTCACTTACCGACCTTGGGTTTCAAGCTCTTCCCACTTAATCTCAAATATAGATCTCATAGGGCTTTTCATCTCATAATACATTTTTAATAGTGTGATTCATTGTAAAAATGACAAACATTATTAACTCCAGCACCTCTGTCAGCCATTATTTTATTAATGTCCAGTTAGATTAGACTAACTAATTAGCAATTAACCAAGGCTTTATCCTTTAGTGTGCAAGGGTAAGCAGCCAAGACCTCCAATTTGATGAAAAGAGATCACTCTTTTTTTCTGAGCAACCACATTCAGCCTACAGTTTCATGGACCAGTAAACCAAAAAATTAGATTAGTGGCACTGTGGGAAAATATACATCCGTTTACAATGCTCTCTCATACTGTATGAAGTGACAGGTGAGACATCCAACAGGCACATGAAATCAAATGAATGATGTTTCCTCTGTGAAGTATCATTATACCCCAACCCCCCTTTAAAAACATGGCTTAAAGGGACAGTTTCATCTAAAGTATTAAAAGTATGTACTCAGTCTTGTGCTGTTCCAAGACTTACATTCTTCTGCAGAACACAAGAGGTGACATTTTGAACTGACTGTTTTCCATGCATATACAATGAATGTGGACTGAGCTTTCAAACTTCAAAAAGGACACAAAAAGTCTGTTTCTCAAAGCTATTGTGTGTCCTCAGAAGACTTGGAATGTAGCATACGAGCCACATAAACCACTTTCATGATACTTCACGTCCATTTTGGAGCTTAAAAGCTGCATCATGATTCATTATAATTGCATGGAGAAGAGCATGGGAAACTTTTTAGACTTCACAATTCATATGGGTTTTTCTAAGAACGTATTAACATCACATTGTCACAGACACTTAACTGCTGGTGAAACATCTCTGAGATGTCCCATTTAAAAATCATGATATAAATTAGATTGCAAACAGTTCGTATGGGGTTTAGCATTAGCTAGCAAACCTCTTATTTTACCCCCTTTTTCAGCATCAGGTGTTTATGTGCCTTCAGTAAAAAGGTCCATTATTTGTTGTAGTACCACATAAAGAGCTGTTTTTCATTTTTATGCTGTGTGTTTCATTTTCTGTAAATCCCTTTATTTAATGAGGGGTTTATTGTAAATACATGTTTATATACCATCTTTCTTACCATTTCTCTCAATTAAGGTTTTTTCATTGTAAATATGTGATTGATAGCCTACCTGCCAACATTTGACATACACTCAGGCACAATGTCTCTTTGGTTCTCTCTTTTTTCGGGGGCTTTAAAAAAATCAGTTCAAGATGTACGACTGCAGGTTGTTCATAGGATGTTGAATGGTTTACACAAGGAGGAACAGCAGCAGCTATAACATGTGGATTATTAGGACACTATTTGTGTACTTAAAGAAGACATTACAGTGAGATAAATTGGACCATAAATGGAGAAACTGTTCCATTGTTCGGGCAATGGAAATGAACCTATGAAGGACTGCTACCGGAGGCTTACTGTGACATTTTCCTTACTTTATGAACTTGATTTTAAAACCACTTGGACTGGTCTGAAGGAACTAACCATGAACGCTCAATCCTAAATGACTGTTCGTTTTTATAACAGTAAAATCTGATGCCCAGCTTTATGTTTTTAGATCTGGTTTTTATTGTGCCTCCCCTCATTGACAACGAAAAAAGAAAGAAAAAAAAAAACTTTGCACTCCTGTACAAATGCTTGTCAGCCATTTTTGCTATTAATTCAAAGCTGAATAACAAAAGAGGGAAGTAATAATACTATGGGCATGGCGTCTTTTAAGATTTTCTGTTATGTATTATTTGTTTAAGGAAATATGTACTGCTTTTTCTCATCATACTTTGCTGGGGACTAAGACTATAGTGTTCTCTTTTCTCTTTGCTCAAGGCCAATCTCCTTGAATATTCCCTTAGTGTTTTCCCATTCATTCAGTACAAACAGGCGATGTATTTTTATATCAGACCTTTGTTCATATGCTATTTCACCATTTAATTCTTTCTTTCTTTTACTTGGCCTTTAACTTTTGACTTGACAAGTAATGCATAATTGCCCAGTTCAGCCAAACAACATGTTTGTTTACTACCCTACTACAGAGCTAACAGCCATTTTATGGCAATGCCAATTTCTTTATGCTGAACTGATCACAGTGGATGGTTGGAGGTCAGAGCTTCACCAGAGTTGAATAATGCATGTTTCTGTCTCTTTTTCTCAATCCTGTTCTAAAGCATCATTATATTCCTGCTCCATGCTAGTCTCACTGTCAACCGTTTGGTTTTGTTAAGAATTCAGAAGTTCCTGAAAACCTATTTTGGCCAGAGGTGTCACTTCGACTGTTGATACCAGCTCAATTGTGATCTATAATGGACTGTATGCAATTGACATAGGATATTTGACAATGCTGCGTAATTCACGTTTGGTCATGAAGCTGTATTTTTTAATAGCCTCTTTATACTAATAGGTGCTTTCTGAAGGCCCTCTCACTATAGTTGTGTTAAGGAAGTTGGTTGTACTAAGAGTAGAAAATACTTACATGACATTAATCATTGTCAGCTTTCAGCAATATTACACAGAGCGTAAAGTGGATTACTCTTCCACAGCAGTTTTTACTTTTCTAAGCTCTTTAGCCTCCTCTTAGTGTTAGACACTATGGAAGGAGATTGGCTTGAAGAGAGCAAAAGAGATATGGTTTTATGCTTTGAAACTAATTCTGGCCTCCTTTCTTTTTAAATAGCAAGAAAGTGGCAAAAATGAAACTTCTGTAGATGATTAACTAGTCCTGTTATTTCATCAATCCCTATTATTCATTACATCTTTTGAAATGAATGTTGCTTTGAGTCCAGAGTCTTCACAAAATTGTAATGCAGTTTTCAATTTGTAATGAACACATTTAAAATCATTTACTTCTTTATACAAGAGCAGAATCCTTAATAATTACTCAGGATCAAACGTTGTTTTGTCAAGCTTATTATTACCCCCTTAAATCCAGTGCAAACGACTACAGGCAGTCACCGTGTTCTGATGTGTCTTTGAAGGTCCCCCTCGTTGGCTTTGCCTGTCTTTGTTCATGCTTAAAAGAAGCCTAGAGAAAATCACTCCAAGGGTCTCTGGAGTCAGGATAATTGTGCCTCTTATGAAGCTTTTAAGTCGTTTTCTCCCTCTTTGCGCAGAAGAGCACCACACTGCCACGTTTTCCCTCTGATATTTTCCGCTTGTTTGTTCTTTTCTCTCAAATGTTCTCTGAGTTGTGCTTTGACAGCAGGGTGGAAAACACGGCAGGATTGCCAGAGACGGGCTGCAGGATGGATAACGGCAATTGTTTAGAACTGGAGGAGACAATAAAAGGGCCCGTTTCTATGCTTCTCCAACATGCAGCCCATGGGCTTTGATAACCTAATCAAGGCATAAATCTTTATATTAAACCGATGGAGAGACAAAAGCATGCACTGAGGCAAGAAACAAGGGCAGGAGAGAGGGGTTAACTCTGAACGATCTCATCAAAGTGAGTCAGAGAATGTCGGTGTGATGATGAAAAACACATTAAACACTCAGGATCAGGAGGAGAAAGTAAATCAGGGCTGGAGATGATGCAGCAAGTGTGTAGGAGTACTTTGAGAGGAGAGAGAGGAACAGAGTACGCAAGCTGCTTCAACCTGATAATGACTAGAGCCTTGAATGAATAAACAACATGCCCAATCTGTAATGCTATGAAGGGGGGGTTACCTTATATATAAAATATCTAAAATATAAATAAAAATGTGTTTTGTTTTTGGTTTGAAGCTAACAAAAAAAGCTGTGTGCACACTTTAAAATATGACTTTTTGTTATTCCACAGAATAAAGCAGGTTTTCCCATGTAAAATTAGGTATTCTCCTCTCAGAAATCGTGGGAAATCTTTCAACACATGAGCATATCAAAGTAGCTAACTAGAATTTTTTCCAGCGATTCACACTTGGAGATAACACCAGTTAATCCTCTCCATCACTCACTTCTCAATTAAATTCAGTCTTCATCAGCCTGCTGTCCTTGTAATCTTTCACTCATCCCCTCTGTACTCTCACTCTCCATTTACAGGCCAACATACTGTATCAAGATATCACTGGAGCATCACTCCCATATTCAGACACTGCCATCACCGCTGTCTGGGAGTGATGCTCCAGTAACATGCTGTGAAGAGGAACAGAGGACATTTAATGAAATCACTAGGACTTTATTTGTTTGTTTTGATGGCTGGTACAACAGTAGTGTTGGGCTTTATACCAATATACTATTTTCATGCAACTGCAAGTGACCAAAAGAGGAATTACAGAGAAAAAAGAATGGCATTTGGAGTCCAAGTCCAAAATATTTCCATATAGAGGGTCTCATGCACTAATGGAGATAATTGTCATTTTTTTGTGGAAACATGAACATCTCAGAGTATTTTTTATGTAGCCTATTAATTGCCGAGGATTTACAGAATGTGACTTACAGCCTGACTCGTAAAGTGGGTAGAAATCGCAGAGTAGGAGTTTGATGTGTTTGGGTCTACTCTGTCGTTCAGTTGATTATTTTTACAGTCAACTTCGACACTCAAATAATTTTTGTGTTTTGCTGAACGAGAGGGTAAAATATATGAAAGGTTTCATGTTGTTTTTTTATTAATCCTTCAGTGTAATGATCTCCTCACATGATGTTGGCATGCGGTTGGCGGGTCTGTCTATGTGCTCTTAAGTATCTTTGAGCCTTCACCTGTCCCAAAATACGGCTCAGGAACTTTTATGACAGTTATTAGCTTGCATCTTCTTCTCATTTGCTTCAGTAGCCCTCCTTTCAAAAATATGATTTCCTGTTCCCAAGAAGACAGGTGGTAAATAGTAGACAGATAGCTCTATTTGTGAATTTCAAACTTTGTAAAAAGATCAAAGTTGTTTTTTTGTCACTGAAGTTCTAGTTGTAATTGTTATTATTATGTTTCGGGGGTGATCTTAGGGTAACATGTTGTATAGCTTTCGACTAGGTTAATGCACTGATCCACGTAATCCAGATCTGATTCAATCTGAGGCCATAGAAAGTGGCAGAAAAAGAAACAAAGTGTTATGTTTGCATGATTTCCTGTATTTTTCAAAGAGATGAATTATATTGTTGTGTATATTGAGTGGATATATGTTGCAAACAAAGCAAAAATTAGGCATTGAAATATTGTCAAAACTTGCCATCATTCTGAGGGATGATACTGAGGTTTATTTATACCTCAGTGAGGCTAAACTGCTTCCATTGCTGTCACTGAAATACTTATTACTGTTTTAAATCAAGAAACAATGCCATGGGAAAGCTTTGTATTCTTCCATAACAAATGGATTTATTGCTCAGTCTTGTTTAGTGCCAAAATAAGACCTTTATCACTTATGGTTATTCCTCTGCAATGAAAGTCAATTCATCCTTTGCAGAACTCAGTGCCCAGCAGACTCCAGATCAATAAATGAGAGTATACGGCACATCCACTACATTAACCTTGCAGGTGTCCCGCAGTAGCCCCTCGCCTCGGCTGGAGAAAAACATTCTCCCGTGCACGGCTGCTCATTGGATCAATGATAAAGTAAACATCAGCGAATGAATGTTTCAACGTTTCTGAGAAGCCAGTGGGTGGACTAGTCCACAGGCAGTGAAAGAGAGGTACTTAGAGAGGGGCTGGTCTGTTCGGGAGGCTGGAGTCTCTGGAGGCTGTAGAGGATGTCATTCTCTATTTGGCCCGACTGAATGAAGAGGCCTGCATTGATTATTTAAGGCAGAGAGGCCACAACGGCACGATTTGAGCCAAACCACAACACCAAGCTAATCATGTCTGAACTCTTGCCAGTGGCCCTTCAGTTCATTCTCCTCTTACAGCACTATAAGTATATAAATAACAGAGAAAATATAGCATTTAATTGGCCTGGGAAAAATAAACAATCGATTGCTTTTTTTTTGAAGTGGGAAGCAAAGTTTTTTCCATGGCAATGCACAAAATGTCTCTAACTGTGATTGAGCTTTATAATATAATACTGGACATCATAAGTATCTGAACCTTAAGCTATGGGATTTGACAGAATTGTAAATGAATTTCAGTGATTTTAAAGAGCTGTATATTTCTTTGCCTCTCTTTCTAAGGAATGGATCTCAAAAAGGACACATTTTCTTTGACGTGAAGGGGGGAAAAAGCCCCTCAAATGGTTTACTTACATTTATTTTGCTGGTAATTATATCATACATCTTCACCACAAATTCTGTACAAAAGATCTATTTCTATATTTGCAATAAATTTGTAATAAAAAAGCTTTGGATGCATTAACTGGTTTATTCATTTCCACCTATCCTTGAGAATGCATCGGTATTCTGCAAGTATCTTATCTTTTTTGTTTGACCATGCAGAGTTATGAGAGTGGCTACTGAAAGCTGCTAAGTGACTCTTTTGCTTAGTTTTAAATCGCTTCTTGAATCGCAGATAAACATGATTGAGAAATGTAATACATGTAAATGTGTGTTCGCTTTGCAGCTTATTCTGGCCAAAGCTGCCCACTTGAAAAGGAGAGACTATCTGATCAACATGCACAATATTTCACCAAAGTCAGTTTTAAATTTCTAAGCTTAATCTAAATTCAGTGAGACTGTAGTAATAAACTACTGGTAGCTCATTCAATAATAGCAAAACATTCGTCATAGTGCATAGTGTTCTCACCATTTGGATAAATGCCAGGTTATCATGCTCCTTTTCATCATTATATTATCAAATGCTGAATGTTCATATGAGTGAACGCGCGACTTTGTGTCCCAGGGAACCAATGAAGTCATTTGCAGGCTGACTTACTCTAAATGTTTAAAAACTCTTGCCATTTTCTATCAGATGTTATGGGAATTTATGATATCAAACAGTTAAGGCATCTCAAATAAGCATAAATGGTTTCATTCTGAGTGAATGGCTTTTTACCATCAAGTCCAGTAATAGTGTGAACCATAAATCATACTAAATTGATTCTCTGCATGTTTTCTCACTACAGGAACATCTCATAATTCTCTCAACTTTACTAAAATATAATATGCGTCTTAAAGAAGAAGCAGTGAGGAGCGCAGAGATCAAAGAACAAAAACAACAAAAACTTGTTTTTACCTTAGAGCACTCAAAATCTGTGACTGATTCAATATTATTAATTTTATTAATTAAAAATAATTGATAAGTGGTGTTATTTATTTTTCCGCTCTCAGAAAATGCATGAGGTTAAGCCTATTCACAGTGAACGTTTTTGTTCTCTTTCTTCTTTTCAAAACCTTGAGCAAAAGACATAAATAGAAAAAAAAATAACCTCATTTAGCAACAAGAATAAATCGAGCTCCAGTAAGAGTCCATGCATCCCTCTTCTTGGCCCTCTGTGCTGAGATAGAGAGCACTCTCGGTCCTTCAAACATACATTAAGTCATCAACACACAAAGCTCACTAAATTATGAAGCAATTAAAAATGTTGTGTGGGAGTGCATGATTGATGAGGGGGTGATACAGCAGGGTGGATATGAATGTCCTGACCAGGATAAATCATTCATGCCTGTAGGAGAGAGACTTTCAGTCATGCTGTTAATGAAGACTTAAGACATGCAACAATCTTTCCTCAAAGCTGCAGAGAGAAAGAGAAAAAAGATGGAACAAAGTCAACTGATGAAGTAAATTTAGAAACTGTGAAGGCCCCTCTGGTTTAAAAGACCCTTTTGATTTGAGGTCATTTAAAAATGTAATGATGCTGCAGTCCCGTAACGTACAGTATATGCTTATATTGAAATATATCTAAATGAGATGCACTTATGTTTGACAGTAAGTCCTCAGAGGCTATTTGTGATTTAAAAACCCCCTGAAAAACCCACTGTGGTCAAAAAGCCACCCACAGCACGGAAGGGAAAGATGCCGAATGCTTCAGCGGCAATAAGCTGTTTTCCATAATTGGGCAGAAATGAATTAGTTGTAATGGATGTGCAAAGTGGGGCTCATATTAACTGCTGCAATCACAATGGAGATTCATTTGTAAAGAAGAATAGATTATGAAATGCTCAAAAGTTATTAAATAAACAGAAAATTGGTGAAGCGTTTGCTGAAGTGGTTATAAATTTATAGAACAATTTTGTTATGACAATGCTTCTCATACTGAGACAAATCTTACCACTTTTGCCCCTGTAATCTGTTGAAGAGCCTGCTACTTTTTAAAAACTGAGTTTATTTGCAAAAGTGGATTTATTGTGTTGTAATTTTTAGTCATTTTTTAACCTCATTAAAAAAAGACTCGTTGGAATGCACAATAAAAAAAACATGATTTTTGAGAATTGTTCAAAACAAATCTGTTTTTGCAAATGTATATTGTATATTCTTCAAATATAATGTCTTTATACTGAATTCCATTTTGGGGACAGTAAGGTGTTTATTCTTTTTATTCATAAAAAAAAAATACTGGGAAAAAATGTATGATGGTTCCCATAAAAATATTAAGGAACTGTTTTGATAATACTGAAAGTTTCTTGAGCAGCAAATCAGAATATTAGAGTCATTTCGAAAGGATCATGTGACATTGAAGACTGGAGTAATGGCAGTTAAAAATTGTTGAAAAAAAAACAATTAAAAAAAGTTGTCTCTGGGGCGATACCTGTTCAAAAGGTACATGTTCGTACTTACAGCATCCATTTTGGTACATATTTGAACCAAATAGGTCCAAAAGTTTACATTTTGAAAAGGTACCACCCCAGTGACAGCTTTTGTGCCTTTATTTTTGGGAGTGCATGATAGGCATAAGAGAATTATTAAAAGCATTTAAAAATGTTACCAACCCCTAACCTTTAAAGCTACCCTGGTCACAAATAAATTCAGTGCCTTCTTCACAGTAAGTTGAGAACAGTTATCAGACATCAGTAAATCAGACTTGCAAGATGCTTTAAATCACAGGCGTTGTACAGTCCCAGAACGCAAGCACATTCGGAGCAGAGTTGATTCATGGTTGACTTATTGGAGCAGAAACCTTTGAAACAGATGGACGGGATTCCTAGAGGATGGTGAGGTGAGGTGAGATGGAGAATGTTCTCCTGAGCTGCAAGAGACCCCTCAATATTTCATACAGTGTGAAGACAGAGCGCAAGTGCGAAATAATAAAGGATTTCGGGAAAACGTGTTAAGTATTTATAATCATTTTTTATTGTTTTCCTCTAATGTTGTTGCATTTATTAGAGGAAAAAAACTATTTTCTGTGTTGTCTTTCTCTGAGGCATAAATGTCTTGCTAGTGTCATTTGTTATAAAGAAAAATGAAAAGTATTTAGACGCATCAGTCACACTTGTTATTGCACAAAATGTCAAAGCCGGTGACATTTATTTTAAAGAAATATAGCCCACTTTTTAAGCCATACATTATACAAAAAAACAACATTAGTTTGAAAACAATAAATGCTGAAAAGTACAAATGTATTGTGAAATGTCAATGAAGCACATTAATGTGATGATGACACCTGACAACATCTGTACATATAAAATCTCTTTGAAACCAGCTAGGTTAAAGTCATAGTAGAATAAATAACTTCTACATTTTTAAGTGTCAAAATATTTTGGTCTCAGCAGCACAATAACTACTTGTGGACAGGATGAGGTCAACAGATGTCCCCGTGCATGGCACAGAGGACTGACTCTTTGAATAATGCAACATGCATCTTTAACCTTAATGTGACTACTACCCCACAAACATTACCAACAATTACATAATCAGCTTTTCAAATAGTATTCATTCATTTATTTGATGCTCTCTTATGATTGGTGTTTTTCACAGAAAAGGCTAAATATTGGTGAGGTACAGCAGCGGTGAGGAGTGATCTGCATTTGTACAGCCTATAGTGCTGCCGGCAGCTCTTTTCATTCCTGAGGGGAGAAAACGCCTCACTGACACCATGCAATTACTCTGAATATAGTGTGTCATTGTGCAAACGATTTCAGAGGCATGGACAGATTCTCGTGTGCACTTATGAAAAGATTAGCGCTCATTTAAGTTTGTCTTTGTTCTTTCCCTCGTTTTCCACTCCCCTCTGTTGCCCTGCTGTCTTCTTAAACACTGTTGCTTTGTTTTTAATCCGCTCTCACTGCTTTTTACATAATTTGCCTCATTTATATTCACAAGTTATAAATAATAATAATAATGATATGAAGTGATAAACAGGAAATAATTATATAACATATGAATATATAAATGTAAATGATATAATATTATATGCTAATAGTATTAAAGTATAATATTAAAGTGAATGAATAGTCAAGTTGCAATATTTATAAATCAACAGATTATTTAAAATATATAATCTATAAAATATATAATTAAAATGTATTCACAAGTTACATTTAAACAATAAAACTATATTTTTTTTATAGTTTACTTTTATGTATTGCTTCAAAACTTCAGTTCATAACTACAAAATATATTTAGCTAGTATTTACTTCTATACATACTGTCATGCTTCTCCGGGCTTCTCGACGAGCAAGGACGGATCTGAGATGCAGGATGAATGCAAACATAAAGTTTTTGATAATACTGTAAATCCAGGGTGACATCGAACAGGGAACTGAGACAGCAGGTAAATACGCAATTACATAAGCAACGACAGATAACTAGAACTAAAAAGGAAACAGTTTAAATTAGGGATGCTCATTTCGGTTATTTCTCATAACCGACAACCAACGCTCATTCACCGATTATTAACCGGTTAACTAACAACATTATTTTAAATGAGAATTGAATTCTAAGGATAAGCTCCTGTGACCCGTTAAAAATAATAATATTAATATCAAAGATGGCAACGTCCACAAAACTAAGTCTTA